>CM033647.1:64037289-64487289 GCA_019512145.1 Engystomops pustulosus
ATAAAACAGATCAAAACTGCAACGGGTGAATGGGGCCTGGAGGCTTGTTACTGCCGGACTGTTTAACTTCGTGGAACAGATTCAACTGTTATCACCAGGATGAAGGCTTTAAACCTGTCAGATCCTGCCAAAGGGTGTTGCACACCAGCACGTAAGTGTGCTTGGTTTACAATCCTTCATGCCTGGTGAGTAGATTTCCGTTAAAGGAAACCTACCACCACAAATCTACCTATAAAGGTAGATCGTGGTGGTAGGTGAATCAATGGGACTGAGGATTAGCCTTTAAGGGGCTATCCTCTCGTCCCACGCACTTTTTTGGAAACTTTTATTACCCTATATGGAAATGTTGTTAGCGTGCGAACTGGGTCAGAGTAGGTAGCTGACATCTGAGGTACACCAGGCGGCCTACTCCACGCCCGTAGCCACTTTACCCCGTCCTACTCACCGCAACCTCCCCTTTCGGCGCGCAGCTGCTAGTAGCAGCGCGCCCTCGTCCGACGATTCCTGCCGCCGCGCATCGCAGAACAGCAGGACCGCGACTGTGAAGCCCCGGCTTCGGCGCAGTGACGAGCAGGAGCGGCCTGTGTTATGCGATGCGCAGACGGCAGGTGCGGACGAGCGATGATGAGTAGGAAGTGTAAAGGGGCTTACCAGGGCGTGGGAGTAGCCGCCTCGTGTACCTCAGAAAGTGGTAAATAGACCCAGTAGCAGCATACAAATTTACATATTAGGGTAATAAAGCTTTCTAAAAAAGTGCGGGGACGCGAGGATTAGCCCTTAAAAGGGCTATCCTACGTCCCATGATTCACTACCACCTGATTACCTTTATAGGTAGATTTGTGGGGTAGGTGCCTCTTTAAGGACTGGCACATGCGTAAAGTATTCCTGCCTAACAGTTTAGGTACAGGTGGTGCCCCGACTAAAGGACCACCCGACTTCACAAGACAACCTAGTTACAGACATACCCCTCTGCCCACTGTTACCTCTGGTGAAATATATGATGTTACTTTAGTGCCAGACTGTAATGATCATCGGTAGGTGTCGGTAATGAAACTTTATTGGTAATCTTCGGTTTCATTACAGTAAAAAAAAAATGTTTGTCTGGATCTACAATTATAAAATATACAATTCCTACTTACATGCAAAGTCAACTTAAGTACAAACCTAAGGAACCTATCTGGTAAATAACCCAGGGACTGCCTGTATATGAAGAAGGTTCACAGGCTGGGTCCTCTTCATACACACCTTTGTACCAAAGGTTCATTTTTTATATAAAAACTGAATAAAAGCTTTATGAATTTGGTGTCCTTTTGATCACACTTACCCGAGGATTTAAGGGGATGTATGATTTGGAGCATACAGTGAAAGCCATACATACGTAGCCCACAAAAAATGGCATAATTATGTTTTTTTTGTCAATTTTACCCCATTGGGATTTTTTCCCGCTTTCCAGTACATGGCATAGAATATTAAATACCATCACTAGGAAGTACAATTTGTTATGCAGAAAACAAGCCCCATACAGCTCTGTACATGGAAATAACACAGTTATGGATTTTTAAAGACACAGAAGTAAAAATGGAAAATCAAAGATGAAAATGGTCTGGCCTTTAACCCTTTAAGGGTAAATATTCCGTGCAGTGCACTAGGAAGTTGGAGAAAAATTCCAAATGTGGTATAAATGACAAAAAAAGTTGCATTATTTTTATTACAGGCTCGGTTTTGCACACCTCTTACTTTTTTGATCTTTAATGTACGGAGCTGGAGAAGCTGACGTTTTCAGTGATATCAGTTTGTGAAGTGAAGAACTTTTTCATCACTTTTTATTCAAATGTTTGTGCATTGAAATGGTGATGAATCTGCAATTTGGGCATCATGACGGGTGGGGGGTTGTTGGTAAAACTGAGGCTGCGGTCACATGTAATGCGGGGTATACTGGTAATACTGAGGCTTTGGTCACAGGTAACGCGGGGTATACTGGTAATACTGAGGCTGCAGTCACAGGTAACGCGGGGTATACTGGTAATACTGAGGCTGCGGTCACACGTAACGAGGGCTATTCTGGTAATACTGAGGCTGCGGTCACATGTAACACGGAGTATACTGGTAATACTGAAGCTGCGGTCACATGTAACACGGAGTATACTGGTAATACTGAAGCTGCAGTCACACGTAACGCAGGGTATGCTGGTAATACTGAGGCTGCGGTCACACGTAACGCAGGGTATGCTGGTAATACTGAGGCTGCAGTCACACGTAACACGGGGTGGGACAACTTCGATAGCAATTTAACTCCGGCGATGGAGAATCCCATATTTCCCTCCACGCACGCCCAAATAACCCTGGAACCGTTAAATTATTTCCCCCTCTACGGACCACTCTCACGACAAGATTCCCCCAGAATAGATGCGAACCTTCTGGGATGCGGACAATAAAACCGGAACCTCCCACCCTTCACCATCAGATTCGATACAAATACACTACAATGGCTCATCATGCAGCGGAGTTAATATCCTCACATGCGATTGTGTCTCTCCACAGCAATCGGAATCTTACCATCAGTACCCTCTACACCGCGATTACATCCCTTGGAAGACGTGATCGGAAGCCGCATCTGAGCACAAGGATCCGACCTGGATACTTCCTGTCAGCGGAACGTCGGATTTTATCCATAAGACGAGAAGCACAAATTCGTCTAAAACCTCTCACGCCTCGCGGTCACAGCGCGTATCCCCCGGACTCGCGAAACACTTATCACCAGTACTGACACGGAACCAACTTTAAACTGTGCTCTCTATGCTAAAGGCATACGGACAGTTCACAGGGCGAAGATAAACGAGCAAAACTGTGAAAAATGAACAAGAGAACGGAAAGAGGGAAAAAAGTGGATAATGGTGAGATAATGAGACTGCGGTCACAGTATGCGGGGTAGGGCATGCTGGTAAAACTGAGACTGCGGTAACACGTAACGCGGGGGTTTTACTGGTTAATACTGGGGCTGCGGTCACACGTAACGCAGGGTTTTATACTGGTATACAGAGGCTGCGTCACGTTAAGCGGGGTATGGCCTGTAATACTGAGGCTGCGGTTTCAAAAACATAACGCAGGGTATGCTGATAATACTGAGGGCTGCGGGTCACACGTTAAAGCGGGGTATGCATGATAATACTGGGCTTGCGGTTCCCACACGTAACCGGGTTGCTGCTAGTAATACTGAGGCTGGCGGTCACACGGTAAAGCGGTTTATGGTGGTAATACGAGGCTGCGGGTCAAACGAACGTGGGGTTATGCTGATAATATTGAGGATGCGGTCACACGTTACCGCAGGGTATGCTGGTTGGTGGGGTTGTTTGTTGTGTTTTTGGGGGGGGTGGGGATGGTTAATAATGAGGCTGGCAGGTCACGAAGTAATCGGGGTATGTGGGAATACTGAGCTGCGGTCACACATAACGAAGTTATGCTGATAATACGGAGGCTGCCGGTCAAAACATAACGCAGGGTCTGCTGGTAATACTGAGGCCTGCGGGGTCACACGTAAGGCGGGTTTATGCTGGTAATACTGAGGCTGCGGTCACCAAGTAACGCGGGGTATGATGGTAATCTGAGGCTGCGGTCCACGTAACGCGGGGTAACTGGTAATACTGAGGCTGCGGGGTCACATGAAACGCGGGGTATGCTAGTAGATACTGAGGCTGCAGGTCAACACCTAACTCGGGGTTTATACTGGTAATACTGAGGCTGCGGTACTGTAACGCGGGGTTATGCTGTTAATACTGAGGCTGCGGTCACACCTAACGCGGGGTTAGGGGTTATACTGGTAATACTGAGACGGCGGTCACATGTAACCGGGTATGCTGGTAATAATGCGGCTAGTTCACAAGCACACAGGCATTGATGCATTCAGCCCTGCATCTTGAAATATAAGACAACTGGGTCGCGGGTTAACATCGCATGCGTCTACATAGAAGCGCATGCTGCAACGTGAGCTTTGATTTTTTTTTTTCATTCTAAACAGAGTTCATGCGCGTTATGGTGACGAGTGTGACATCACCTGTTATTATAAATCAATACGTATACAGGTCAAATCAACGCGTAAGTATACAACTTCAGCATTCATTCAACTGCTGGGAGTTGTTAGGTCTTGAGTGCACTGTTATTCTATATGTTATGTAAATTCAGGGTGAAATGAGGGCACTGTGTGTGGTAATGTTGCGCACTTTTATTGTACCTTTTTTCTTGTGCTGGAAGCCATCAGCAGCTCCTCACAATCTGAGCTCCTGCCATGAGGGCAGCATGTGCTGTGCCAGGGGTGAGACACTCCAGCAGGACCAGGAGGAAGGGGGCCCCTGTGGACAACTAGGGGGCCCACGTCCTCTGGTCGTAATTAGTGACAGGCTCACTGCTGCTCTCCAGTGAATTCAGGGGCATGTTCTCCTGCAGTGACGCAGGGAGCTAAGGTGATACTCAGTGCAGGGAGGAGGAAAATGTCTACGCAATGCCCCAGCGCAGCTTGAGAAGAGCAGGAGGAGAACCTGAATATCTCCCTCATGAAGGAGTCATAGTCCCCCTGCTGCCCCCTCTCCAGCTTCAGCTGAGTGCTGCTCACAGATAAGAGATGGTGTGACTATGATAAGGGACCACGGGGGGATTGACCGGTATCCGCCGGCCAGTCCGAGCTGATTGCAGTTATAATATTCTGACAAGTATGCTCAGTAACAGTGCAGTACAATTTTGCCAAGTATTGCTGCAGTTATGACATTGACAGTTATAATATTCGACAAGTATGTGCAGTTATACATTGCAGTTATAATATTCTGACAACGTTATGCTGCAGTAAAGGCAGTTACAATTTCTGAACAATCTGCTGCAGTTATACAAGCAGTTTATATTTCTTCAGTATGCTGCAGTTGTTTACATTGCGAAGATATAATATTCTGCAAGCTGCTGCAGTATATGCAGTTATATCTTTCTGCAGATGCTGGAGTATACATGCAGTTATACTATTTGACAGTTGGCAACTGGCAGTTCTTACTGTTGCCGTCTCATATTCTGCCAAGTAGCTGCAGTCTACCATTTGATGTTATACTATATGAAACCGCGATGCTGCAGTGATACATTGCAGTTAGAATATTTTGACAAGTATGTGCCAGGCACTACCAACCACGCCCCAGTTAATATTCTGAACAAGTATGTCTGCAGTACGACCTTGCAGTTATAATCTTCTGAACAGATGCGGCCTTATACTTGCAGTTAAATACTTCTGACAGTATGCTGAGAACCGCGGGGCTGGAGATAAGAATGAAATATACATTGGCCGAGAGTTGATTTACAGTTTCTGACCAGCGACGCACTTGAGAGACCGCGACACACAAAGGAGCACTGCCGTGCTCATTGCAGTACACGAAGGTGACACGTTTGGAACTGACAAGGATGCTGACAGTTATACATTGCATTATGATATTCTGACAAGTATGATGCAAGTTATACATTGCAGTATAATATGCTGACAAGTATGCTGCAGTTCTACATTGCAGTTATAATATTTATGACAAGTATCTTGCAGTTATACTGGCAGTATAATATTCTGACAACAGTATGCTGCAGTTATACATTGCAGTTTATAATATTCTGACAAGTTTGCAACTGACAGTATACATTGCAGTTACAATATTCTGACAATATGCTGCAGTAGACATTGCAGTTATGATACTGAAAGATGCTGCAGTATACATTGCAGTTATAATATTCTGGACAAGTAATGCTGCGTTATTACATTGCAGTTATAATATTTGACAAGTTCAGCCAACTGCAGTTATACATTGCAGTATAAGATTCTGACAAGTTGAAACTGCAGTTATACATTGCATTATAATATTCTTCAAGTATGCTGCAGTTATACATTGTGTGTACAGTTACAATATTCTGACAGTATGCTGCAGTTTTACATTGAGTTATAATATCTTGCCAAGTATGCTGCAGTTAGAATTGCATGTTACAATATTCTGACAAAGTATGCGCAGTTACATTGCAGTTATAATACTCTGACAAGTTGCTGCACAGGTATACATTGCTCAGTTATAATATTCTGACAAGTATGATGAAGTTATACATTGCCAGTAGAATATTCTGCCAAGTATGCTGCAGTTATACATTGCAGTTATAATATTTCGGACAAGATGCTGCAGGTATACCATTGCAAGTTATAATTTAGGACAAGTTTGCAATGCAGTTATACAGTTGCAGTTTAAATTCCTGAAAAGTATGCTGCAGTTATACATTGCAGTTAGACAGGGCAGGAGGACAGGTAAGAAGATGGAGAGAAAAAATGACCAATTACCGTTTGTCTTAACAATGTTTTCCTTTTCTCGTTTGCTATGGTGTTTTACTTGCCTACCATCAATTATTCATACCAGTTACCAACTATCAAGATCCATGCCCCATTTCTTCATCAACCTTTGTACACTAGTACCACAGTCAATACTTTTTGTTAAACAGACTAACCTTATCCAGTGTTCTCTTGTGAAGCAAGAAATCAACTTCTTAAATCTTTGAAGCTCTTATGACTATTCTCTTTCTCTGCTTGCTACAGGGGACATCTCTCCTAACCCAGGTCCACCATAATGCTTCACACCGAAACCCTGCTCACCTATGAAAGATTCAGTGTATCCCATCTTCTCTAACTATCCATCCGTAACCCTTTAAAATGTTGCCCTATGGAATTACTACCGCTTCTGTTGTAATAAACTAGAATAGTCATGACCTCTTCTTTCTAAGTCTTTTGGAATGTTGGCCAACATGGAAACGGAAACCAGCAGGATGAACTCTGCCTCAGTTGTTGGCATTGTCTGTCTCATGTCAAGACCGAAGAATAAGCAGGAGGGGGTTAGACATACTACGCTTTCCAAGTTGAACTTCAAGGTTAGTCTCCTGTACCCTCTCTTACTTTCTCACCTTTTGAGGTTCACAAAATCAGACTTTTCCACCCAGTCTCTCTTAGTGAGGTTGGAAATAACGTTCTTGGCTTACTCTATCAGTTCCTTGACGACCACATGCGACTTTGCTCCCTCACTTTCTAGCCTGGTGAAATCCAACTATCAACTACCAAAATATTAATAATTGGATTGACAATCAACAATATTAAAAAAAACTCTAAACATCATCTTTGGGAACGAAGCGTCATTCAATTCCACCCCTTACCCTTTTCTCTCTTCAGACCTCTCTCTCTGAGACCACCATCCAGCTCTGGGGCCGGACACTGCAACTCCATGTCACTCACCACACCTTGCTATTCCCCCATTGTGACATACTAACTAGGCGTGGCTCTAAAACAAATCACAACATTTTTCACTCTAATCTGATCTCTGAATATCATGTGCTTCTCTCTTCTTGAAATCTAGTCTCGAATATCATGTGCTCTTCTATTGAAACTTACTGGGGTAATTTACATGACCCATCCAGAGAGTTCATAGAAAGTGCATTGTCCATGTATAATCACTGTGCTGCGATCATTAAGATTTGTATGATATTCGGCAGGTCCGCCGCATTCACCTTCTTCTTCTTGGTGCATGTAAGGGCATTGTTTTGTGACACAATTTAAATTTAAAGCCTGCTGTGCTCAGTCCGAATCAGTCGAAATGTCCGACGGCACACCCCCTGATTCTGTTGCTGAAAGCCATTGAACGCTGCGCCCAAAAATCCGATCATGACACCAATCTCTTGCTAAATACCTGTCTCTCCTGATCATGCAGATCTACTAATCGACTCAACCATGACATCTCCATCTACGGTCTGAGGGATCACTATAGCAAAGAGAAAGCAGGGGTCTGCGTCTTGGGTTGTGTGGCTCCAACCTCCTGCCTTGGACCGTAAATTCAATATCTTGCTAGCTCTTGCTGCATGCATATCAAAGAAAACATCTCAGATCTGCCCATTCTGATAATTGAAAATTCTAAAATGCTTAATGGTGCGCTGGTGATCACATCTCGACCTGAATACTGTAACTCTAGTGTCGTTCACAGGTGACGACTGAGTCCGCGATGGCAGCAAGGTAGAAATATAGGAGTCTTTATCCGGGGATGACAGTCGCCGAGCACAGACCATGAAAACCAGAAGTGGGAAATGGATCCGGAACCAGAGGAACAGGACAGGCAAATGGAGCAGGAGCAAACAGGAGCAGGACCGAGGGAAAGGAAACACAGGGGGTGGGCGCGGGACTTGAAGAGGGGTGAAATTGAATGCCGAATAACGGGCACACACACAGGAACGCTGGAGGACACAACAGGAATGCTGGATACACACAGGAATGCTTGGATATAAAACAGGAAACTCTTTAGATTACACAGGAGGGCTTTCTGTTAGAAGAAAGGCTTTGAAAGGATGACAGGGGTGTGGAGCAGCAAATAAATGCAGACCCGGAAGGGCCAGCGCCAATCACCTGTGCACTGGCCTTTAAATCTGGAAGTAAGTAACCACCACCGGCGGCGCCAGGGAGGGGGGCCGCCCACAGGGTCTAGTCCAAATGGGCAGTGGGACCTGGAGAGGTAAGACCAAGGGAGAAGCGAGACAATGCCGTGGAAAGGGGCACGGTCTGACCCGAGATCCGTGATAGTGATTGCGGAGGGGGTGGCCCGGGACACCTTTACTCCTTCTGAATTCAGTTTAAAATAATAACATTCATCCAACAAAGCTCTGCATAATGATTTACGGCACCTCTCTTCTCTCATATCAGACTATCGCCCAAACGGTGCTCTGTGATATTGGCCAGTGCATTTGATTAATCTTACTTAATTCAACCTCTCATCTCCAGGGATTTATCCCGGCTGCACCAATCGGAATGCCCTTCCATGGAATCTCAGGACTAATACCCACCCTCCACCAGTTTCAACGTGTGCTCTTAAACCCATCTTTTGGCAAAATCTACACACTGGTTAACTGCTTACATGTCAACTCTCCTTAATAATCCATCCTATGTCCATCTCCCGTTCTCGTTATCTGGCAAATACCAGATTATACCAAGCTCAGGCTTCTCTGCAGTCACTTTTACCTTGACTTTGTATATAAGATGGTGTTATGATGACCGGTTCAAGCAGCAGGAATTTTATTATTAAAATTATGTTATATGGATTACTGTTAAAAGAATGGCTGGACCATTGATACAAAAACTCTTTACCCTTTATGTCACCCCCTAATCCTCATAGACGGTAAGCTCTGGTGGAGCAGAGCCATCACTCCTATTGTTCCATCTCACATTGCTCTGTTAATGTAATATATTATTGTAATGTCCCTATGATTGGTAAAGCGCGATGGAACTATGATGGCGCTATATAAATAAGAGTATATATTAGGTCAAGTATTATCTATTCTACTCTGTAACCCTTTAATGTGCCTTTTAGTTCAATATGAAATGCAGAGTTCCTGCTACGGGTTAGAGGAAAGAATATGATAATAGGTGGGATTGATGGACTAATATTTTCTGGTTATTAGTAAGCACGGAAGGTTACTCCCAGGAGTGTTGTAAGAGTTGTATGAACTCTATAACAAAGTATTGTGCAGAAACATCCTCTTCACCTTTTCAGCAGATAGCGAGACAATGTTAAAGGACAGACCATAATGTCACATGAAAAAAAATGTACATCACAATAGAGACAACATAGCAAGCCCCTGTGTAAGAGATTTTCCCCCATTCTACCAATTTTCTTCAAAGTCAAGGGCCATAGCACAGAGATATCCCACAAATTGGTTAAGTGGGCTATGAACAACAGGATATTCCTTGTTATTCTACTTCTAGTATAAGGCTACATTCAAACTACGTATATGGAGTAGTATATACGGCAGTATACGTCCTGCCATAGACGGCAATGGGCGCCACAGCCGCCCTACGGGAGCGGTACGGTGCAGCACACTTGCGGCACCGTACCGATCCATTACCCGGAAAAAGATGGACCTGTCCTATTCTTTACCCGTAGTACGGCGCCCGTGCGCCATTACGTCTATGGAGAGGGAGCGTGGGGGGTGAGCTGCGCTTCACCTCCTCCTCATTCTCCCAGTGCACTGCCGTTGCCCCACTATGCGTCGGGCGGAAAACAGCAGTGGGATATAGCCTAGAGAGAAGATTTCAGGAGAAGCTGTCAGGGAATGTATGATGATGATAGAATACAGGAGGAAGAGACAAACTAAAGAAGGAAAAATTCGGAACCATAGAGTATGAAACGACTACAAGAGTGGGATGGAAGATCTGGTGGATGGGAGAGATTACAGAGTGAAGAAGGGGAGATACCAAGCAGGATTTGGAGGACCAGTGGACTGAAGCAGAGGGGGTGATGGAGAGTTGACGGGAGGAGGAGCGACACAATTGAAGTAATTGTTCCAAATTGCTGTGGACTTAAGATCTGCAGAAGACCGCAACTATAGTAGAAAACATGAGATAACTTTAGTAATTAGTGTAAGAACACAAGGCACGAACAGGCCAGGTAGTACTTTGGAGCATAAGATTATTTACTACCTTACTCCTACAAGAGATTAGGATGTACTGGTGCCACAATGAGGCCATGTGAAGGACAGCCATCACTAAATTAGTCCACGTTAGTTACTGACGGAAGCTGGTTGATGTTGGCCAGCCCTCCCATTAAAACGTCCTTCCCCTTGAAGGCTAGAGTCCAATGGTTTTCTAGGTAATAGTTGCTTTAACTATACTCTGTTGCCATCTGCTGCTCAAAATTAAAGTGTGAACACCTATAAGTAATATTCCTGCCTAACAAGGAAGGGTTAGAGTGATATTTTGTTATGGGGTGCAACATATATTATCATTCCGGCCGAAATCACTGGGGCACATTTATTAAACCGTTCACTGCGCAATCTGCGATCCGGATGTTCGACGAGGAGAACTCTTTGTGCGCCCGATATCCTGAGTGTAGATTCCCGATAAGGTCCAGACGGGAGTCAATTCTCTGTACCGGTGTATGTAAGAGTGCTTGGCTTGCAACACAATTTTCAAGTTGCAATCATGCGGTTTGTATGAAACGTCAGTTCGGCCAACGACGCGTCCCCGACGTGTTGCCCTTATTAGTAAGAGCCCGCTGTCTGTGAATGGTGGCGAGAAACTGCTTTGAAATGAGCTCGCAGGAATCTAAAATAGGGGGCTCCTTCCAAGGTGTGGGTTATCAGTGGGGTTAGTCAGCCTCTTAGCAGTTTTGTCGTTCATTCAGAGAGATACATTCTCGTATGCAGATTGCTGCTAAGGAGCAGAGCCAACCTGGCTACTGAATTTCAATCTTCTAACCACTGACTCAAGGCTGAGGGGGTACTCCTTAAATTCCCTAATCCAAAACCTGTGTCATCATAGCCAGAGCCAATCCACCAACCTTCTGTGTTCATGCAGAAAGGACCAGTTATCGCTTGGTACATGCCACTGTGTGACTGATCGCCATAAAAGAGAACTTGCAAAGATCCATACAATATGATGCCTGGCACGCCACTTACGCAACAGGCATCCACTGCACATATGTCAGGTGATCTACTGTAACCACAACATTACTTGGAGTGCCAGGGGGAGACCCTTATCTAAGTATGGCCTCCCCCTCTTCTTGCATCTCCCTGCGGCTTCTGACAGGCAGGACAAGCTGTGTGGACCAAGCCACCCTGATACATTTTGGCGCTAGGCCACACGACAAGCCAGGCACTTGGTCCCTGGGAACCCAGCTGCTTACACTGGGTTCCTGGTGGGGCTAAATTTCAGTGTTGTAGAACCCTATGTATATTCTTGCCATACTCTTACTACCAGAGAATCATCATATTTACAATTGTAGGAGAAAAATAGAGGACAGAATTTCCCACATTGTGATTCTTGTGAGAGAAGAGATTATGTTCGACATGTGTAAAACAAGCAGCCACAGCACCGTCCCACCGCCTCGAAAGCCAAAGAAATAAATCAAACCATAATGGCAAATCTGTTAATGTGGATGGAGGCAGGCGCTGCTGTGCGTCGGCTGGGACCCGGCACTTTGGGAAAAATGTTGCCTGTGTAAGTGGTAAAGTGTTTCGACAGATACAACTCGTTTGTTATTTTCTTTTTTCCGTCTCTCCAGTAAATGAACAGATTCTCTGACGTCTGTAATCCCATCGCCATTTTCTTCCAATTTTCACAACCACATGCTAATTATCTTCCGGATCTATGAGCAGATGGAGCCTGAACTTCTTAAATAAACAGGCTGATTACGGACTGTGTTTCGCTGGATATGAACAGTCTCCTGCAGCTCCTTACAGTACAAGGAAGGAGAAGTGTGGTCACAGACCTTGACTGGGACTCATGAGGGATTGAGCGTTTGAACATATTAGATTATAAGAGAATCTCACACGAATACTAGTACTGTCATGTACAGTACAAAGCAATTTATAAGTTGTTCTCTGAGAAAAGTAAACTTCATCCACATGTGCATTGCCTCACAGCTACAGATTCAAGTCTTTATGGTATTCCTTGGTATTAACTTTTGAAGACATTTGTGTGACAGCAAGCTTGCAAAAAATAGGATGAAAAATCATTCAGAAAAATAATCCGAATTTGCTGCATTATGGGAGAATAGTTATTTTCTTTTTGCAATTTCCAGACAAGCGTGTTACTGGTCTTACAGAGTGTGGAGGAGGCATCATGTATAGTGATGGACTGGAGTGTCCCAGTGATGTGCACATCTACCACGGAAGCCTAGCCTTTCTCGGGGTGAATGTAGACAGACAGGCCCAGATACTGAGTGGCTGGCTATGGCCCTTGGGCAGGCTATGGTCAGGTGCTTGGTATTGGAACAAGATGGTTGGTTACAGCCTGGCAGTTCTCAAGCATTGGTGGTGTGTGCAAGAAAAAAGAAGGGGGATGAGGCTGACGGGGAAATAGTTATCCCAGTGGGCGTACCTGCTGCACTTTCCTTCTGCTTACTCAAACTGACTCTGCAGGACTTCCCTTTGTGCTCCAGCCCAAAAGGGGGGGGGTTTTACACTCCCCTAGTTAGGTGGTAGCCTCTCAATTAAATCCAGTGAAACTTGGTTTTACACTAAAAAAACAGATATCATTGGTTTAAGACAATAGATATGTTAACTGTGTGCCGTCCCAGCACAGTGGTCCCAGCTGCAATTACCAACGTTTCCACTTGCTAATCACACATCAGATAAGGTGGTTGCAGTAATACATCAGCTCTAGAGTTCTTACCGATATGACAATTATGTTTCTTTGCTTGCTGAGGCTGTGTTGTACTTGTGAGGCAATGGTTCCCAGCTCCAATTACAAAGTTCCTCACTTTGGAGGACCCCTAGCAAGGTATCACTCTAACAGGCAGTCCTATTCTAGTCCGACAGGGTTGTTGAATACACCCTTGGTTAATAGAACAAGCGCCCACGGTTCGACTAGGAACAGATGGGGGATATAGGTTGGGGGCTGGCTAGGAGTTACAGGAGTACTGTAATCTGTAAGCCAATCCTATGCACCAAGGCCTGAAATTTGTCTGGGGACCACATCCTAGGTGGACATAATTCATAAAACTAAAGGTCGTGGGGGGGTGGGCGCCGGCAGTTTGTGTTGTGTGATATTGCTTAACACAAGTGTAGGGAACGCTGAGGGGAGAGATTAAGTTTAGGTGTTTGGTATACATTAGGAGGGCTTCTCCCTGCACATCACGAGGCTTGGGGCAGTGAGACCTGACGGTAATCAGATGTGAGAGGGAGAGAGATCGTGGGCGTGTTCTGTCATGCTGCATCCGTAGTATCTTACTTCTTTGGCCCAAAGAGTAAAAGAAATATGAGGAGAGTACTGAAATCTGCAGAATAGAAGAGGAAGGCGCAAGATCGGGTGGTAACTAATCAATGCCAAAAGGGCTTAAAATTACATGCCCTACAAACATATCAAAAGTTTTTTGAAATGATGGACACTTAAGACAGTGGTGGCGAACCTATGGCACGGGTGCCAGAGGTGCAATCAGAGCCCTCATGTGAGCACCCAGGCCTTCACCCCAAAATAGTTTGGCCGCTAGGATCAGGCTTTCTTCTGGGTCAGACAGACGAGAAAAGTGCCAATGCTCAGACGCGATTTAAACGCAATCTACCTTGGCTGCGGGCAACACAGGAGGAGGCGAGAAGGTACTAAGATGGATTGTCATTTGGAGATCTGCTCTGGGTCTCCTGAGTCTGACTCTTCGGGGGACCCTGGAGGGAGGAAAGCTACAATCCAAATTGTCCCAAATAAAGCAGGGATCAATAAGTTACTGCTTAAATGTCATGTGGCACTTCGAACATACAGTGGGTTTTGTTGTACGTTGGGCAACTATGTCTCAAAAGGTCGCATCACTGCTTTAAGACATACATTTAATATAACTGCACTATCGCGGTCTTACCCTAGTGTATTATGTTAGGTGCAATAGGTGAGGACAGATAAAGAGATAGCCTGAAAGTATTGACACAGTTGCAAAGCCTAGCAAAGGCCTAGGCAAAGAACATATGGGGGCACATTTACTTACTCGTCCCATCGCGATCCCCGAGGTGCGTTGGCCAACGAGGATGGATTTGGAGATGCCGCGATTCCACAGATCGTGCGTCCTCCAATTTCCTGCATGGTGTCGCTTCTGGACTAGGTCCGCTGGGAGTCTCACCATTCTGCTTCCTGTGCATGTAAGTGCATGGCTTGTGGAACACAATTTGAATGTTCCGCTTAGTCTGAATCAGTGGTTGTCCGATGGCCACCGTCCCTGATTTGGGTCGCATGAAAGTCGGCACGATTGCACCCAAAATCCAAGTCATGCGCCAAAAAACCCCAGTTAAGCACCCACAAAACGGAAAAAGTTGGAAATACGGTCCGAAGGACCCCTAAGTAAAAAATGTGCCCCATAGTATGATTTCTATATTTGTAAACTCACATTGGCTTATCAGCCAAATGGGTACATCCTTGGCAAAAACGTTCGATAACGTTACAATGGTTGTTAGTAGTGCAAAAGCCATTGTCTATTTCCTGAAAGAAAGATTTCATATGCAAAACATTCATAATGACTGTCCATTTCACCTGAAAGGGAAAGCATAATAATGTGGCAATCAATTAATTTAATAAATGTCATTTTTCTGTGGAGGTAAAAATAATGACTGATACAAGAACTGAGCACCATATTTAACATGCAAATGGTGTAAAAAGTCCCTACAGTAAGTGCCACACAAAAAAAGTTGGTGAACTGTTGGGCCAGTGCGGTGAAGCGACAGATTCATGATTTCTGCTCACTTTCTTAAATGAACGGCGACACCAGCATTATGACATGGAAAAGGAGCACTTTTAGTGAAAGGTTCCGAGTTTTCTAAGTAAATGTGGCCCCTATATGTTGTTTGCTTGTGAGGCTGGTTATTTGTAGAGCTTGAAGGCACCGAGGCACATTGCATTAAAGTTGGGGTTCTTGGTATTCAAGAGGCTCTAAGACCCCGTCCATAGCCAGAAACAATAAATTATATGACTGGTGAGGCCCAGTACAGGCTGTAAATTAGGTCATCGGAGCTTTTGGCTACCATCTTCAGTCACCAAAACAATTTGTTCTGGTAGAGTTTCATAGTAGTTCAAATCGTAATTAATTATGTCTAGAGCTGTTTTGTGTAATAGATACGGGTGATGCGTTTTTGTGCTGTAATCATACTGGCAGCAGACAGACCCATGGTGTCCCCGTCGTACCTGATAATGGACATGAAATTGAATAGTGCTATTTCAATAGTTTAAGAAATTGTTACCTTTAGCATTTCCCATTTGCTCTTAAGTGGCTGCAAGATGTGGAAAACAATAAATTCAGGGGAGAGAAATTAAAATGCAAGTGGAGGGAATGCGGAGGGCAGCAGCCATGATTAAGGGGTGATCATCACTACTTCTAATTTATTCTTAAATTGTATGAAGAAAAAGAAAACCAAACACTAAGTATCTGTCAGCTAGAGGTCGGGGACAATATGGGGAAGCAAGAATTGTCTGAACATGATACAGAGGTTATGGTACGAGCAAGGTGGTTGATAAATTCACTGGTGCATAAGAAATGTGCAGATTTGATTGACAGATAGACTCGAGCAATGTGCTAACAAAAAATGTTATGGTTTTAACCGTTGTTGGAAATTTTAAATTTGGTTCTGCGCATTTGTCCTCTTTTTTTCCCTATATTTGTACTAATCTCAGCGACATGCATGTCTTCCTCTCTTTTCCTTCCGGCTTATTCCAATAGAGCAGTGGCTCCTCCTCTGCCTTATAGCTTAGTAAGTGGTCATCTCGAGCTTTGGCTTCTTTCTACTTGGTTCCTAGGGTAGGAGGAGGAAACACGTGGAAATTGTCAGACCAGGCTTATAAGTAGAACGGTAGGAGGAGCAGTATTCAGGAAGCTGATTAGTTCCTAATGGGCTCTTTACAATCACCTTGTGGGCAGTGTCTCTACTTCCCTGAATGCTGGGGAAACAGTGATGAGCAGGTTGGCAAGGTGTAGTAAGTGTCTAGCTGGACATCTTCTCTGAGCCTCTGTATGCCACCAGAGTCTAGCATGATGGAACAACTTGGGGGGTGACAGGTTGCAACCGATGCCTAAAGAAAAAGAGTAAGTCCCACAAATTTAAAAAAAATAATTAATAATGAATGCAATGCCCTCACAAAGGCTGACAGAGTCTTTAGCATCTTAGGGCAGGGATGACAGTGCTGCCATAACATTCCCCTGCTGAAGTCTAGAGTAGAGGACTTTCTTTGCTTCTAGAGTAAATGTTGAGGACTAGAAAGAGGAGAAGAACAATTGTCCATCATTATTATCAAGAGAAGATGTGAGAAATGATTAATCAGACGTATATGCTCGTTCTTTTGAGGGAAACACCCGGAGCAGGTATGGTGGCCACATTCATTTTACATGTCTAATTGCGATGGCCCTAGAGCAAAGGTCACAATTCTGTGTTCTTTGAGTCTCGCTTGCGGACAGCTATTCAGTTTTTAAGGGTGAACGATGATAAGCGCAGTTTGAGTGTTTTGCTTTGGACGCTGATTCTTGATATCGCCAAGGCGTCTGACCTGTTTACCTTCGGAAGACATTTCTGTAATTGTCTCATTCCTAAATACATACACTCCATTTGATGTGCAGACAAACCTTTTATCAGCCTTCTCTCTGGGCCGTCGCTTGTTGTATTTGCACAAGGCCGCAAGCTGCACCGTACTCCCGTGCCTTTATTCCGTGCAACAAGTAACTGGAGGTCACAGGTTGCACAAAAACTTAAAGAAGATGGCAAGAAAGAAGTTAATGTGTTTTCTTGCAAGTAAACAGTAACAAAAGTGTCGCCCAGCCTGGGCGAGTAATAAAGAGTCATTATGTGGGCAGTATGAAAGGAATAGTACAAACTAGAACTAGTAAAGCTATTAACCCTCAATAAATCAGATAATTGGCGATGTGTGGGGTGGTGGTAGTTTTGTTTTCTGGGGGGGAGCCGCTCTGGGTCCTTGGGTTGATGTCGGATTGAGAGGGGCCACTTGGATGGTATAGTGCGAGTTTAGGCATACAGGGACGCAAAAAAAAAAAACAACAGCTTAAAAATACTGCTGTTGGTATTTTAAAAGTAAAATTAAAGTTTCTAATATCAATATCCAGGGGACAAACCTAAGGCCCCGTTCATTCCTAAAATGAGCATAAATACAATCCTCACAGACGTTTGCCACTGGTCCAATAACCCTAGATCGCGACAGCTCCATACACTAATCAATAATTTATATATCACCTCTATATACATCATTACATCTGAGGAAATGGCTGATATCAGGTAAGCCGCATCTGGAAATACCACCATTATTGCTCTCCCCAAAACATGCGTTCAAATGCTAATATGCAATTTTTACTGATGTCTCAATTACATTCCCAGTTCTATCACAAAATAATTAGATGGAAGCAGGCCGTAGCATCTGAACAATCAGGGACCATCAGAGCAACACAGGAAGCAGGATAATGGCTATGTGTACCCACCTGCTGTTATGGGGGCACTGTGTTGATATCACTGTCATGAGTGCGTAGATATCATTATTTGTAGCACTGTGGCTATCATTGGCGGCCCCTGGGCTGTCATGAAATATTATATATTATGCGGCCCCATTAGAAGGTACGACCCAAAACGCTACTATTATAATCCACTACAGACTGTTATCGGCAATTAAGGCAGGAAAATTACTGGAGGACCACTGACAGGGGTTTTATGGGGTTTAGGGTGCTCTCCTGTGTACTACACCCACATAGTACTATTTATTCAGGTAGGTGTGCTTGGGATAACATTGACCTGTTTACAGTGGATGGCAGCCCTGAGAGCGACTCTGTGAATAACGTTACAGATTTTCCAGATGAGATGTTCTGCTTTCTGTTCTGTTCTGCAGATCATTGAGCATTTTACTTGAACCCAGCATCTATAATTACCATGTATCGATAATCTAAAATGGAGAAAATGATCTTTATGCTGAAAAAAAAGACTTGTCAGAAGCAACAGGATTCACAGGGGTCAAGCCTGGTTGCTGCAACAACAAAATGCTTCTTCATCCCTGCAGCAATAGGGAGGAAGCGCCAGTAGAAGAAACGTTGCAAAGACGGTAAATAAGCTCCAGAGGCCGCTCCCGCCAAGAAAGTCCTCCATCTTCTAATTTAGCTCATTTAAAGCTGCCTTGGCTGGTCCAGGCTCGTGGGCAGAGGGAGGTGCACTCAAGAAGCCGCGAAGGATCTCTAGGCGTACAGGAGGGATTGGCTGCTGCTGTCCGTGAGTTCGAGCACACTTCTAGCTCTGTTAACTATCAAGAGCTTTGCAACAAGCCACCCCGAGAGCACGGCCAAAAACGAACTTACTTACCATGTACTCCACTTACCTTAAATATTAACTTGCATTCGGTCAAAAAGTTATTGTAATTAAATCTTGGAACAGTTCACTGTCAAAATTGTGTTTGCTTTACAATGCAAATCAATTCTGTACAACTCAATCGGTGCCTGTTTATCTATGGTGATTAATCAAGATTTGTATTAAGAGTCTGGGGAAAAGCGGAATACATACCAAAAGGAGTTATGCCCAGGGATTGCATATATAAACAGGTATAGGATTGTCCTAGAGGGGGATGACATTTATATATTAGATAAACTGTGCTGAATGCTCAGGGCCTGGTAATTTTAATAATCCACAAAAAAAGAAAACCCAATTATTCTGAATATACTAGATGTAAAATAGGATGCTGATACATAATATCCCCATAAGATTATATATCTAAGGCTTGATCCAGTATGCCAATGTAGGTGTGCCTAGGTTGACCACTGACGATTATATTTATTAATATAATAATAGGAATTGTTACAATAAGCCTAATGTGCTTATGTTCAGTGTTGGGACATGGTTCGGATCTGTGTAAGATGGATTTCTTTCCAAATCTATGGTTTTGTAACTAGTGGTGGTTTAGGGCTCATCGGCATGCCGTTTCTTCCTGGTTTTGGTAGTAGCGGGATGTAGATGTGTAACTGGAAGGAATATTACCCTACTTGTCTGCCTCATATTACTGGTATAAAAGCCTGTTGTTTGTTTGTGTGTGGGGGGGAGAAGTTTTGGGTTGGTCTTTTTATTGGATCTCAGCTATTCGCCACCTTCTCCTCTCAACGGCCAGCATTTGCAGGGCTGTAATTTGCCTAGAAGTTATCACTACTAGCTTAGGAAGCTTCCTGCCAGACACCTGCCTGCGGGCACCACTTCCACTCATTTCACTTATTTACTTTTGAAAAATCTTATAGAAAAAGGAACGTGGGCATCAATAACTAGAGGAAGCCGATACCGCTGCCTGGGGTAGGATATGATTTAAGCAAATGGTTTGAGTCTTCAGAAGGAGACAGGCGGAATAATCCTGAGAATATTGGGGCAAGACTATGTGGATATAGATTGTGTTATATTTAGCCACTGCCAGCACTGACAGCCGCAGTCTGCTAGGGGCCACGCACATGTCACCATATCCAAACAACTGCCGATGAAATGGAAAGAGTAAATTATTAACCTGAGTGCCCAACACAAAGCATGTTTTATCCACATGCAGGAAAAAAGCAAACACAGGGGAAAAGACCCAGGACTGGACCCAAAGCTAGGACACAAACTCAGGCAGTCTAATATCAACATACCACAAATCCTCATACCATAGCACTACTTTAGCAGCTACTCTATTCACTGATTATTAGCTGTTGTTAGGGCAGGTCCGATATCCATAGGTAACTAGGGATTGATTTCTAATATTTGAGGAAATGTTGAGGGTCTCACAACTAGCAGCAGCACAGAGTAAACAGCACATATGGACATGTTATCTACTGCATTTCTTTGATGGGCATCCCATGACATTAGCGTGTATTTACATGAATAAGGTGTTCGCTCAGGAAGCTTTTTACTTTGATATGAACTATATGAAAAAACCTGTACAGAGAGTATTTAAGGATACAGTTAGAAACGAACAAAATGTATGCATTATGGCAAACTGGAATAAAAGCATACGGATGTGACCCAATGTCACACCACTCCAGCCTTCATTCGAGACAGGCCGGGACTTTCTGTTGGGAATTTGGCAAGAAATAACGGTTTTTGAGATTTCCTCGATCTAGGTGGGTCACTCACATATCGGTTGACAATGTTATATTTGACCGTATTAGGCCATTAGCTCGCATTAATGTTTGCTTGGGTATTTTGATGATGGAGCTCAGAATATTGGCTCTTTAGTTGTTAGCAGCAGTTCAGCACTTTATGCACGTCATGGGGCGTATTAAAAGCCCGATCCAACATGAATCAGCAGGAATCGCGTCAGAACAGCACAATTCACAGCATCGGCAAACTGCATGAGGAGCAATATAGGGAGTCATTTAAGAGGGCACGAATTGCATTTTTTCTGTTGCGTACCCCGAATATTACCGATTGGGGGCGAATTTCATCTGGATTCGCACGTGATGGTGTGATTAGAGATTGGATTGTGGAGAATTGGCGCTGGGCATGACACTGTCAACTAAAATTGGGTGGCATGGCCAGTAAGAAAACCCAAACTGATTCGTAGAAACGCACATTTTTTAAAAAAAAAATAGTGTCGCTGACAAGCGCTTACCTTGCACCCAGGTAGGACAGTGAACGTCAGTGGGAACTCCGATGGAATTCAGCGGCAGCAACGACACTGTGGAAACCGTAGCAACTAACTTTGTAATGATGCCGGAAGACCCGAAATCATTCCGCAGGGAAGCACCATGGATCGCGACAGGGCTGGGAATACAATCTGTCCCATAGTGTGGATATGGAAATGAGACACCCAGGGAATAACCCCAGTAGGGGTTATCACTTGTGACTTCCTTATTGCACTGTGTACCAAGAATTTTGAACCGTAATATAACTAAAAAGTACCAACTTAAAAAGAATAATAAAAAAATGAAAATGAAAAAGGTAACTATTGCAAAAAAAAAAAATTCCTGATCCACAGAGAATCCTATTTGATGGCTCAATCAAACAGTTGTTCGTCGTCTGCCCCTTTTTTTACACCGTTATTGCACCACAATCAGAGCTTTTCGTTTTGCAGTTTCCCACCAGCCAGTTTATAAAATGAAAGTTAGCTATGTGATTGGGGCCAGAGCCAACTAGAAAGTTGCTGGCTGAAGACGCATAGTCCAACAAATGGAATAGAATTGAGTATCTTTAACCGCGCGTAACGCAGGGTATGCTGGTAATACTGAGGCTGCGGTCACACGTAACGCGGGGTATGCTGGTAATACTGAGGCTGCGGTCACACATAACGCAAGTTATGCTGATAATACTGAGGCTGCGGTCAAACATAACGCAGGGTCTGCTGGTAATACTGAGGCTGCGGTCACACGTAATGCGGGGTATACTGGTAATACTAAGGCTGCGGTCACATGTAACGCGGGGTATGCTGGTAATACTGAGGCTGCGGTCACACCTAACGCGGGGTATACTGGTAATACTGAGGCTGCGGTCACATGTAACGCGGGGTATGCTGGTAATACTGAGGCTGCGTTCACACGCAACGCATTGATTCCTTCAGCCCTTGCATTTGGACAATATAAGACACTGGGTGCGGGTTACACATCGCATGCGTCTACATAGAAGCGCATGCTGCCCCCGTGCGCTTTGATTCCATTTCTAAACAGAGTCAGCGCGTTACGTGTGACATCACTGCTTATTCTACATCAATACTTAATACAGTCAATCAAAGTACTACAACTTTCAGCATCTCATTCAACTGCTGGGAGTTGTAGTTCTTGAGTGCACTGTTATTCTATATGTATGTACACATTGCAGGGATGTAATGAGGTGCACTGTGTGTGTGTAAATGTGATGCACTTTTATTTTGTACCTTTTTCTTGTGCTGGAAGCCATCAGCAGCTCCTCATACATCCTGAGCTCCTGCACATGAGGGCAGCCTGTGCTGTGCCAGGGGGAGGACACTCCAGCAGCAGCTGCTAGCTGATTGGTGGCCCCTGATGTCTGTCATAACCAGGAGGAAGGGGGCCCACTGTGACAACTAGGGGGCCCACGTCCTCTGGTCTGTAATTAGTGACAGCTCACTGTCTGCTCCTCCAGTGAATCAGGGGCCATGTTCTCCTGCAGTGAGGCAGGGGCTGAGGTGCTCAGTGCAGTGAGGAGGAAATGTCTTACTCACTGCCCCAGCGCTGCTGTGAGAAGAGCAGAGAACCTGTCTCTCCCTCCTGCAGGATGTCATAGTCCCCCCTGCTGCCCCCCTCCTCCAGCCTCAGCTGAATGTGCCTGCTCACAGATAAGAGATGGTGACTTATGATAAGGGCCCACCGGGGATTTGACCGGTATCCCGGCAGGCCAGTCCGAGCCTGGTAAGAAGTATACTTGAAAATTCAAAGAACCAGTAATGGGTTATGGCAGGCTGCTACCTTTAGGTGCAGTTCTGGTGTGAATAGCATCTGCACCAGCACTGCAGAGGACAGCAGTACAAGGCACCAAAGCACACATGTAACGCGGGGTATGCTGGTAATACTGAGGCTGCGGTCACACCTAACGCGGGGTATACTGGTAATACTGAGGCTGCGGTCACATGTAACGCGGGGTATGCTGGTAATACTGAGGCTGCGGTCACACCTAACGCGGGGTATACTGGTAATACTGAGACTGCGGTCACATGTAACGCGGGGTATGCTGGTAATACTGAGGCTTCGTTCACACGCAACGCATTGATTCCTTCAGCCCTTGCATTTGGACAATATAAGACACTGGGTGCGGGTTACACATCGCATGCGTCTACATAGAAGCGCATGCTGCCCCCGTGCGCTTTGATTCCATTTCTAAACAGAGTCAGCGCGTTACGTGTGACATCACTGCTTATTCTACATCAATACTTAATACAGTCAATCAAAGTACTACAACTTTCAGCATCTCATTCAACTGCTGGGAGTTGTAGTTCTTGAGTGCACTGTTATTCTATATGTATGTACACATTGCAGGGATGTAATGAGGTGCACTGTGTGTGTGTAATGTGATGCACTTTTATTTTGTACCTTTTTCTTGTGCTGGAAGCCATCAGCAGCTCCTCATCCATCCTGAGCTCCTGCACATGAGGGCAGCCTGTGCTGTGCCAGGGGGAGGACACTCCAGCATGACCAGGAGGAAGGGGGCCCACTGTGACAACTAGGGGGCCCACGTCCTCTGGTCTGTAATTAGTGACAGCTCACTGTCTGCTCCTCCAGTGAATCAGGGGCCATGTTCTCCTGCAGTGACGCAGGGGCTAAGGTGCTCAGTGCAGGGAGGAGGAAATGTCTTACTCACTGCCCCAGCGCAGCTATGAGAAGAGCAGAGAACCTGTCTCTCCCTCCTGCAGGATGTCATAGTCCCCCCTGCTGCCCCCCTCCTCCAGCCTCAGCTGAATGTGCCTGCTCACAGATAAGAGATGGTGACTTATGATAAGGGCCCACCTGGGATTTGACCGGTATCCCGGCAGGCCAGTCCGAGCCTGATTGCAGTTATAATATTCTGACAAGTATGCTGCAGTTATACATTGCATGCCAGCCACAGCCAACGTTGATGCCCTTTGTCAGCAGTTCCAGCCGACCCATCAGTCTACTTATGTTCCTGCTAAGATGATTTCAGATGAGAGAGCTTTTGTTTCACAGATTGCGACCTCCAGTACATTGAACATTGTTCCTGCGTTATCTGTTCTGCTCCAGCTGAGACAGCAGACATCCCAACGGTGCCTGCCAGAACCCCCATGCTTTGGACACGGCGTATCCAGATGGCTGCTGACCTACCAACACACTACAGTCACTGACGGAACCGCTCTACAGCTATCTAGCCAATGACAACGTCCAGGTGACCTGTTGTGCACTGCTAGAGACTCTGCAGTTGTTCGCACAAGAATACATTCCCTGATGCCCGGCCTGCATAAGCACCATAAGCGTCTTGTATTTTGATACATATGATGTATTTTATATGTATAAGGGCTGTGTCTTTTCCTTTCCTCACGGACTGTGCCCCTGAGAATGTACGAGTGAGCCCTTCAGGAGAAGCTTAAAGTCATGCTTTTCTAGTGAAAAAGGACACGTAATTAATATTATTGCTTTTATGGATTGCCATCAATATTGTGCCTCCCTTCTAGGAGGAGAAATGGACATCAGTATGATGTTGCATTCAAAGCCCTTTCTTTTTCAGAAATGCGACATTCCTCTATTTGCTACCACTAATAGCCATGTTATGCTATCGTTGGAGTAAAATTTCAAGTCAAGATAGCCATTGCTGACTCTTCAATAGCCAATGAGCTGTTTGCATAAATATAGTAACAAGCAATATATTTTAAGAAGGCCATTAACCCTTTCACAGGCTTGCTGCCAAGTGGAAAAAGACTGTGTCGGACTGTATATCATTTGTAATTCTGTCAAATCCTTACACCTACAATCAGAGCTTGTACTGGTGTGAGCCCTCTGTAAACACAGGTATGTAGTGAGACCACAGGGTCTCTTAGAGGGCACCTCGATGTCACACACTAGGGTAAGACCGCAAGAAGGCAGGTATACCATATTGTATGTCATATATCTATGTTTATGCCACCTAGGTGATGTATCCTTGGACAAATTCGGACTTTGACGTGCAAGAGAGTTATTGACAGTACGAACACCACGCCTTTACCTAAGAAACTTTGCGTGTAAGGAGATAGGACCATGGCCAGTTTGTCTCCCCTACAATGCACATTGCCCTAGCCATTCACCAATGCCCCTACTTTTAGTTTTGCAACTCCGCGGTTGTAGTGTATGGTGCCCCGACTTCGGGGGCTGTGCCAATACCAATGAAGTAGATAGGTACTTTTTTTTTTTTTTTTTTTTTTTCCCAAATAAATAAAGGATTAATCATTATAAATAGAATATCAATTCATAATATACTGATACAACTGTATATCAGCCTAAAAAAAAACAAGTTAAAAATAAATAAGCACAAAAAGTGTGGCCCGATGGTCAAAAGGTATGTCAATCACATGATAACTACTCTCAAAGTAAATACACGAGCCAGTAGTATACATTAGACTGTAACCAATTTATTACCCACCAGGGTGAGGTAGATGTAGCCCAAATTGTTTAAAGCAGTAAGTAAAGTAAGCCACCACCAAAGCACCCAGAAGTGCCGTTTTTTTTTTTGCCATCGCTTCCTCTAGGGCAGTGGTGGACGAAACCTATGGACGCGCGTTGTCAGAGGTGGCCACTCTGAGCCAGTTTTGTGGGCACTCAGACCATCACCCCAGGACAGGAGTTCACCAAATAGGACCAAATCCACCAAGTAGTCCCAGGCAATTAAGAGATTTGCTCTCAGCCCGCAATTTTAAAGTCGACATTTTAGTTGAGCTGTAGGAAATGCGAGGAAAAGTTGAGAAGGTGTTGAGACAGCCGACTGCCCCCAATCTCTTGGGAGGACATCCTGCCTGCGACCAACCAATTCTTCTGTACAAGAGACCTGGAAGAGAAATGACTTTGACCCTCCGTCTTTCAATTATTGCTTAGCCTCAGGGAGGGGGGGGGGGATACAATGAAAAGATGTTGAAGACAAGGTAGCACAATAAGTTACTGTATAAAATGCCTTGTTGGCACTCACGGTAAATAAGTGGATTTGCCGTTTGTAGTTTGGGCACTCTGTCTCACAAAACGTTCGCCATCAGCTTAGGGGGTGTGCACCTGTGGTGATGGTGGAAGATGCCCAGTTATCATATATCCACGATCACAAAATCAATAGTGCTTTGGGGCCAATCAAGTGCAACGTGCCTGAGGGCAGGCATGCGACAGCAGGTGTGCTACAGCGGTCATCGCCCGCGGTCTCCACGCGCACGTGCGGAGGGGGCCCCAGATTCCGGAAGAAATGACAAAAAAGTGCCAAAAGCGCTGTAAACAAAAAGGTATCACTAATAGTGAGTGCAAATACAAATCAGTGAGTAGACATTGGCCTTTGAATGCGGGTGTGTGTGCACCCACTTAGGTAGCTGAGAATGTTTTTATTTAAAAATTGTAGTGACTTGAATAAAGATAGTTGTATGTTACAGTACATGTGATAGCTAAGACAGATGGGCGACATGTCACTTATGATCCTGAGTACACGTCCCAAAATGTTAGGACGAGATAAGGCTAATATTCCTATCAATACATAAGTTGCCGGACTATTTCACAAATAGTAAAACAGAGAAGCCTTAGCGAGGCTGTGTACCACCAGCTTGCCCCAGCCTATAATCCCATCTGCCGTCCATAGCCCCAACCGTGGACGGATTTCAATTACTAAGGGGGTGGGTATGCCAAACAACCATGCCAATGCCATAGGATAGGTAGTTTTGCGAAATAGCGCCCTCGCCAGCTAAGGAGTGCCCTAGGAGAGACTGATCACCTCGCCCTAGGGAGTCCAAAAAAGAGGAAATATTCGTAACTGCAGCTGCGAAACCATGGCGGAGACGGCAACAGTTAAAATATCTTATGTTTAAAACATTCATATTGTAAGCAAGCTGATTGGAGAGGACTTTGCCACCTACTGTGCGAGTAGGAAACCCCAAGCCTACAGGCTCAATCCTCCGGGTCCCAATGCCAAAGCCACCATGACATATGGTGTGCCAGGCCAAATAAGACAAGCCACTTTGTTTTTATGGTTATTCTGGGCCCCCGCGCTGTTACAGCCACGAAGGTCTAGGCCGTGGTGGCGGTGTTGCCCATATAGCAATAAACTGTAAACAGATGTCGATCAAAGAGAGGTCTACTGTATCATCATCATAGACGATTGAGGGTTAGATTTTGATGTTCATCTGTCTGATTTTATAGATGCTGACCAGTCGTAGAAAGCCAGATGATTTTCTGGATAATAGGAAAGAAGCAAAAACAAAACAACAGAATGATAAAGAAGCCGAGACCAGATCTTGATGAGACGCAGAGGATAAATTGGTGATCGTGGCACGGGTAGGCATTTATGCAACAGAACCATCATTGACTTCTGTGCTTTGTTTCTAATGAATATGACGAAAATAGCACTGTGAGATTGTAAAAATGACACCCCATTATGTGCTTCTACAAAATATGAAAGCAAAAATATGTTTTCACTGACTCATTTCCATTGTAAAGAATTTCAGAAGCCAACAGCCCAAGGAGCAAATCGGTAGAGATCGGTGACGGATAGGTTATATGAAGAACACCAATTCATTAATGCGACTGTGGTGATAAGATCTAAATATGAGAGGCCCCTAAAATTCTTTTGTATTCTGAAAACACATGCCGGAGGCCGGACAATCAACCTACCAGCAGTGAATCACCCAGACCCCCTCATAAAATAATGCGAATGGCGGGAGCAGAGCCACTGTACATCCATTCACAGTTCAATAAAGTGGTTATGGTATTCAAAGGCACAGCTATAAGTTCCCATCTGGATTTATAGATCAAAGGAAAATGATGGCATATCCATCATTTCAGCTTCACCAATGTGTACAGAGGTAGGCCTCTACAGAAAAGTGAAGACGTGGCTATTCCTACAACGGAAAATATATACCCCAAACTATGACCACTAAAGTCATTATGCAAGTATGTATGAGTGGGGGAATCCGGGAAATATGATGGAATTAGTGAGAGTGTGAAGTGTATAGGATGCCCCACAAGGGCAAGATATGGCAGGAAAGATTCTTGAGGCATAAAAGGTTGGTTTACACACCTAGTAAAAAGGCAATTATATGCCAGGGCTCCTGATGGTAATCACAAGCATGGAGGGCTGGCAGTGAATTTTGGAATTCTAATCTATCAGCTGTCTGCGCCGGTCCATGAGACCCTACAAGCAGGGTGGACGAACTATGGCAAGAGGGGCCAGAGGAGCACTAGAGCATTCTGTGGAGACCACCCAGGCTGCTCACCCTAGCCGAGTTGCTAGGACAGGACTCAAGCCTTCCTGCCAGTCCAAGGAAACCCAGAAAATAAAGTGCTCGTTCTATTTAATACCACATCCTGGACCTTGCGACTACTGAGGGAAGAGAAGGTGTGGACACAGCGGGTGACCATTAGAGGATGCATCCAGCCCAATGTTTCTATTGATCAAGGGGAGCCTCTGGAGAAAACACAATGATACACAGAATTCTTTTTACTATATTGGTGTCATCAGACGACAAATGATAAATGCGAAATTGTGACCGACGCAGGGAGCTATAAGGAAATGCACTAAATAGCCATGTCTGCACTTGCCCAATAAATAAGTGGGTTTCTGGTTGTCATTGGGCACTCGGTGCCCATGCTAATGGCGAACGTGCAATCATTCTATTTTTATAAGGCTTTTATCCGAAGTTTTTTGTGAGTATATGACAATAAAAAGAAAAAGTTTGCCAAACCTATTGCACCATTGGTTCTCTCTCTCCTTATCATTGAATGAGACTTGAATGGCTCCTCTTTCCGGACCATAGTGGAACCAACATTGGAGGAGTTGAGTTATGCGTCGGAAGACCAGACACTCGCACGCATACTCCATGGGAGCCGCCGGAATCACGAACGCATCAAGCTCAAAAGAACGACTACACCAAGGGGGGTAACGCACACTAAGTTTTTTTGCCTCTACCGGTGTACATAATGTGTTTTTTCTATTGATATTTTTAATTTTTCAAGATCTAATATCTACGGAGGACATTGATGAGAGGGACCTTGTATTATACGTTGACAGATATTTGACTTTATCTGTGTTTTTGCTCTCTCTGCCACCGTTGTTTGCGCCGTTTTTCCTTACAGCGGATTTGGTTTTCTTTTCGTTTTCTATAGGTTTCCTTCCTGAACCTAAGCAGATCCGTTCAGCGAGCAGTCCTCCTGGTGTGACCTTGAGAAGTAATACTTCAGACAGCTTTAAAAATACCATGGCCATGGCTCTCCCACGAATACATACATTTCCAGATGCTACTACTTTTCTGGCCATCCCCATCCACACCAACATGTTTGTGGAGAAAATAAAGTGTATGTACGTAGCAATGCCATAGTCGTCACATTGAATGCCACATAACAACTGAATGTGGAAAGGAAAGCAATGGAAATGTTGAATCATCTTACCTTAATTGCCCCACTGGAGTTCATGTAGATGGTATCTGGGACCAGGCAGGAATCGCATGAGGCCGCAATATGTTTCTTCTCCAAGGGTTGACAGAATCATCCTTGCATCTGCGTTGCCTCCTCCTCTACTCAACTTCCATCTTTTCTTTGCATCACTGGCGCGGGCAAGACTTCTGTGGCTTCCCAGAACTTGGATCATCTTAAAACTGTTTCTCATGGCAGTTAACTAAGATCAGACATAACACAAGTTCTAATCCGCCGGCACACAGCATGCTACATTAAATTATCCCTTAACAAACAAGCTAATAAAATAACAACTACATTTCTTATTTAGGGTCACTAATGCCATAGGCTAATCATTATATAAATACGATAAGATAGCCTCAGATCAGAACACTTTTTACACCAAAGTAAACATAGTTGGACAAGTTCCCAATAAATATGGAACCGTTAGTCCTCTCATGCTGCCATTCCAGGAAGCAAGCATTATCTAGCATTTAATAGAGTAGCTTGAATTTTTTGGAAGGATCAGGCACATGAGAGCAGGGACTATCCTGCAACTGCTAAAGTGTAATCGAAATTTTATTTAGGTCCTAAGTCTGTAGAAATGACCCAAAGTGGAATCTAGCATGTTTTTTTCTTACATTCTATCCATTCCTGACCTAACTTATACCAGGAGGGCTCCATTTAATGGCTGCTGACCCAGAGAGAGGAATTTCAGAAGCAGTGGAGCCAGAAATTAAAAATTGTGAATACTGAGCCAGCCACAGGTTCCAGGCTGATTTTTTCCTTTTTCTTTATCCTCTGTCATCATTCAATACAGTAGTGTGGAGATCGAGTTATGTATAAGGTGCAGATAATTCAGTATGTGAAATTAAAAATTAGAAAAAAGGCCTGCAGACCATCACTCCAAAGCTACAGCAGACGAATCCAGCCTCCTTTATGAGGAGGAATATCTGTGTGTTATGACAGCCTCAGTCTGAAAGAAGTTATTCAGATTTCCAGAAACAGCCGTATGCAGTCCTACTTCAGCACTGCCTCGCCTATCATAAAAGAAATAGTAGTCTGACGAGCAGCACTTGTAAGGGAAAACAGAAAGTGCAAGATTCCAGAGGGATGACCAAACCACATCCATATCCCAAAAAAATTATATTCCAAAAAAAATGATCCCACATAAGGAGAAGAAGTACCAGATGAGACTCTGAACTACTGCCTTTGCATCTTTAGTTAGATTCAGTTTCGAATTAAGCTGTAAGTAAATCATATTCTCCACATGTGTTACGTGAGCTAGCCGCCTTACCATCACAGGCCTCCCGTGCGTTACCGTTACCAGCGGACGGCCCCAGAGAGGTGCTTACAGCTGCCAATACCCCCCCCTTAATTACAGTGTCACTGCGCCCAAATCAGTGTTGGGATGGAGCAGTCCCATTAGCCCAGGAGAGGGGGCCAACATGAATACCAGCTAGAGACACAGACCACAACCACTTGTCTTCATTGGCTATCCACTCACTAATCCCTGCCCACTAGGTTTAGTGGCATGTGCACTAAGGACTCTGAACAATAATACAGTGCGGATATACGTAGCGAATCCTGCACTTCTTCCCCAGTAGCCTATTGTAAATTTGGTCGAAGAGAAATTCGAGAAAGATTTGCCAGCATTTTTCCCATAACAGATTCAAATGGTTTGCATAGTCCCCTTGTTCTCAAGGCTTCTTTCATTGTTTTCTCTACATAAAAGAACCAAAACATCGAAGCCGATACAATCTTTTCACTGCACTGCAGACGACCTTTGTGTGTGACCAAAGCGTCCTGCACCCCTTCTAAAGGTGCTTTTATCAGATTTGTTCAAAGTCCTAAAAAGAGTACTCTTAGTACTAGCGTAATGCCCATGCCGCACAATCAGTTCATGTCATTCAAATCTCACAGCATTACTGCACCGCAATGCTTCAAGTCTTCTGAGAGGAGTATGAGCCCTGCCGTAGTACCTCGCCCAAACGCTGAGATACGGACCCCACCCCCAGTATAAAGTACAATTGCCCAGGCCACGGAACTCCCAGACAATGCCTTGTTCTCCAGTCTAAACCTACTTGGCACCAGCAGCGCCAAGGACCGCACACTGATGAAGTCAACACTAAGACCAACGCCAAATAAAAACAAGACGCAAAATAAAACCCAGAAAGAAACAATCAATAAAGACCATTAATTGTGTCTGTGAGGCGATTGTGTGAGCATTGGGCCCCGATCAGACATGATCTCCCTGTAATTTATGTTCGTAGTAATGAGAAATACCATTATGCCAGAGCTCCTCGCACATGTGTGGCTGAAGATCGCAAGCTGGGGCTGCTACAGCGCACAGGAAGCACACTCCACATTACATGGTTCAAAGGAACGAAAAGCCGGAAGATAAAATAAAACTAATCACTAAATAAACGAGCGGCCGAACTGTAATGATTTACTAAACTAAGATTAATACACCCAAATGACCAGAATAATGGATAAACCTCGAAAGAAGAAATACCAAAGACTTTATCAATGATACACCAGCACTCCCCATCCCGATACAGGAAATCACAGCAAGAATTAACACCTAACAAATGACGTTCACAAGTGATGGTGAGACTTCAAGACTTCTCAATTCCCATGACATCCAGACATTTATACTGTCGCAGAGCCCTAAACATCATGGACACAAGCTATAAATCTCATACTGACAGGACTTGTCTACAGCGTCTTATGCATTATTAACTGCCTAAAAGTTCTCATACATCATTTATACTTCTTATAGATTAGCTCTCGTACATCATTATACTACATATAGATCCTATAAATCAATATCATTTTTTATGCCTATTTGCCCCCATTACTATACTAAAATCCAAAACATTATCATACTTTATATAGTGATCATACTGTATATCATTGATACTGACAATAGTTAGAACCCTAACCATCTCCCATTACTGTTGCGGTCTCATGAAATGATGCTGTCAAAAAGCTATAAATCATTTTACTGTCTATAGATGTTGATATTTATAATGAGTGGCAGATGTCACAATAATGAGCTCAGCCTGCAATGGGCCCCCACACTGATTCTTTTAGACTGGAATGGTCAGCAAACATTCCCATGAACGCCACATTAAGGACACTTTAGATAAGGCTACATTAAAAACATAACGTAAGATTATCCCCATCAACCTTACTAAATAACATAAGAATAAGAAAGAGATGACATGAAACTCCTGATCGGCCAGAACAAGTCACAGCAATATTGATTGTGGTAATAAAACTGAACCTGTTCAAACTTAACCGCCCCAATATTCCTCTTGATTCCGCTCCCAAAGCGGTTGAATAAGCACTTCCGATTCACAGCAAAAATCAACATCAATTTAATTTTCCGCCAGCCTGCTAAACTTGATATATCACTGAAAAAACAGCAAACATCAAACACAAAAACAAGTAACGATAGGGGAGGGAGGCGGCACCTTGAAGCGGCTGGCAAGGGCAAGAGGAGGTGTACGCCTGACACCTGCACCCTATGAACCCTCTTCTATGGTGGCGTTTGAGCAGCCAGCAAGGAAGGAGAAGGGGGAAATAACACCATCATTTAAACTGGGACACCCCCAGTCTGTGGACACCCTCCTTAGACAGCCGGGAGGTACCCTTCAGATCAGTTGCCCCTAAAAAAAAACAAATGTTTGAAGAATTGCGTCAAAAACAGAATGGCAAACTACATTGATTTGACTGCGAACTGTCACCATAAGTTCTTACTTATACTCATTACTATGAGATCCCGTTCTAACAGAAAAAAACAGAAATAGTAGAATTTTGCTAATTGATAAAACAAAAACTGTCTAATTTATAAAACAAGAAACTGTGATGTATTCAGACATTTTGCTCAGTATTGAATAGAAGCACCCCACCTTTAGAAGGCCTCAGCCACAGCATGCAGTCTTCTTGGGTACAAAAGTTTTTCACACCTGACCGACACCTTGCAGATCCTCTCCAGTCCCCTCAGGTTGGATGGTGACAGTCCCCCCCCCCCCAAAACCCCAAACATCGTCTCCAGAGCTGCTCAATTAGGTTTAGAGAGGGCGCTGTCTGGCCAGTCAGACATGGGTCAATAATTGCTTCGAAAGCAACTGATTTGTAATTTGAGCCTTAGAGTCATTCGTCTTGTTGAACCTCATCCAGTCTGAGGTTCCAAAGCACTATGGAAGAGGTTTTCATCCAGGATATCTCTGTACTTGGCCACATTCAATTTCCTTCAGTGAAGCCAGTTGTCCGTCCCTGACAGCTAACCCCACACAAATTAGCATGATGTGCCACCACAATGTTTCACTGTGGTGATTGTCTTTGGCAGATGATGTTCATGGTGTTCTCCACCCAGCCACCAAGCCACACCCAGCTTCTGTCGTATCTTGGAAAGCTAGGGGCTCGTGTTGTTGCCTCAGGGCGTATACTGCTGCGGGATGTGATTGACTCAGGTCTGACCAGTACCTGCTGTCTAGACAGTACCTGGGCCACATATAAAGCTCCTCAAGTGTTTTAAGGTTATCTATTACATCTGTATACCTGTGGCTGCGACCAGATTCGGAAAAGAAAGGGAGTAAGCCAACCTCCCCCCCACACACACACACTTTAAAGCCCAAAGGTCATCGCCAAGTGCTGGCTACTTAGGCCAGCCCATAGTCACGGAGCCCACATCCGCCTCGGAAGCAAGCAACCTGCCCTTAAGCGGCCTGACCTTACCATTACCAACCCCCCCTAAGGTAACCCTGGGAGGCCAATTTTTTTTTTTTGCCTGCCAAAAAGGCGAATTAGCAACGGCTACATACCTATAGCGCCTATTATTTAAAATATACTGAGTAAAATTGGATATTGCTGCTATTATAATTTGTATAATCAATTTCTATTAAATATGTACTCGTAGTGAAAGGTATTGCCTGCCAGTTTGCTACACCAATGTGCAGACAGCACCGATATTAAATACTGGAACACGGTTTTTTCAATTATATGAGGTGAACCCCGCATGCAACTAGTTATCTGGCGCATGCTTGGCCCACCATTTATTTTTGGTTGCAACTTTAAAAACACTTTTCTGACACATGACTGGGGACACGAATTCACCTAAGCTGCCTATAACCATCCAATCCCTTGCCATTGGGTTAAATAAAAATACAAAATACTCTTTTAGGTGGTTGAAAAAGCGTCACAGCGGCTTAATTTATTAACAATGCTACACAAAACAAAGAACTTAGCAGTCACCAAGGCCCATAGTTAACTCTTTAATTTTCCTTCTAGGTCCTTAATAATTAATAAATCTTGCCACCGGTCTAGTTGGTGTCACCAGTCCTGATGGCACGGCCTTGCAAGAGATAATCCCCATCCTGTGGGCCTTCCCCACAGGAATACGCTATAAGTGGGTACGTTACCCAAGCTAGCCTAAAATCCCCGCATCCTAAGACAGGCCCCCTTTGCCCAGTTCCAAAATTTCAATAATTGCCTTGTCCACTATGGCCATATGTAACCCCCTTTACACATGCCATCTGCCACATCTCTACTGCCTTCTACAACCTCTTGATATATGAGAAGCCACAATACTGACCCACATCATTCAGATGCACCCCATCTTCATGAGATACAAACTACACTTCTTCCAACTCCTTATGCCTAACCACCAACCCCACGTTCCAAGCTACAAAACTTCCACAGACTTGTTCGCTTGACACTAGGGCCCGCCGTTAATGCTCCTACCGAGAGAGACATAATAGCCACCGTTCGCACTGGCACCATATCAGACAAACAAGTAACAAACCCGGAAAAGACTTCAGCCAAACGAAACAATCCAACCTTGATATAAGAATTAGGGCCCACGATGCCCATACCCCCAAAATAGTTTCCCCAGCATGGACAACTAACACATCCGGGGCCGATCAAGCCCTGAAATGATATGTACCCCATTCGCCAACAGTCTGCCCCACCACCAGCAGCCCTGACCCACCCTATCATCTTGCCCTGTACCTGAAAAACCCCAACTACCGGCCGCCGGTCGCATATCCACCCTCACAGCTCCCCAGAACGTATGAGGGACCCAAAATCCAGACCTAGACAGGAACTAGAAAAACCATAACCCCAAACAAGCTACATAACGCAAAAAATTTCGACAAAAAATGCCAGTGGTATAGCTCACCCATCGAGTTTTGTAGGCTCTTGATGCCGTGCCCACAGATGGTTAATTGCTCGTCCGTTACCAGCGACACATGAATGGAAATGAGTGCAAAGTGATGTCCCCGGAGCACAGGCAAAAAGGTCGCTAAATAAAAACGTTTAATAACCACGCCTCTGCATTACCCCAGTCAAATGGGATGAACAGACAGACAAATTGCTCAGATTCCCACTGTCACCGTTTCTGATCCCTTCTGCCCTAAGGCTCCATCTAGCTGCCCCAATCTGAATAAATATGAATAAAGGACAGTGGGTCATAACCCAAATCCCCCAAAACTCTGCGGCAACACTTTTGCCTGGAATTGTGCAAATAGGAACCATCCACATAATTAAAAAAAGGACCCTCATCTCAAGGCCTGCAAAAGCCTGATACTCTCTAAACGCCAATACCGGGGAATGTCCTTGAATTCGTCAAGAGCCCCAACTGCACTATTTTCCCTTCTGATCCCTTTTAGAGTTAGGCAAAAACAACCTAAAACCCTTTATTCAGTCTGGGGGGGGGGGGGGGGGGGGAAACATGCTCGATTCCCAAACCCCCTGACCTGGCCTTGCTTTGGGGAGTAACTCGGAAATACGAAACACACCAAAGAAACTCCAGGAAAAAGCAACAAAATAACACTCCCTCAACTTCCAACCTGCACACACCCCATGACTCACCCACCAACTCGCAAAAACTGCAACGTCCCAAGCCTGTGTCAACCCGAGATCTATTGTCGAACTACCTTATTGTAAGCCTCACACCACAACATAAACACGATCCAATTCCTCCTGCCACAGACTCCACTCTTAACTATGTAGCAATTTTTCCATCCTTCAGACCGACTACAAACACATCCTATGTGTTCAACGCACGACGGGCGCCATAACGGAACAACCCAGCTTCATACCAGCTTCTACAAGTGGTCCGGACAATCCCGATCCTTCAACTTACACTCAGGCACAATTCCAAGAAAAACCGCCACCCTTGGATCAAGATAAGAGCGTTACTTACTCCTGGGAGATGCACTGCTACAAAAGGCACACTTAGAACCAGACTCCAAAACCGAACTCCTTAACAAATCACAACTGGAGGGGGAATTAGCCATCTGACATTATGGCCTGAACCACCCTCAAATTACACAATTGTACCTCACCTTAATGTCCCTCAACTTGTCCCCCCAAATCTCAGTAGCCACCACATCGGAAACAATTCCGGGTAGGTAAGGCTAAATTGGACACCAACCCCCTCCCTTCCTTCCACGACTCAGGCCATTCACCAACACACCACTGTCCTGAAAGAAAATACCAAAGCCAATGCCCCAGCTGCATCTGATAAAGTCCAAATGCCCATTGACACTTCCTCCCTCACAGATTGAACCCCCCCATGTAATGCTCTAAGAAAGATGGGGACCCCACTGCACACCCGAATCCCATTTAATAAATCGGTGTACCCAGTTAAACACCCGCTGCAACCCTTTTACATGTAAAGCTTAACCCCCCAGAACCCAACCCACCCCCCAGATGCATGGGTGGTGACCTCACCTGACCGTGCAGGAGTTCCTGCTCCCGCGGACGTAGTTCCTCCTCGTCGTTCACATGGACACAGAGCCCCCAGCTGAGGAAATCGCCCATTGGCTGTCAATGTTCAGGGCTCCTTACCGTTGATCTGTAGTGCTCCGATCTGGGAAAAGAGTGTGAGGTGAAAATCCCTCTCCGCCATTCTTCCTGGATACCTGGCTTCCTCACATGGGTGCGACGCTCTACGTCGGCACCCGTATCCGACCACACTCCACTTCCGGCCTCACCAATGATGGCCGCTGCATTGACACTTCGTGACATGGCGGCCTAGCCTTGTCCCACCGCTGTGGTGTCGGACCATACAAACATCCGGACTGAGGGGACATCTGCACCACTGCCGGACCGTCTTCCCCACTCTTGCCAAGGAAGAGATTCCCCCCGGCAGGGACATTAGTGGGTGGGCTGGCCGTTGGATAGATTGATATGCACTGCGTAGATAGAAGTTGGACTATCACTCTGCCTGTCAACCCGCCCCGCTTTCTGCTTCAAGCTCGGATTCATCCCTGGCTGCCTCCTCTGCCCTTTACAGGCGCTCAGTGGAGGATCTGTGCTCAGACCACACCTGGCGAATCACAACCATAGAAAATTGCTAGGAAACCCCCCAAGGATAGTGCCTAACTTGCTGATCATGGGGGTCTCAGTGATGGGACCCCACGTCTCCAGTGTACCCCTGTTGGCGGAGCTGTCAGTGCGCATGAACGGGCTGCACTGTCATCTCTGTGGAGCTGACGGAGATACAAGCGATTTGTACTCCATTATTCTCGGGATGTGAGGACCCCAGTTATCATGATCCAGGGAGGAATCCCTTATGAGACCCCCCCTAAAAGCTGGTTAGCACTATCGTGGATAGGGTTAAGTGACAACATGCGGGCTGGACTGCCCTGTACACTTGGTCTCCTTCACTCTAAGAGGATTCAATGGACAGTGTGTCCCTGAGTCCCGTCCTGATCACAGATGTCATAGCCCCAGACAGTGATTTTCAACCTGTGTGCCTGGCACCACTATGTGTGCCGCGACACATGGTCGGGTGGGCCGCGGGGAATTTCCCCAACACTTGGTGTCCCTGTGTTTGTTTCCCGGCAATGCGCAGCGATTGCGCTAGTCACGGCTTCTTACAATGTAGGAGACGTGTACAAATAAACATGACCAAGCTTTGAACCCTCGTGCGGACACAAAATGACGTCACCAAGGCCGGCACATCATCCTGATGTAGCGGGAGACTATCGCATTTGCCCACTGCCAAGGTAGTTGCCCACCAATAATGCTGACATATGAGCTTTGCCTGAGTATATGAACGGTTGAGAATACTCAGCATATGAAGCTGGTACTTTAGTACTCCAGCATGTATTACTACATATAACAATGAGAAATTACTAATAGTCATGAGGGCTGGAGTACTATGCTGAGTAATATGATGGCACTGTACTCTGCCTCATGGCAATAGTACTTCTCATTGATTACCCCTTTATATTGCAGTATATGAGCAACAAAATAATCAGCACCATATACTAAAAACAGGGAGAAATGAGAAATGTTGAGGAAGAGCTTTGTGGTGTCTTTCACCATTCCTGCCAGGAATGCCTTTGTGTTTAGCGAAAAAGGCCAGGTTTCACAGAGTGAGTAAAAGTAAATTTAGAATCTATATTACTAACTATATGTATAATAGACTGTTTAGTGTCATTTGGTGCTATTTTGGTTGGTGGGTGTGCCAGGATTTTCTAAGTATAAAAAAGTGTGCCGCGGCTCAAAAAGTGAAAATCACTGCCCTCGATTTCCTCAGCTGCCAGTTCGTCCATATTATAATGATAACCAGAACAAATGGACTGAGCCCGCTCAATCTCAGCAATGTTTGCCTATACCGGCCAAGAGCTGCAGAGGGCCCAAATAATTAATGAATAGATCTTGAATTTCAATTATTAATTAATACAAAATGTAAAACTGCAGAAAAGCAGATATACAATTCCATCACCATTGTATCTTGTTAAAGGGATCCTCATGACTCTATAGTGTAGGGTAAGTGATAGGTGATTTAATATGTAAACCTCATGAAGTGCAACATTTGCAAAACTTTTGTGAAAAAAAAAAAACATATGCATTAAAGGAGCTGATTTTTCTGGTACAAATGGTACGGGAAGAAATAAGTATCATTGTGTCTTGTAAGATTAGCGTGTTTATTTCTAAAACAGCTACAATGAAGATGACTGCCCGTGTACTGAAACCGCAAACCACCATCTACTTAATCAACTCCCCTTTTAACTGCCCATTAATAAAACACGGACACAAGAGATACTTACGCCAGGCAAATTAAAGGCATGTAGGTCAAACAAGCGCAATAAAAGACTGCCAGCTGTGAACAATAATAGTATTACAAAATATTAAGGGAGGGAGAGGGGAAGATTGCTGGAAAGAGGGTGAGTGCAGGTGGAAGCCTAGTTAGTACCCCTAAGGGAACCTGTCACCAGGAGACCCATTTTAGCACTCCCCCAGTCCCCACAGAGCAAGTACATACACTGCAAAGTGTTTTTGTATTAAAAAATTTTTTTACAGACAAAAAGATATGTATATTGTACCTTTCATTAGCATGTGCTGTGTGATTAGGCGGTTGCCAAATTAGGAGGGTCTGGAAAGGAGCAAGTCCCCCCCCACCCTTGGGAAACAGATTCTCCATGGACCTTTTCACTATATGAAAACACCCATCACTGGGCTTACGACTCCCCCCCCTGCCTCTTACAGGGCCCATCCCAAGTGGGGGAGTATCATATTTTGAAGGTCACATGTTTCCCAAGGGGGGGGGAAACAGGCTCCTTTCCAGCCCCTCCCAATTGGCAAATGCCTAGTCACACAGCAGATGAATGACGGTACCAATATAAACATATTGTTTTGCTGTAAAACCAATTATTTATACAAACACCTTTGGCAGTGTATGTACTATGCTCTGTGGGGACTGGGGGAGTGCTAAAAATGGGGGGTTCTCCTGGTGACAGGTTCCCTTTAACTCCTTCCGGGCTCTAGTCCTGGACTACTCCCCCTGACATTAGACCATCTTCCTTGACTTTAATCCTCACCACCATTTAAAAGGGAGTGAGCCACTCCAATACAAACCACTGCTTATCAAGACCATATAAGATAGGAAATAGGAATAAATATAATAGGAAATAGGATAATTAATAAATAGCAAATAGATAACTTATAAGGCCTAATAAATAAACTAGACAGAAGATGACAGACATATAGGCAGGAGATAGATGAATAAGATCTTCACAAAGGGTATGAACGGAGCAAAACTTGGCTATGTGACATCATCTCAAAAAGCAATGTGGTCGGAAAAATACCTGAGAGGGATACATATGGCAGTTGGATGACTACATGAGAATGGCTGATGATTATCCACAGTGATATAGACTCTCACAGCTGATGACATCAAACAGTGTCGAGGAGAATGTCCGTTATACAATTGTACAGGTAAGAAAATAGCCCATAACATATAAATAATGGCTTGATTTTCTAGAATAAGACATGAAAGACTTTCAAACATCTTCTATTATAACACAACCATTGAGAGGACCCCACACAATTTATGGTGTGGACAGAACTACGTTGTGGCCTATGTTTTTAAAGTGTTTTGCGCCAGTTTCTGTCTGACTTTGCACTGAAAGAAAATAAACACGTGCAAAATTTATTTATAAAGTTTCGGCAGCAGGTTTGTGTCACATCTGCCAGAGTGTCAAACACGTAGAACAAATGTGCACCTAAAGGGGGCATGTTGGTGCTTTAGTCGGAGAGTGCGCCACATTTATTACGACGTGACCAATTCTGCAGCATGAACAAAAATGCACCCAAAAAAAAAATGGTTGCTCACTTCCCGAGCAGTGCAGGGGTGCAAGATTATGAAGAACTTGCGCCGTTTGATTAATCTGCCGCACTTCTACCACAATTCCACAGGACAAACTGCACATAGTGCACGTGTGGGCCATTATTGTGTACTGTATAAGCATTTGAATAAGGGACCTGTGGGTGCATATACATGGTTTTCTGTTAAATTTACAACTAAAAGCAAATCCAGCCCAATCCAGGGAAAACGCATGCGACAGTAACCAGTACTCAGTGTGAGTTGATGCATTTCACTTAGAAGGGCCATAGCCCTGTCCCTCATTCTCACCAATGTTACCCTGTCCTCCATGCATGATATTGTGGCCTCCTGTCCTCCACTGCCTGATATTGTGGCCTCCGGTCCTCCACTGCCCATATTGTGGCCTACTGCCTCAATGCCCTCATATTGTGCCCTCCTGTCCTCCAACCCCTTATGTTGTGGCCTCATGCTACATCCCCCTCTGTTGTGACCTCCTGTCTCAGTCCCCCATAAATTTGTGGCCCCCTATTCTTTATCGTATTTACAGTGTGGCCCTTCCCCACCCGTACAAACTGTATTAAACACCACAACAAAAAACTTTCTTACTTTGCTTTCGCTCATTAACCTCACAGCAGTCCGCTTCCCCTTCTGATACTGAAGCTCTGAGGTCAGACTAGGGGAAGAGATACTCATTTGTCTGCTAAAAAGACGAAGACAAGTATGAAGGCCAGGAAGCTGATTCCCTCCTCGTCCTGTCCTGAAAACACTACGGTTCAGAGGCAACTAAGAAGTGGGACAAAGCAGGGCAGTCCAAGACCAATGTCCAATCACCAGGATGGAAGGACCAGTGATGAAGACCAGGGGTGTTCCCGCCGAATCTGGTAAGTGGGAGTATGTAATTGCGGCTAGTTACTATTATAGTGTATATGTTGTTTATCATCGGTTCCCCATCAAATAGTTGAGCAGACATAAGGTGGAGTCTTCCCCTGGTTTGTGTTGTTTTTTGTAGAGCACAGCAGGCAATTCTCTGTACTATAGGTATAAGAGACTGTCATGGTGAGCTCTGACTCTCTCCACCCATTAGAATTACCTACAAATCTATGAACCTCTCTGATTGCCCTGCTTTAAGCTGCAGAAAACAAATTCTCGTCTTCAGCTTTTACTTATTTTGACTTATTCTCTTATCTTGCCACCAAGACGAAACACATTACAGGAACACAAATCTAAGCTACAGATCACCCCCCAGGGGGGCAGTAGTAAACACTGCATCTACTTAATAAAAGCATGTTGATATTTCAGATCTAATGCTTCATTGGAGAGTGATATATTGGGGAGCAGTGAGGACATCGTAAGGTCATAAACACCACAGAGTAATAAAAACGCAGCAAGTCTCAGTTGCAGCTCCATAATGAATAGAACCCCATCATCTTCACATGGGGGTATGTTCGAGATTGCACGCGCTCGCCAGGAGGCAAGGCTCACGACATATTTATTCACTGAATGTAACCGCGCTGATGCTTTATACATGTTTGCTGCTCTGATAATAAGCAAGGTTTTTCCAGTATTAGGGGGGAGGTGAGCATTGACACATTCCTTCCACAATCTGACCGCCACATGGATTGTGATATATTCCATTCTCCAGTTTCTTGTATTGCCCTCCAATCACAGACGACTTATACGTAAAGATGAGACCTAATTACTTAAATCTTTGACAGCAGTCTTAGCAAGGATCATATTCTTTTACCAATGTTTCCTTGCTTATATATGTTATAATGAGATGCGGTTTAGTTGCAATGAAACAGATTCTGTACTTGAAGAAGTCAAACACTTTATACATTTTATATATATATAATAATATATATAGATATATATATATATATAATCACCATATAGCCAGTTAGGGACAAAATAGGGATTTTTTTATCATAAGCCGGACTCCTTGGACAGTTCTATGACTACCTTTAGAATATCAATGTCCTGCCTCCCTCAATGGTGGCTCTTGTCCTCTATCCTTCTCATAATTGGACGTTGATCCTCCCATCCTCCCTCATAGTGTCTCTTTGTTCACCATCCCCCGTGTATTGTGCCACTCATGTTGCTGGGTTTTAAACAAAAAAAACTTACTTACCTGTCCATCATTCCCTCGCAGCAGTTCCTGCTTCCACTTCTGCCGGGCTCTGATGTTAACTCGGAGGAGGGGGCAAGGTCAGGCTAGGGGAGGAGCTAGGCTAGGTGATGCAGCGAAATATGATCCCAACTCCGGTCCCAGTGCGGGAGCTGCTCTGACAGCTTTGGTTATGCAGCTGGAGGAGGGCGACAAATGCATGGAACACCATGGGACATTTGTTTCTCCTAACAGCACAGGACCGTGGGACAGCACCATAAACATTTTGGAGTGTCCCGATGAATCTGGGACATTGGGAAGCTATGCCTATGGAACTTATAATCTCTAGCCTGGCAGTTCCACAGCTGAAGGAATCAGGGAGAAGTACTAAGTAGTAGACATCAGCAGTTAATCGTTGCATGAAGTGTATAGTCTTCTCCTATATGGAGACACTAAGGGTTAACAGCACATGCTTTGTACAGAATTGTTCTAGAGAGCAGAATGTTATTAGAGGAAAGGTGCTGCAGAGGAGTATCTGACACATCTTTAGGTGCAGAGAGAGGACTGGAAGATGTTCTGTTGAATCACAGACTGGATAAAGGGACTGACAGGGAACAGGGAAAATCATATAACTCAATATTCTTGGCAGGGTACTTCTATATCCACACAGCCAGCCCCACACATACAGGAGCTATCAAATGACATCACTCCTCCGTCATCTCATCCCCAGAGTAGCAGCCCTCCATCAATGAAAATATCTGGACTCACAGATATAAGTAGCAACTGCCAGCAGAGAAAGCTACTGCAATATAGGCTAAACTGAGGAGCATTATCAGCCTATATTCTTTCTTTTTTTCCCCCTTCCTTCCTGAAAACAGATAATGAAAGATATAGATACATGAAAGTATAGGCAAAGTCTTCTTGTGTACAGCCAAAGAGCAGTTGATTTGTGAAAAAATGTCGTTGTTTAAATGTAATAGATAGACATTCTCCTATGTTATGAAGGCCAATTCAAATCCTGACTTTTAATAGCCTGCTTTTTTTCTCAGACACTTGGTTAGGTTGGTGCATATGGTACAAGCATCGTGTACTTGTTATTATGTGACACGACTGGTGATCACCACCTGAGTAATCTGGCTGTGAGCACAAAGGCTGTGTAAATTGCCACTTTTATATTGCTAGCTCCCCCCCGGCGTACCACTTTCAAAGCCGCACAATGGTGTGTGGTGGTGTTTGGATCAACTGTACACAACTAAATGGGTTCGCTTGTGGTCTGTAAGGGTTCCCCTGGCTTTCATCTTTCAAGGGATTAGAACTGGCTTAATTTTAACGATGCCGCTAGGTTTGCAACTATTCAGGAAAATGTCCCATTTATTCGTTTCAACGCTAACCAACTTGCCTATGTAAAGGTCTTTTGGTGACTAAAAACACACACCATTCCCCAAAGGATCTTGGATCAGGGGATCAATCTACACAACCTCTTTTGGTTTTTTTCTTTTTGTTTTTCCTTTTTTTGTCCCCCTTCCCCCCTCCCCTTTTCCTCTTCTTTGTAACATTTGGTGGTATCATACCGCTTAACTAGTACTGTTGAAATAGACTGGAAAGAGATAGCTTTATCTCCATTACAACTAGCACACCTGCTCGTAGATGTATTCGTCGTCATACAGAACTGATGGTTTCATGCATGAATCATAATTAGTCCAGTCATGTGGACTTACAGTAGTGATTGATTACGTAGATATGGATGTAGTCACATGTCAGTGCTTGGTTACATTACGGATGTGGTTACATGTATGTAGCAATTGAGTTACATATAGTGATGTTGTTTTCTCCCGCCTCGTTCACATTCACATTGACTACCGCACTACAGCTCCTCCCACTCCAGTTTACGGAACTTAGGTTATGTGGAACACATTTACTAATACCCAGACGTACTATTAGTCTATAGAACTGTGCAAAAATTGGATTTTTTTTTCATATTTATCACAGTTGATGATTTATTGGTTAAATGGGTATTTTTTGTCAAGCCGCGCTTGCAGTGCAATACAACCTCCCCTTAGATACTGCCTGGGGTGTGTTGCGAAACAAAAAACAAAAGTTATATCTTCCCTCCACCCCATCACTCCAGTTGTCCTGTGCCACACGAGTCAGAGCAATGCCGCCCCTGTTTGTTTTACAGATTGTAGATACAATGGGGCACATTTACTTAGGGTCGTTGCTCTGCACTTTAGGTGGACTGTCAAATTCTTCATTGCTAAACGCCTTGCACAGGTATCTAAGAAGTTCCTTTTGTAACCCAGCGGCGTGGCTTCATGCGCACAAATGCAGGGGGTGACCGCCGGACGCTCCGAGTGATTTGCGACCAAGCGAATTTTTAACTTTCAAATATTGTCGAATACCTTAGTTAAAGGTGCACCACAAAAAAGATGAGAAACTCAGTGCACAGTGGGGTAATAGAAAGATTCATGATTCTGGCGCACAATTTAGTGTGAATCGCCGCACACCGCATATGATGGACATGCACTTTTAGTGAAATTGTGGACATTGTAAGTAAATGTGCCCCAGTGGGGACCAGGCGCAGGCACTGGACGGGTAGCCGCGCTGCTCCCATCACGGTTTGGTGGGTTGCTAAGATTTTGAAAAACCCTAGACAACCCTTTATGTTCTCAAGCAATATTGTTTTGTTCACAATGTACTGTTACGATTATAGTATTAATATTTGAATTGTGCAGCCCTAATCATGAACAGCACCATTCCATATATGTAACAACAGGCCTCAAGTCCTGTAAACAAACAATTAGTATCAGACATAACACTTTACTAAAGTGGACAAGCAGTAGAGACCCTGCCTGTAGGCAGCTACAGTGTTAGGTAAGGATAGTAGATGGGACACTAGTAGGGAGCATAGCAGTGCAGTTATTGCATGGTGTGCTACAATTTAAATGGTGGGTTTTCAGGTTGCACTTTGATGGTTTGGAAGGTGGGGGCTAGACAGACACATTGGGGAGTTGTTTCCGCCTGGCCATAGATGCTGATGGCTGCAGCTATACTGCTCTGTTGGTAGACTTGGGTCATACAAGGCCTAAGGTGGGTATGTCATTCGCAGCAGCCTTTTCAAGCACTCCCTCACATGACTTCCCTCCAATATCCCCGCCCGATTCCCGCCATTGCTCCACATCACTTATAGCAACTGCTTGCCAAGATATTTATTATGCAAATCTGCAACACCTTCTCTCTCAGGTCATTTGAGACTGAATAAGGTCAGGTTTAATAGGTATTTCTGGTTCTGATCACAAACCAATTGCAGGACCCCTTTAAAATCTTACACCTCACCTCAGAGCCAACCGCCCTAGGTCACATGGAGGACCTTCAGCTGTCACACCTGTTTTGTCCCTCCTGCTGGGAACCCAAATATGATAGGGTCATTCCCCTAGTTTGAATCCCTCTGTACGTGTTCAGGCTTCATATGAATACTCTCTGCCAGTGGTTTTTCTTTGTTGATTTCCCCAGGACCCCTATTCCAGTGGAGTCAGGTGGACTGTCTTTCAACCAGAACCTCATGTGAGTAAGTACCAGGGATGGAGCTTTTAGTTACTTAATTGCTACTTGTTCATGCTGCCAACCCCCTACCCAGAACACTGCATTCAAATGTCAAAAGATCTACCTAAAATAGGAAGGAACTGCAACCTCAAACCTTCATCTACAGGATTCATTCCTCACTGCCTGGAACCCTAGGATAATGTTTACTCAGGGTCGTCGTTAGGGATGCAGCAAACTGGGCATTTCGGACCGTCCTAATGGCCCCTGCCAGGTGGACTTTTGTGGGCTCTTTTAATACTCCCTTGGTTGAATCTCCATGTCTAGTATCTATCATACATCTGTCTAGTTTCTACGTTCTATAATTTGTTATTTCCTATCTATATGTCTGTCATTCTAATCATTATCCCATCTAGCTTTTTTGTCTACTTGTCTATATCTTTATCAATAGTATTTCTATCTCTCTTCTCTGTATCTGTCTCATATCTATCTTCTTTATCTATCTAGGTATCTATATATTTATCTATATTATGCATCTAAAATCGATCCATCATCTATCTATAAATCATATCATCTTTCAATTTATCTTTCAGTTGTCTTACCATACTATGGTTTAAACTCAAAATGTTATTATTTTTCATGCTAAAATAGCCCTCTTACTGAATGACTGTTCATAAATTGTTTCGTTTTGGGGCCCCACGTTGTATTAAAACTGGCCCTGTGTTCAATGTACCCTTCCTACCATTACCTTTTGGGCTCTTCTGACAATGCTTTGTGCACACTCCCCCACTCGGGGCCTAGCCTTTCTTGGGCATTGGAGACAGCGGGCTCGCGGCCGCAGTACCTGATGGCTGGCGTTTGCAGCCTAGGCACACTAGTGGCTAGACGGAGGCAGACATTGAACAAAAGTAACTTACAGTTCTTCTTTGGAACCGACAGGAACAGTGAGCAACGTGCCTTGACAAATGGTAGAATGCATTATGAGATGCAGTTGGGGAGCCACAGGAGTAGATCACCAGCCTGGATGCCAAGGGCAGGCTGGGAGGTAGCTGTGTCTAGTAGGATGCTTCAGCTTGTCCTGGGTTGCTTCAGATATCACCCTTGAAGGTGGATGATATTCCTTCCTCTCACTAACTAACTCAATACACTCTTCAGGCATGGAGCTGAGTCTCCTGCTCTGGTCTGGTTGTGCTGACTGCATGACTTGCTTAGCTATACTGAGCTGTGTCCAGCTCCAGCCTAAGACTAACTCTAGAAACTTTCTGACCAGGGGTTTTATTACTCCCACTGGTCAGGTGGTGGTTACTCCTCAATTACATCCAGACTTACAGACATAAGTATGAACATATGTGATTGGCGACACATATTAATACATTAATACTTAACTCATGCCTTACCAGCAGACTCTACGCTGCAGTGTCATCTGTGTATGTAGTGACATGCTGTGGGGCTGATAGACCCTACACAGACGGCAAGCTACATGGGGGACATATTAAACAACCTCTGCCTTGCATCGGCCGGGGTGTTGCACTTGTGTCTTAGTTCTGAGTTGAATCTGGGTCTTAAGTCCTTTGTCCTTTGATGCTTTGAGCAAGATATTATTATCACCCACAGCCTTCCTCCATATAGTAGTAGGTGCAGTGCCTTTAGGGCACAATTTCATTCTTTGTCCCTGAGAGTGGTCTTTCTCCAAACGAGGTTCTGTCGGGGGACACTGAGATTCCTAAACCACTGAAAAAAGCAGTCCTATTTCTATTGCCGTTGATCTTATGCCACTTGATAGAGCTCTTAGACAGTAGAGTGCAGATATTGCAGAAATTGACGCGAGGAATGAAAATAAGTGGAAAACTCCTTTCACTTTGCGGCCGTTGGCACAGAGATTTTATGGTCCAGAGCATATTACACACCTGTCGTCTCTGCTGATATGGTTCTATACTCAGAAACCAGGGTTGGGTTGGGACCCTTTCCACTGTGTATTGTCATGCCTAAAGTGGGCCCTTTTGACACTGTATTAAATTTTGGGGGGCTACCCCAGGATTTTATGCCAAAATATGTCTTCCAGCATTGTCAATGACAGTATACCAGGTTACTATAATCCAGAAAAAGCTAGTGTGTATAGGCAAATAATTCCCATGGCGCAAAAAATTCATAAAAAAAAAAAAATCATTTAAAAGTAAAAACACACATCAAAGAACACAAGAGGTCCAAGGTCAATAACAAAGGTCCACATACAGCCACGAGTGCAAAGAGGTTGAGGACAATTCCCTCAAACAGAATAAACAATAATTACGATTAAAGAAAAATTACATACAAAAACAGTCCTGGAGAACCAAAGTACTAAAGAGTGAGGATATGAGGACTAATAGTGAGCAATAGGGTTCCCTAGTAGCTCAAACCAGGACCTAAGCACTAGGTCCAAAATCGCCAGTTAAAGGGTAAAGGATAGGGGAGATACATGGTCCCACACTCGTGGACACACGTTACTACCAGGTTACTATGATAAGGCTTCTACTGATTGTGCTCGTAAAATTATCATGTCCTGGCAGGATGTGGAGGTCTTCCCTCTTTGTCTAGATGACTACAAAATGATAACTGTTTCCCCGTTTCAGATTAATCTTGTATCGCAAGTGCCCTAGGAAGTTGACAAGATTGGTCTTGCTTTGTTGAAACTACAGTGATAACTCTTTAGGTGTGTTGGGTATGGCGTGCAGTGTTTGGGATGAGGTTGGAATGTGTGTGTGTGATAGAATGGCAACGTGAATAATAATGATATAGATGGATTATTATGTTCCATATCTGTCATTTCCTCCATACTTATGCTTTCCATTGTTTGTAACTTGCTGTGTGTGTATTTTTTTTATGCTGTGGGTTGCATATTGTACTTTTGTTTTCTTTTAAAAAAAAAGGGGACATTTCAGTACATTACACATGTGGTGATGACACACCATGCTGTGAGCTCATTTTCAACAATCAAGGGGGGTTCTGCCAATTAATGATCTCGTACATGCAATTTTCTATACATAAGTGGTTCTGGTAACATGCAGTGTTTTATATAGTAATGAGTCAGTTACATGCAATGATTTGACACATAAGTGATCCGGTTACAATCACTGTCTCATACATTAGTGATCTGATATATTTTTGTATGATGTGTTGTGTCACGTTAATTAAAGATTGTGTCAGTAATGAAAACTTTGTATTGAATATTCAGCTTGGCTCTCGTCCTTGTGGATTAGTGCGGAACATTGAAGCCGAGCTTTGGAGCGGGATTTGGACGGTATCCCAGGACAGAAGCTATCAGTTTCTTTTGTTGTCTAATAAACTGTGGATTCGCTTAACTCCAATAAATCTCCATTTCACGATTTCCATATTCAAAGGCGTGTTATGCACAAGCCCAATGATTGTTTCGGTGGCGGGGGGGATAATGATAATTAACGTCCCTGGTAGACGCCATCACAGAGGCCTTAATTGTGTTATTAAGAAACTAATTGGGTTTGTTCTTTGTGGAGCTGGTCTGACTCAATATTCATCAATAGTGTTAACCATTTTGTCACCACAGGGTAGGTCCATATTTAATAGATTTCAGTCATGAAGAATCACGGGCTCACAGGTATCTCCACTATTCTGGACCAATAATGCACAATTTATACAAGTGTCACTCACTGTGCATGGTGCAGGATTCAGCTCTTGGGACAGTTACCTTTCTCTCAAATCTTGTGAACTATACATTAAGTAATGAGAAAATTCGGTTAGTGTTGTTTCAAGTATAACCAATATAGCCAATCATCAAGTCTCTCAAAAGATTGTGACCCAGCTTTTGAATCTTAAATCTACCAAATTATACAGTGAAACACAAGCCCCTATTTATGTTACTGCATAACTAGATAGTACTTAACATCATTAGAGCATCAAACAAACAAGTGTATAAACTATAGTAAACCGCAAAAAGTGACTGGAGCTTTGGATGTGACTGGAGTAAAGCTTGATCTAACAGCAGAGAGTTATTGCAGTCTGGTGGTAAGAGGATTGTAACAGCAGATAGTAACTGCAGACCGGTCATTGCTGTATGACTAGGTAACAATATTCTCATTCCAGCAATCCTACTTCACCCCTTACACCCAGAAGCCAGTAATCTCATGGAGGGATATGCCAGAGCACAGACAAATGATTGAGTCAATAAAAGCCACCTATCTCCTCACATACTGCACTATTAATTTTCCCTAAATCGTCAGACATATAAACCAGAATTGCGCAGAGTCCTAAAAGAAAAAACACAATTGCACTGTATAAAGAGTAATGAACCGCATCGGGGTATAAATCTGGCAACCCCCCTCCCTTCTCTCTCATTCTTCACTTAGTTTTATGACGTTTGAATTAATTTGAATTAGATTTAATTAGGTTTAAATTGAAGTTCGGATTTGATCTAGTGTGATTAAGCAGTTCCCTCAGTGCAGGTTGTTGGTTTTGTAAGATGTGACTGAGCCAGGGCCATTCTATGCAGAACATTACCTCACCTCTATGTACACTTACAATAATAAATAATGGTACAAAAGGGATGGTGATTGGTAAATGTACTGCAGAGTTGTCTGAGCATATGTGTTTCAGTAATTTCTTATGTGATGACACCCAGCTATGAGACTTCTGCACGTAACCTACCCCTGCTCCTACTCCAGAACACCATTGACTGTCTCTTGCTATCTCTAACATAATATCCTCTCTCTTCTTGAACGTCAAGTTTTTTTTTCCACAAATCAAGAGACTTGGCATAGAACAACTTTGCCTTTATCTTTGTTACCTTTATCCAGCACTTCTTTGCAATCCCTCAGATATAGATCTGTAAATCTAACGATAAAACTCTACGGACTCCAGGGAGGGGAGGAGCTGCTGCTTTCTGCTCACAGAAGAGTAGGTCATGTGAAAGAGCTCTATTGTGTAGTAGCAGAGCTAGATGTGTACAGGACTGTAGATACAGAAGTCTCCTGCACAGAATAGTGAGGTATAAGAGCTCCTCCATTCCCTGTAAGTCCCTCCATCCGAGTCTAAGATTCTAAAGAACTTTTCTGTCTTTCTCTTCACCTCATGCTGCTGCAGTCCTTCCCCAACCTGTACTCAGCATTATCAGCTCTGTGTGAAGAAGCGATATCCTGTGGTTCGCACAAGTAACTAATATACGCTTCACGTAACTGGTTTAGTTATGATTCTTCCACATTCTTGATCATGTTCAGGCTCTCCTGTGAGTGGAAGCTGCCAGGCTAGCCACCGGACTCAACTTCAGGGCATAGACAGGCAGGCTTTTTTTTAGATTTTGTCAAACACCATCAAAAAGAAAATTCCATATCTGGAAGAAAGGGTGAACAGAACACTATGGCATTGTCTGTTGTTTTTTAAGGGGAATCACATATGAGAATTTGGGTAAAATCATTATTAAATTACAGTTATGCCTAATCTTTAACGAATACTTGTACATAAACCAACGTAACCACCCAACCTGCTCTTAATATCGGTCTGTGAATCACTAAACACCGAAGCAGCAGGTCACTTCCATTGGGGTTGTGCTGGACCTCTCTTTGCACTGTATATTCAATTTCTGCTTTCTCTTGCCAATGCAACTCAGTAACATCTCTAGAAACTAACCCTTCACCGACACTAGTTTTCGCTCAATGACCAGACTCGAATTTGTCAATCTGACATGTTCAACGATAATTGGTTATAACTCGGAACGCTTAACATATCCTGGTGATTTGAGATGTTTTCCTCGTGACACATTGTACTTCATGTTAGTTATAAATTTAAGTATGAGTTTTGCGGTTCGTTCTGAAAAAAAGTGAAATATTGGCAATAAGTTTGTAAAAAAATTCTTATTTTCCAAGTTTTGAAATGTTTGGTTCCAGACAGGAAGGAAAACTGACCCAAAAAGTTTGATACATTAACATTAAGACTATATACTGCTTTTGTTGGGATGAATTTATGCTTCCGGTCATTTTCTAGGATGTTCTGAGGCGCAGATTTAGGTGCCGATTTTCTTATTTGCACTGAAATTGCCATAACTCACATTTGAGGGAAACAACTCGGGCTTCCAAGTGACTTTGAGAGGCCTAAAATAATAGTAAAACCCCATAACTGTACCCCAACATAGAAAAACTTCACCCCTAAGTAGGTAAAAAAACTCTGATTAAGTCCATAATTAACCTTAAGTGTTTCATCATGGGTTACAAAAATATGGGACCTGCTCGATTTAGAAAAATGGAAGTTTTTGGCAAATACATTCATTTAGGCCAAAAACTGACACTTTCAGAATAAATTAAAAGATGAAAGCACTGAACGCTTGATGCCCCATCCTCCGAGTTGTATGATACCCCATTAATGTGGTGGTAACAAAGCGCTGTAGGGCGGCATGGCCGAGCATAGAGAATGGAGTCGCCATTCACGTGCAGACTTGTATTGTCACAATTGTACGACTATACATTGTATTATTTTTTGTAATTAATGCGCTCATTATGAGGGCTTATTTTTTTATGGGATGAGCTACAATGTATAAATTAATTTAGTTTGGGAGTATAAAGCTTTTCATGAGCTATGTTATTACTATTTTCAATGGGGACACAAACAAATATCATCAATTTTATTTGGATTGTGAGCATTCCCATTCCCCCCCCCCCTTTCACCGTAACGTAAAAATAATATTTTATCTTTATTTCTGGTTCACTCGATTGCGGTGAACCTCATTATATAGTTTTTATTATTTGCTCAATTTCCTGAGCAAAACCACATAATTGGAGAAAATACGCATTGTTTTTACTTATTGAAACTTTCTCAGGCCATAACTTCTGTATTTTCTGTTGTAGATTGGTTGAGGGGCTATATTTGTGCGAAAACAGTTGTTCTTTCAGTGTCATCATATTAGGTACCGTAATTTTTGATCACTTTGTAGAACATTTTGTGATGGTGTTTGATGAAAAATTGTATATTATGGGAATGTTTTTGAGTTTTTTTTTACGTTAGTTCACGAGCGGGTTCAATGTGATTTAGATATATTGTACAGATTAATACGGTACGCGGTGATAACTTCATTTAAAATAGTTTTTCTATTTTGCTCAATTTTCCGAGCAACACAATTATTGGAGAAAATCGCATTGTTTTTACTAGTTGACAACTTTCAGGGCCAAACGTCTGTATGTTCGTTGTCAGATCTGGTGAGGGCTTATTTTGTGCGAAAAACAGTTGTTCTTTTCAGTCGTATCATAGTTGGTACCGTAACTTTTTTTGATCACTTTTTTTTTTAGAACATTTTTTGTGATGGGTTTGATTGAAAAATTGTATATATGGGAAGTTTTTCGAGTTTTTTTTTTACTAGTCACCGAGCGGGTTCAATTGATTTAAGATTTATTGTACAGATTAATCGACGCGGTGATACCAAAATATGTACGTGTGTTTGTGTTTATATACTTTATTTGCATTTTGGTGTTACTGGGGAGATTCTGGGGAACGTTTTATTTTATTTTATTTATTAAATATTATCAAAGATTTAATTTTGTTTTTTTTACTTTTTACATTTTCTATTGGCGAATAGCGATCATATCGATCGCTTATTTCAAGCCGTTACACTGCCAATACACTGGATTGCAGTGTCTATAGTGAAAGTAAACTGAGCATGATGCGCATGCTCAGTTAACTTACAACGGGTCCGCCAGGAGGCAGGACCCGGTAGAAGGCGAAGAGGAGCCGACAGCCACCGGGTCACTCGTCGGGAAACCCGGGCGCTGGCAGGAGGGATCGGATCCCCCCGTAGACACCGGGGGGGTCCGATCAACAGGGGGCACACTACTTGCACGCCGGGTCCATGCTTGACCGCGGCGTGCAAAGGGCTTGTTAAACACCCGGATGGAGTTTTTCCGCATACCGGGTGTTAGTGCCCGGGTCTGGGCGGTGATATCACAGCCCGAACCGACGATATAACCGGTGGTCCCGAAAAACTTCATTCTGATCGCCGCCGTAGAAAGGCGTCGCAATCCAGAAGAAGTGACCCTTAATGGACCCCGTAAAAACCCGATAGGGCGGTATATTAAGGGGTTTAAAATTGAAAACTCTAAAAATTCTGACTGGACTGCCTCTCTTACTGACTACGTAACTCCCTACAACATCAGGTCTTCCACTACTAAACTATCTCCTCACACATCATTTGAATGATCAAGCAGCAGCATTTTTAACTTATTATTCTAATTATTTTATTCAATCCCTTATAACAAAATGGCTGGACCAGTTATACAAAGGCTCTTATACTCTTGTGTCAACCCACATACTCAAAAGATTGTAAGTTTGTGAGCAGGGCCCCCATCGCTATTGTCCATCGTTTGTACTCTGAGTAATATAGGTATATGTCCCCTAGATGTAAAGCGCTATGGAATCTGATGGCGCTATATAAATGAACGATGATCATTATTATTAGAATGAGCAATCACCCTAGTATGGTTCACTGATTCATAGGTGGACTTGAAGACTGAGAGGGGGCGGAGCACAGGAAGTTTTAAAATATCCTTTGATTATCATTATATTTGAATAAAAGATTCTTTAGCGGTTTTACCATTTACAGGAGTCTACAAATGGAAGTATTGACCTGCATTGAATTTCAGCAGAGACTTCAGTCCATATACAGCAGAACATTAAAAAAAATGAAGATATTTACACCTCCTGATTTTAGACAATGATGGGTTGGCCACTTTACCTCATGTGTTTTCTAATGTGTGTGTAAGTGTTGGCGGGGACAGGATATAAAGTAATTTACCAATATACATCTATTAATAGTTCTGCTCCGCTTCCTTGATATGTGACGTGAAGCTTCCCGTATTTACCTCATCAGACAGATATTCCTGACCTAATTTTGCTTATGTACAGCCATGATGCAGGGGGAGGCTGAAAAAATCATGTTACATTCACACGCTCCTGTTGTAATGCATTTCTAAATTTGGGGAGTGGCTTGGCCTGTTCACATATGTGCTTGTAGTGAAATGTATGCAATCAGTAACCAGCACCATGTGTCTTGCAGCCTCAATTGTGGCTAATGCAGGGTTTAAAGCAACGTGAAGATTCCGTCTTTTGTAGACAAATCAGACTCACTAAGGAGCTCTTTCTGTCTAATTTGTATAGCCATAAAATTATGATTATCTTTCATATTTTATTTATGTTTCTGCTCCTAGCAAAAAAACCCTACATTGAACGTTTATTCATTTGGGAGGTATTTTGAAACAGATATGTGAACGTCTGTAGAATCATTTCTGCTTATGTTATGTTTGACTGTTGTAGTACTATAACTAAATGTTATACTAAAAATTTGGTAATTTAAATACTGCAGTGCTATTATATGTCCACTAGAGGGTACCAGCAATCAGTAACACTGGATAAGTTTCTTCATTAAAGTTTACTAATGGTAGATGTACATCGCTCTTCAGGCTTCTTTTATTATAACTCTCTATGCCCTGATTGCAGAAATATAGAGTTATAAAAGTTATGCAAATTGCCTTGGGCGCTCAGGCTAAGTCACCAAAGCGCCTCAGGGAGCCTCGTATTTTAATTTATGCACTCCCCCCTTAGCAATAGCAGTCCCGCCCTCATCTACCATATATACAAAAAATGCGCTGAAAAGCCCTAAGGCCCCTTTCACACTTGCGTTTTTCACGCGCGTTTTCTGTGCGTGCTTTTGATGTGCAGTACTTGCATTGCACTCTAACCCATTGTAATCAATGGGTCTTTTCAGACTTGCATTTTTTTTCCCGCACACACGCACGTTTTTTTTAACGCGCATTTAAATCTCTACATGCTTTACTTTTGCAAGTCACGTGCGTGAAAAAACGCACCATACAAGTCTGAGACACTTGCAAGTGCAATGCAAGTGCAATGCGTTTTTCACGCATCAATTGCCATAGAAAAGATAGAGCTCAGTCCTGAGTCCATTATCTGCGCGTGAAAAACGCTTTGAAATTGCATTGAAAACGTGTGTGAAAAACTGAGACACTAAACAAACTCTGACTGGAAACTGATTGCAATCTGATGCAAAGTGTGCGTTTATCACTGACCAAACCCTGATCGCACCCTGATCAAACTCTGACGTGATCTGCAACGCAAGTGTGGAAGGGGCCTAACTCGGCTTATACTCGAGTCAAGAAAAAAATAGTCTAGTCACCTTCCGACAACACCCCCTCCTTTTCTATCAATCGCGGGCCCAGCTCCGTGTCCCCGCTGTCCGTCGCAAGCATTGTGACGTCAGCCACACGCTGACATTGTAATGTTTGCACTGGCATTGGCACACGCTATGATGTCAACGAGCTGCTGACATCATGATGCCTGCAACAGCTTCCCACGGAGTCGATGCCAGAGGCGCGATGGATAGAAGAGGACCTGTCGTTGGGCGTTGGAAGATAAGTGCACTTTCCTACAGGCATTATATTGGGGGCAGGGGCTGCAGGCACTATATCCTGGGGGGGGGGGGGATTCTGCAGGCTATATAGTACAGGGGCTGGCAGGCTATATACTAAGGGGGCTGGCAGGCTATATACTAAGGGGGCTGGCAGGCTATATACTACAGGGGCCTGGCTATATACTAAGGGGGCTGGCGGGCTATATACTACAGGGGCTGGAAGGCTATATACTACAGGTGCTGGCAGGCTATAAACTACAGTAGGCTGGCTGGATAAATACTGCAGGGGCTGGCAGGCTATATACTACAGGGGATGGCAGGCTGAATACTACAGGGGGATGGCAGGTTATATACTACAGAGGCTGGCAGGCTATATACTACAGGTGCTGGCACGCTATTTACTACAGGAGGCAGGCAGGTTACATATGAGAGGGGCTGGCTGGATAAATACAGCAGGGGCTGGTTGGCTATATACTACAGGGGCTGGCAGGCTATATACTACAGGGGCAGGCAGGTTACATATGAGAGGGGCTGGCAGGCTATATACTACAGGGGGCTGGCAGGCTATATACTACAGTGGACAGGCAGGCTATTTACTGGGGGGCAGGCAGGCTTTATACTACAGGGTCTGCCAGACTATATATTACAGGGGGCTGGCAGGCTATATGCTACAGGGGTTAGCAGGCTATATACTGCAGGGGCTGGCAGGCTATATACTGGGGGCAGGCAGGATATATACTACAGGAGCTGGCAGTCTATATACTACAGGGCCTGGCAGGCCATATACTACAGTGGGCAGGCAGGCTATTTACTGGGGGGCAGGCAGGCTTTATACTACAGGGACTGCCAGACTATATATTACAGGGGGCTGGCCGGCTATATACTACAGGGGTTAGCAGGCTATATACTGCAGGGGCTGCCAGGCTTTATACTACAGGATCTGGCAGGATGAATACTACAGGGGCTGCCAGGCTTTATACTACAGGGGCTGGCAGGCTATATACTACAGGGGGCTGCCAGGCTTTATACTACAGGGGCTGGCAGGCTATATATTACAGGGGGCTGGCTGGCTATATACTACAGGAGCTGACAGACTATATAGTACAGGGACTGGCAGACTATATACAAATGGGGGCTGGCAGGCTATATACTACTGGGGGCTGGAAGCCTATATACTACGAAATACCACACGATTTCCGTTTTACGCCGCATTTAGAAATGGTTTTTGGCGCTCGTGATCGGATTTTGGCACATCGGCGCCGGCTTTCACGCGACACAAATCGGGGGTCGGGCCATCGGACGATCCGACAGATTCGGACAACGCCCAGGATTTAACAAAGCAAATTGTGTTGCAAGACACGCACTTACAAGCACCGGGAAGAAGAAGGTGAACTCCGGCGGACTTCAGCGGGGAAGCAACAGATGCAGGAAATCGGGCGCACGAGCTACGTGAATCGCACCGGACTTCATCTTTGTCGGACCGTCCGGATCGGGGATTGCGACAGGACCAGGTAAGTAAATTTGCCCTAGTGTAATACAAATGCCATGTGTGACAGTGGCGTGTAAGGGGTTAACGCCCATGATCGAAGAGGCGGGTGTCGACTGTAATATACAGCTGACATCCGCAGCTTTTGGTGCCAGCTCCATTCAGGAGTGCCATAAGCTTGACGTAATAGTACTGCATGGAGCAAGCTGCATTCCTGGATTATGCAGTACTATTATGTCAAATGTTGGTAAGGGGTTAATGTACTGCATAAATGTTTCTGTGATATACCGTACCTACTCCAGTATAACTGGACCTGAATATAAGGAGATACATAAATGTCATCTTCAAAAAATGGGAAAAACTATTACACTTAATATGACATAGGGTGGGAAATGCATTGGCCACAGTCACTACCCAGTATATAGCTATCCAGCCCCTTCCCCCGTATATAGCCAGCCGCCCCCAGTATATAAGCATCCAGCCAGCTCCTACCCCAGTATATAAAAAGTAAACTCAATAATCACCTTTCCGTCATCTCCCACAGGTCCTCTTCTTTCTTTCCGTGCACTGGCAGCGACAGGTCACAGTGTATGTGTGGCTGGCTTGCACTGACCTATCGCTGCTGGAATTAAGAAGATCTTCGGGGGCCTTAAGATTTTCTTTATTTTGGAGGAATGGCTGTTGATCTAATTTTTAGTCTTTTTATGTTTTGCCAATTTTTGATTCCAGTCCAGTGCTGTCTTGACCAGATAGAGATCCTGTAAGATCATTTTGCTGGGAATTTGTTCCCAAGATAGTGGTTCGAGAGCAACCACAAAACAGCCATATTCTACCCCAGTCGCTCAAGTTTCTAAAAGATATTGTGGACCCTCCCACTATGTTTTTTCCTTCAAACACACTTTTAGGTTCATGCTTATGATTGCCATATTTTGTAATAATAATTGTGATTTCCCTTCACAACACCACAGATACTTGACAGAGTTGGAAGTTTGCCTATCCCATCTTCAAAAGCTGTGCTAAGTCCTGTTGAAGAAGGCACTGAACGGAAACACAGTTTACCTGCTGAGGTCCCATCCCTCCTCTCAACAAACTTCCCACATTTCCCGAACCTTTAGAAGCCGGCACCAAGCTTCTGCTGCCATGGCAGATCCTTGGTAGTTGTCTTGTGGATTCTGTCACAATACACCAGGAGACTGCACTTGAGCGCTTTTTATAAAGTCTAGCTCCCCATCTGGCCAAGGTATCTAAGGTGCTTGTTTGTTTCAAGACACTCAGTTATCTTGAGGAACCCTCAGCAATCATAGGTAACCCTAATGGCCACATTCGATTATTCCAGTGATATGCTACAAATAGGGATGCAATACCGGAATGACCACACAAGACATTCTACTTGAACGTACAGTACACGATAGCATCCCTCTGCCCTACCAACGCATTGTCACTTGGCCCTCCTATTCTCTCCCTATCACCCACCCCTTACTTTCTACTTTCCTGGTTGCATCCCTGTGTGGTTCAGCCTTTTTTCACCTTCTCCCTCTCTGCCCGTTTTTATCATTTGCCTTATGCTCTACCGTAACATCGCAACTTCATCCCACCAGCTTTTTAATGTTCCCATTGACGCCATTTCCTGCCTCTTTGTCGGCATAGTCGCCTCTACACTCAATCTGTCTCCAAATCTGATGGCCGAGTTCTCTCAACTCATTCGCACATTTAGTCGGCCTGAAACCTAGCCCGCATTCACGAACATCAACATCAAGGGTGTCCCATTGTTTTGTGCGTAGCTAACCCGATAAACCAAGAAATGTGGCATTTGCCTTGAAGAAAAAGGTCTCACAAAAAGTTATGGGCACGGCAAGCACGTCCATGGAACAGACCCTCAGGTAACCAAAAAAATCAAAGTCAGAAGAAAAAAAAACATGGGGCTGAGTCTGTAGCGCGCTCAAAGCATGTGGTCTCCCGGTTTTCTGGATAGACGGCAAGGAGTAGATATTAAAAAGGTCAAATCTTCCAGAAAGCGCATTCAACTACCACCAGCACAGGAAAGACGGTAGTTGATATGCGTCTCCGAATATCAAGCGCGTGACAAGGATAGGACGTCAACAGCATGGTTTGTCAAGGCAAGCCTCATCTTCTACTAACAACAGAAAAATAGGGCAGGACAGGAGAAATATTTTTTTTGTTGCAGGCAGGGGATCAAGACTCAGGTATACAGCAAGCTGCTTCTTCTGACGATTTTGGAGACCTGAAGATGTAGCTAGGCATCTGCAGAGCTTCGCATAGACCCAATATCTACAAGCACCAACCTGTAGTTCACTATGATCCAACAGCAGGGACCCTGAGTGAGGTGACTTCTTCACATGGATGTGCTTGCCATCCGCAAATGGCAAAAACACTTTGAAAATGTGCTTATGGCCTCACAAAATCAGAGGCTGATGATCGCAAGCCATTTGAGCTAGTGGTGCTGTCCTCATCACAAGGAATGCAGATGAGTCAGTATGGCATCAACAGATGTTGGCGAACAGGATCCTCATTATGTGGAGTGTGCCCAATAAAAAATCAATCATGAAGGTGAACGTGACATAAAAAATTTCTGTGGCAAGTAACTAAAGAAAAAGAGTAAAATATTAATATATATATATATATATCTAAAAAAAAAAAAAAAACGCAAAAAAATGTAGGCATCGGCACTCCCATTTGTGAATAGTGAAGGAAAACGGAAGGGTTTAGATCCAAAACCGGGGCGACGTTTCGTGTGTATCATTCCTTTTTCAAAGCATTGTTGCATACAAAAGAGCAAACTTAGTTACCCCCTTGGTGGGAGGTTCACAGTGACATTCATAAACAAAAAATATGTGCAAATACAGCATAATAAGATAGCAGCATGTGATATAAAAGTTTCAGTGCATAATTAATAAATATCATATACATATCACATCATGTACCTTCCGAAGGTTTTACCTTCCGAATTAGACATTACCTAAACTGCAACAGTGATCATGTCATATATTTACTTAAGTGCCCTTGTGGCAAGGCATATGTTGGAGAAACAACATTGGAGTTTAAAATCCGCTTTACCCAACACAGGTACACCATTAGAAAAGCCAAACAAGACCTTCCAGTCTCTAAACATTTTTTTGACTGTGGACACACTGAAACACAGCTTAAGTTTACACTTATTGACCACGTACCTGCATTACGACGTGGGGCAACAGGGAGAAACTCTTACATAAAAAAGAGTTACAATGGATATATAGGCTGAATACTCTGAGACCACATGGTTTGAATGTGGACTTTAACCTGGGATCCATTATGTGAATTTATCCTCCGCCTTGTGGTACCTATGTTTCCCTCTGAATGACTTTGTTATTTACATATTCAAAAAAACTTTTCTTCTTTATGTGATTTTAATATCTTTGTCTTTTATCTCCTAGATCATTGTCACATTATATGCACTGTCACTTGCACTTGAAGAACTGATTCATGCACCGACGTCTCCTCTGGGCCATTTTGTGGATTCCGCATTATGTACATTCGAATCGACACTGGGTCATTTGTATGTGGGGTATTCACTGTGTATGGGACCGAAATGTCACCATTATTGCGGGCCTTTTCCTGCACGGTGTAAGTGCCCGACCCCAATTTTTTTGGGTTCGTGTGCACCATACACACCTGTGCGTGGGTTCTGGCATTAGCCGGCATTTATGCCAAGCTCTTTTGCCAGTCCGGCCCGTGATGGGTGACGTGGTCTCTTAATTTATACATATCACCACACACTTGTGTCTAATAGATATCTTTAATAGATATACTCTAATTTCGCTGACCCGATATTGCCAGTCGTTTAATTGTACACAGAAGTTGCGATTCCCTTATCCAACATGGCCACCGTTCACCCTATTCTTCTCTCTACACATGCGCCTGTTTTAGACTTCCGGTCATGCGCAGTAGAGTTTTGTAGACGCGATTAGGCGCTGGATCGCCATTGTATACACATGGAGACGCCGGACACCGGTAATCAGTCGCACATGACTTTTTCTATACACAGTACATGATGTGATATGTATATGATATTTATTAATTATGCACTGACACCGTGATGGGTGACGTGGTCTCTTAATTTATACATATCACCACACACTTGTGTCTAATAGATATCTTTAATAGATATACTCTAATTTCGCTGACCCGTTATTGCCAGTCGTTTAATTGTACACAGAAGTTGCGATTCCCTTATCCAACATGGCCACCGTTTACCCTATTCTTCTCTCTACACATGCGCCTGTTTTAGACTTCCGGTCATGCGCAGTAGAGTTATGTAGACGCGATTAGGCGCCATTACAGATACATGGAGACGCCGGACACCGGTAATCAGTCGCACATGACTTTTTCTATACACAGTACATGATGTGATATGTATATGATATTTATTAATTATGCACTGACACTTTATATCACTGCTGCTATCTTAATTATGCTGTATTTGCACATTTGTGTTTGCTCAGCACTTCGACTTCACAGCAAAATCCACATCAATTCTCTTTTCCGCCAGCTGTAACTTGATATGATCACTGAAAAACAGAAAACATCAAAACACAAAAACAAGTAACAGTAGGGAGGGAGGGGCACCTTGAAGGTGGCAAGGGCAAGAGGAGGTGTACGCCTGACACCTGCCCTATGAACCCTCTTCTATGGTTGGGGTTGAGCAGCAGCAGGAAGGAGAAGGGGGAAAATAACACCCTCATTTAAACTGGGACACCCCCAGTCTGTGGACACCCTCCTTAGACAGCCGGGGGTACCCTTCAGATCAGTTGCTAAAAAAACAACTGGTTTGAAGAATTGGTTAAAAGCAGAATGGCAACCTACATGATTTGAATGGAACCTTTCACCATAAGTTCTTAATTATACTCATTACTGTAGACTCCCGTTCTAACAGAAAAAAACAGAAATAGTAGATATTTTTGCTAATTTATAAAACAAAAACTGTAAGTATTCAGACCTTTTGCTCAGTATTGAATAGAAGCACCTTTTGAGCTAGCACAGCCATGAGTCTTCTTGGGTACAAAAAGTTTTTCACACCTGGACACCTTGCAGATCCTCTCCAGTCCCCTCAGGTTGGATGGTGAACGTCTCCAGAGCTGCTCAATTAGGTTTAGAGCAGGGCGCTGTCTGGGCCAGTCAGGAATGGTCACATAATTGTTCTGAAGCAACTGCTTTGTAATTTTAGCCTTAGAGTCATTGTCTTGTTGGAACCTTCATCCCAGTCTGAGGTCCAAAGCACTATGGAAGAGGTTTTCATCCAGGATATCTCTGTACTTGGCCACATTCAACTTTCCTTCAGTTGAAGCCAGTTGTCCTGTCCCTGCAGCTAACCCCACACACATAGCATGATGCTGCCACCACCATGTTTCACTGTTGGGATTGTATTTGGCAGATGATGTTCATGGTTTTCTCCACCCAGCCACCAAGCCACACCCAGCTTTCTGTCAGTATCTCTGGAAAGCTAGGTGGCTCTTGTTGTGCTCAGGGCTATACTGCTGGGGATGATTGACTCAGGTCCTGACCAGTCACCTGCTGTAGACAGTATCCTGGGGCCACATATAAAGCCTCCTCAAGTGTTTAAGGTTATTATTACATCTGTATACCTGTTGCTGGACCAGATTTCCGGAAAAGAAAGTGAGTGAAGCCAACCCCCCCCCCACACACACACACTTTAAAGCCCAAAGGTCCCTCGCCAAGTGTGGCTACCTTAGGCCAGCCCATAGTCACGTAGCCCACATCCGCCTGAAGCAAGCAACCTGCCTTAAAGGGGCCTGACCTACCATTACCACCCTAAGACCCTGAGCCAATGCTGCAAGCAGCCATTAGCCCAACGGCTACATACCTATGGCCTATTAATTTAAACTATACTGAGTATAATATTGGATATTGTGCTATTATAATTTGTCTAATAATTTTATTAATATGTACTGTAGTGAAAGTTATTGTGCAGTTTGCTACACCAATGTGCAGACGCACCCGATTATTAAATACTGGAACACGGTTTTCAATTATCTGGTGAACCCCGCACTGCACTAGTTATCTGGCGCATGCTGTGTGCACCATTTTATTTTTGGTGCAACTTTAACACTTTAACACATGACTAGGGGACACTAAATTCACCTAAGTGCCTATAACCATCCCAAATCTCCTTGCCCTTGGGTTAAATAAAAATACAACACTACTCTTTTAGGTGGTGAAAAAGGTCACAGCGGCTTAATTTATTAACAATTGCTTACACAAAACAAAGAACTTAGTAGTACCCGAAGGCCCTAGTTAACTCTTTAATTTTCCTTCTAGTTCCTTAATAAATCTTAATAAATCTTGCCACCGGTCGTTGGTCACCAGTCCTGATGGCACTGCCTTGGAGACTTAATCCCCATCCTGTGGGCCTTCCCCACAGGAATACCGCTAATAAGCTGGGTAAGTTACCCAAGCTAGCCTACAATTCCCCGCATCCTAAGAACAGGCCCCCTTTGCCCAGTTCAAAACTTTCAATTAATTGCCCTTGGTCCACTATGGCATATGTAACCCCCTTTACACCCTGCCATCCTGCCACATCTCTACTGCCTTCTCTACACCCTCTTGAATATTGAGAAGCCACATATACTGACCCACATCATTCAGATGCACCCCATCTTCCATGAGATACAAACTACCACCTTCTTCCAACTCCTTATGCCTAACCACCAACCCACGTTCCAAGCTACAAACTTTCCCACAGACTTGTTCGCTTACACTATTGCTCGGTTAATGCTCCTAACCGAGAGAGAATAATGCCACCGTTCGCACGGCACCATATCAGACCAAACAAGTAACAAACCCGGAAAAGACTTCAGCAAACTTAAACAATCCAACTTGATATCATGAATTAGGGCCCACGATGCCCATACCCCCAAATAGTTTCCTCCAGCATGGACAACTAACACATCCGGGGGGCGATCCAAGCCTGCATGATATTGTACCTTCGCCAACAGTCTGCACCACAGCATCCCCTGCACCCCTATCCATCTGACCTGTACCTGAAAAACCCCAACTACCGGCCCGACGGTCGCATATCCACCTCACAGCTCCCCAATGAACGTATGAGTGACCCAAAATCCAGACTAGACACGGAACCTAAGAAAAAACAATAACAACACAATGTAAATAACGCAAAAAATGACAAAAAATGCAGTGGTATATGCTCACCCATGAGTTTGTAGTAGGCTCTTTGATGCCGTGCACAGATGGTTTAATTGCTGGTCCGGTTCCAGGCACATGGAATGGAAATGAGTGAAAAAGTGATGTCCATCGGCAGCAGGCAAAAAGGTCGTAAATAACAACGTAAATAACACTCCTCTGCAATTACCCAGTCAAATGTGGATGAACATACAGACGAAATTGCTCAGATTCCCACTGTCACAGTTTCTTGATCCCTTCTGCACTAAGGCTCCATCTAGCTGCCCCAATCCTGAATAAATATGAATTAAAGGACCTTGGGTCCTAACCCAAATCCCCCAAAACTCTGCGGAACACTTGCCTGAATTGTGACAAATAGGACCCATCCGCATATATTAAAAAAGGATCCTTCATCTCAGGCTACAAAGCCTGATACTCTCTAAACGCCAATACCGGACATGTCCTTGAATTCGTCAAGAGCCCCAACTGCACAATTTTCCCTTCTGATCCCTTTTAGAGTTAGGCAAAAAACAACCTAAAACCCTTTCTTCCAGTCTGACATGCTCGATTCCCAAACCCCCTGACCTGGTCTTGCTTTGGGGAATTAACTCGGAAATACGAAACACACCAAAGAACTCCAGGACAAAAAGCCAACCAAAATAACACTCCCTCAAACTCCGACCTGCAAACACCCCCAAGCTCTCCAACAACTGAAACTTCCCCAGCCTGTGTCCATTCCGAGATCTATTGTCAGACCTACCCTTATTGTAAGCCTCACCGATCCACAACATCAAACACAATTCCAATTCCTCCTGCACAGACTCCACTCTTAACATATGCAGCAATTTTTCCCACTCTTTCCACACCGCTACAAACACATCCTATGTGTTCACACTCACCGACTGGCGCACTAACGACCAACCCACGCTCATACAAGCTTCTACAAGTGGTCCGGACAATCCCGATCCTTCACGTCCACTCCAGGCACCAATTCCAAGAAACCGCCACCATTGGAATCAAGAAAGAGCGTTCTTTACTCCTGGGAGATGCACTGCTACAAAATGCACATTTAGAACCAGACCTCTCAAAACTAACTGCCTTAACAAATTCACAACTGGAGGGGAATTAGCCATCTGCCTATTAATGGCCTGAACCACCCTCAAATTATCACAATTGTACCTCACCTTCATGTCCCTCAACTTGTCCCCCCAAATCTCAGTAGCCACCACTATCGGAAACAATTCGGGTAAGGCTAAATTGGACACCAACCCCCTCCCTCTCCTTCCACGACTCAGGCCATTCACCAACACACCACTGTCCCTGAAAGAAAATACCAAAGCCAAATGCCCCAGCTGCATCTGTAAACAGTTCCAAATGCCCACTTGACACTTCCTCCCTCAAAGATTGAACCCCCATTGTAATGCTCTAAGAAAGCTGGGGACCCCACTGCACACCCGCTCCCCATCTCAAATAAATCCTGTACCCAGTTAAACACCCGCTGCAACCCTTTTACATGTAAAGCTTAACCCCCCAGAACCCAACCCACCCCCCAGATGCATGGGTGGTGACCTCACCTGACCGTGCAGGGGAGTTCTGCTCGCGGGACGTAGGTTCCTCCTCGTCGTTCACATGGACACAGAGCCCCCAGCTGAGGAACTCGCCCATTGGCTGTCAAATGTTTCAGGGCTCCTACCGTGATCTGTAGTGCTCCGCTCTGGAAAAAGAGTAGGTGAAAATCCCTCTCCGCCATCTTCTTCCTGGAACCTGGCTTCCTCACACTGGCTGAGACGCTCTCGTCGGCACCCGTATCCGACCACACCTCCACATCCGGCCTCACCAAAGATGGCCGCTGCATTGCCACTTCCGGTGACATTGCGGCCTAGCCTCTGCTCACCGCTTGTTGTGTCGGACCATCCACACTCCGGACCTGAGGGGACATCTGCACCACTGCCGGACCGTCTTCCCTCTGCCAAGAAGAGGCTTCCCCCCCGGCAGGTACATTAGTGGGTGGGCTGGCCGTTGGAATAGATGATATGCACTGCTTGTAGATAGAAGTTGGCCTATCACTCTGCTGTCAACCCGCCCCCGCTTTCTGCTTCAAGCTCGGATTCCTCCCTTGCTGCTCCTCTGCCCTTACAGGCTGCTCAGTGGAGGATCTGTGGCTCAGACACACCTGGCGAATCACAACCATAGAAAATTGCTAGGAACAGGATAGTGCCTAACTTGCTGATCATGGGGGTCTCAGTGATGGGACCCCCACGTCTCCAGTGTACCCCTGTTGGCCGGAGCTGTCAGTTGCGCATGCACGGGCTGCACTGTTCATCTCTGTGGAGCTGACGGAGATAACCAAGCGATGTACTCCATTTATCTCGGGATGTGATGGACCCCCGTTCTCATGATCCATGGGAAATCCCTTACTGAGACCCCCCCTAAAAGCTGGTTAGGCACTATCCTGTGGATAGGGTCTAAGTGACAACATGCGGGCTGGACTGCCCTGTACACTTGTCTCCTCCACTCTCAGAGGCTTCATGGACAGTGTGTCCCTTGAGTCCCGTCCTTATCACAGATGTCATGGCCCTAGATCAGTGATTTTCAACCTGTGTGCCGTGGCACACTAGTGTGCCGCGACACATGGTCGGGTGTGCCGCGGGGAAATTTCCCCAAACTATGGTGTCCCCTGTGTTTTGTTTCCCGGCAATGCGCAGCGATGCGCAGTCACGGCTTCTTACAATGTAGGAGACGTGTACAATAACACATGCGCAAGCTTTGAACCTCGTGCGACAAAATGACGTCACCAAGGCCGGCACATCATCCTGAGAGCGGAGAGACTCTCGCATTTGCCCACTGCCAAGGTAGTGCCCACCAATAATGCTGACTATATGAGCTTTTGCCTGAGTATATGAACTGTTGGCAGAATACTCAGCATATGAGCTGGTACTTTTAGTACTCCAGCAGTATACTGCATATAACAATAAGAAATGTAAAATGAGAAATACTATAGTCATGAGGCTGGAGTACTACAAGTACCAGCTCATATGCTGAGTATATGAGCTGGCACTTGAACTCTGGCCTCATGGCCATAGTACTTCTCATTGTATCCCTTTATTTTGCAGTATATGAGCCACATAATAATCAGCACAATATACTAAAAACAGGGAGAAACTGAGAACTGTTGAGGAAGAGCTCAGTGTGTGTCTTTCCACCATTCCTGCTAGGATATCCCTTTTGTGTTTATCGAAACAGGCCCAGGTTTCACACTGGTGAGTGTGAGTGAGTAAAATAAATTTAGAATCTATATTACTAACTATATGTATAATATGACTGTTTTAGTGTCATTTTGTGCTATTTTGGTTGGTGGTGTGCCCCAGGATTTTCTAAGTATAAAAAGTGTGCCGCGGCTCAAAGAAGGTTGAAAATCACTGCACTAGGGGATATTTTCGAAGCAAGATTGCTTACAAAATACACATAGGTACTCATGTACTGCAGTGTATTATACCCTCAGTTTTACACTGGCTATATGCCCTTTAGACCCAGCCTTTGGCTAATCCTAATTGACTCAAGGACAGAAAAGTGTAAAAAAATGTAGTTTTTAATAGTACAATATTTGTGTTTTATATATCCTACTGGTGAACTGTCTTATTTCTGCATCAGAATGACAGCATGGGCCACATTTAGCAAAAATAGTGCAAACTGTACTATGTGCACCTTGCTTGTAGAGTGTGTGACAGATTCATGAATTGTGGTGCACTTTCTTCATGGCTTCATAGCTGACTATATACTACTGGGGGCTGGCTGGCTATACACTATTGGGGGATGGCTGACTATATACTATTGAGGGATGGAAGACTATATACTACTGGGGGATGGCTGTATACTACTTGGAGCTGGCTACTTACTACTGGGAGCTGGCTCACTATATACTACTGGGGGCTAACTGGCTAGCTATATACTACTGCGTCTGAATGGCTAGCTATATACTACCGGGGGCTGGCTGGATATAAACTACTTGGGGCTGGTTATATACAACTTGGGGCTGGCCGTCTGACTATATACTATTGGGGGCCCACTATATACTACTGGGGGGTGACTGTCCATATACTACTAGGGGCTGGCTGACCATATACTATTGGAGTCTTTTTATTAATGGGGCTGGCTGGTTAACTATAAAAGTGCCTGGTTGGCTCACTATATACTACTGGGGGCTGGCTATATACTACTGGGGGCTGGCTATATACTACTGGGGGATGGCTGAGTATATACTACTGGTGGCTGGGTGGCTAGCTATACACTACTATGAGCTGGCTGGATATATACTACTGGGGGCTGGCTATATACTACTAGGGGATGGCTGGCTGACTACATAGTATTGGTGGCTGGCAGGCTATATACTGCTGAGGGCTGTCTGAGTATTTATTATCGGGAGCTGACTGACAAAATACTACTGGGTAATATTTGAATGTGGCGCCCTAATCAAATGAACAGCAACATTCATCTAGTAACAAACAGGCGCAAGTCATGTACAACAAATAGTATCAAAGACATAAACACGTTACTAAAGGGCACATAGCAGTAGGAGACCCTGCCGTAAGAGCTTAAGGGTAGTAAGGATAGGTAGAGGGACACTAGGTGAGGGAGCATAGCAGTGCAGTTATTGCATGGTGTTAGCTAAATTTAAAGGTGGGTTTTCAGGTTGCATTGATGGTTGGGAAGGTGGGGATAGAACATACAAATGGGGGAGGTTGTTTTCCCAGCCTGGACCATCATAGATGCTAATGTTGCTGAGCTTATTACGGCTCTGTGGGTAGACTTGGGTCATAACAAGGCTTATAGGTGGTAATGTTCTTCGAGAGGACCTTTTTAGCACCGCCCTCACATGACTTCCCTCTCCAATATCTCCGACATCCCGCAATTGGCTCCAACACTTATAGCAAGCTGTTTGCCAAGATATTATGTATGCAAATTCCACACCCTTTTCCTCTCAGGCCATTAGGAGAATGAAGAAGAGAGGTCAGGGTTATAGGGATTTGCTGGTTATGATCACAAAACATTTGAAGGACCTCTAAATCTCACCTCACCTCAGAGCAACCCTCTAGCACTGGAGAGACCTTCAGCTGTCACACTGTTGTACTCGCTGGGCCCAAAATGATAGGGTCATTCCCCTAGTTTGAATCCCTCGTGTTACAGGTTCAGGCTTCATTGAATACTTCTTACTGCCAGTGGTTTTTTCTTTGTGGTCCCAAGACCCCTAGTACCAGTGGCATGTCAGGTGGACGGATCTTTCACAAGAACCGCATTGTGAGGGTAAGTACCAGGAGGAAGCTTGTGTTACTATAAGTGCTATGTGTTTCCATCTGCCAAACCACTAACCCTAGAACATGGATTCAAAATGTCAAAGATTACTAAAATAGGCGGAACTCACCTCAAACCTTCATCATACAGGATTAATTCCTCACTGACTGGGAACCCTCGGCTAATGTTTATCAGGGGTCGGCGTTAGGAGGAAGCAAACAGGGCATTTCCGGTCCTAAATGGGCCCCTGCATGTGGACTTTTGTGGGCTATTTTAAATACTCATTGGTGGAATCTCCTGGTCTATATATCTATCAAACATCTTGTTCTAGTTATCTAGTTCTATAATGTGTACTATTTCCTATCTATAGCTGTCGATCTAATCAGTGAACAAGATCGCTTTTTGTCTAGTGTATATTATCTAGCATAGATCTTCTATCTCTATTCTACTGTATCTGATAAATCTATCTTCTATTATCTATCTAGTATATATATTTTATACTTATATGTTAAATCTATAAATCTATCCATCATATCTCTAAATTCTATCATCTTTCATATTATCTTTCAGGTGTTTCTTACCATACTATGGTTTTTAAAACTACAAAATGTTCTTATTTGAATGCCTAAATAGCCCTTACTGAATGACGGTTCATGAAAAGGTATTTTGGGGCCCCACTTGTATAAAAATGGCCCTGTGTTTCAAGGTACCCTCCTCCATTACCTTTTGGGTCTTCTGACAATGCTGTGCAACAGCCCCCACCGGGGGGTAGCCTGTTCTTGGGGCCTGGAGACAGCGGGGCTCGTCAGGACTGAGTGGGACTGGCGTTTGAGCCAGGCACGCTAGTGGCTAGAAGGAGGCAGACGTGAACAAAAGTACTTACAGCTCTTTATTGGACCGACAGACGTTAGCAACGGCATTGACCAAATGGTAGAGCTAGAAGAGGCAGGGGGAGGGAGAGCCACAGGAGTGTCACAGCCTGGAGGATGCAAGGGCAGGGGAGGTAGCTTGTCCTAGAGGATGCTTCAGCTTGTCCTGGGTTGCTTCAGATATCACCCTTTGAAGGTAGGTGATATGCCTGTCCTCTCACTAACTAACTCACTACACTCTTCAAGGCATGGGAGCTGAGTTCTGCTCTGGTCTGTGTGCTGACTGCCACTGATGCTTAGCATCCTGAGTGTGTCAGCTTGCCTAAGACTAACTCTAGACCTTTCGGACCACAGGGTTCTATACCACACTGGTCAGGTGGGTGGGTACTCTCCCATTACCTCCCAGCTTACAGAACATACGATAGACATATGTGGATTGGGCTGGACATATTACATAAACATTTAATACTTACTCAGCCGACAGGCATACTCTACCGCGCCAGTGCCATCTGTGTTATGTATGGACATGCTGTGGGGTCTGATAAGACCCTACACAGACGCAAGCTACATTGTGGGAAATATTCACAACAACCCTCTGCTTGATCGGCAGGGGTGTTGCAACTTGGTATTTAGTCTGAGTTGAGGGGTTAAGTTCCTTTTGCCTTTGATGCTTTGAGAAAAGCTATTTCATTATCCCCCCAGCCTCCGTACTTCCAGATCTGAGCTGTGCAGTGCTTAGGGCACAATTTCATCTTGTCCCTTGAGAGTGTCTTTCTCCAAATTCGAGGTTCTGTCGGGGACACTGATGGTCATAAACACTGAAACACCCAAAAAGCAGTCCTATTTCTATTGCAGTCTGATCTTATGCATGATAGAGCGCTTAGACAGTAGCAGTGGCAGATATGCAGAATTGACGCGAGGAATAGAAATAATGGAAAACTCCTTTCATCTTGCGGCGTTGGCATCAGAGATTTTTATGGTCCCGAGCATATTTTCAACCTGTCCCGTTCTCGGCCTGATATGGTCTCATATCTCAGAAACCTGCTTTGTTACATGGCTTGGGTTGGACCCTCTTCAACTGTGTATTGTCAGTCCTAAAGTGTGGCCTTTTGATCACGTATTTAAATTTTGGGGGGCTATACAACAGTATTGTGATTGCCAAAGATATGTCTTCCCAGGCATGTCAATGACAGTATGACCAGGTTATAAATCCAAGAAAAAGCTAGTGTGTATAGGCAATATATCCATGCGGCAAAAAGTCATCAAACTCATAAAAATTTGTAAAAAAAACACATCAAAGAAAACACTAAGGTCCAAGGTCAAGAACAAAGGTCCACATACAGCCACAAGTGCCAAAGAAGGTAGGGACAATTCCCTCAAACAGAACTAAACACATATTAGACAGTACAGAAATTAAATACAAAACAGTCCGGAGAAACAAAAGTAACTACAGAAGTGAGGATATGAGGACTAAACGGAGGCCATAGGTTCATCGTAGGCTCAAACCAGGACCAAGGCACTAAGGTCCAAAATGCCAGTAAAGGAGTAAAGGATAGGGGGAGATACATGTCCCACACTCGTGGACACTCGTTTTTAAACTACCAGGTACTATTGATAAGCCTTCTATGATTGTGCTCGTATAAAATTATCATGTTCCTGGAAAGCTGGGGAGGTCTTCCCTCTTTGTCTAGATGATTGTTTTTTACAAAATGATAACTGTTGCCCCCTTTTTCAGAATTTAATACTTGTATAGCAAGTGCCCTAGTAAGTTTGAAAAGTTTTGTCTTGCTTTGTTGAACACAATGATAAACTCTGTAGGTGTTTTGGGTGGGTTTAGGGCGTGCAGTGTGTTGGGATTGAGCGTTTTGGATGTGTGTGTGTGATGAAGGCAATGTGAATAAAATGGATAATAAGGATTATCTGTTCATATGTCATTGCATCAACATTTTGCTTTCCATGTCTTTGCATAACTGAGTGTGGTGTATTTTTTTTTACTGCTTGTGGTTGGTTGCATTATTGTTACTTTTGTTTTCTTTTAAAAAGGGGACATTCAGTACCTAAAATTTCGTGGTGATGAACACACCATGCTGTTGTAGCTTAATTTTCAACAATAAGGTGTGGTCTGCACATTAATGATCTCGTAAATGCAATTTTCTATACATTACAGTGGTCCGTAACATGAAGTGTTTTTATTATGTAATGAGTCAGTACCATGCAATGATTTGACACATATAGTGATCCGGTTAACAATCACTGCTCATAAATTGTAGATCGGATATATTTTTGTATGAGTTTGTGTCAGTTAATTAAAGATTGTGTCAGTATGAACCTCTTGTATGAATATTAGCTTGCTGGCTCGTCTTGTGGGATTAGGGCGGAGTACATTGTAGCCGAGCTTGGAGGGGGGATTTGTGACGTCAATCCCAGGACAGAAGCTATCAGTTTTCTTTTGTTGGCGAATAAAAGTTGGATTCCGCTTTACTTAAAGCCAATAATCTCCATTTCCAGATTTCCATATTCAAAGGCGTCTTATCTGCACCAGCACAATGAGGTTTCGGTGGCGGGGGGGGATAATGAACGTCCTCTGGTAGACGCATAACAGAGGCCTTAATTGTGTATTAGAAACTTACTGGGTTTGTATCTTTGTGGAGCTGGTTTGCTTCAAGATTCAATCAATATGTTAACATTTGTCACACAGGGTAGGTCCAATATTAATAGAATTTCAGTAGGAAGAATCTGGCTCACAGTTATCTCCACTATTATGGACAAATAATGCACATATTATACAAAGGGTCAACTCATGTTGCATGGTGCAGGATCAGCTCTTGGGACAGTACTTCTCCTCAATCTCTGTGAACTAACATGAAGTAATGGAAATTCAGGTTAGCTGTTGTGTCAGTAATAACCAATATAGCAACATCAAGTCTCTCAAAGATGTGACCCAGCTTTTTTAGCATACTTAAATTACCAAATTATACAGTGAACACAGCCCTCATTTTAGTTACGCAGCATACTAGATAGTATTTAACCTCATTAGAGCAATCAAACAAACACGTGTTATAAAACTATTAGCACCCCGCAAAAAAAAAGTGACGGCAGCTGGATGTGACTGGAGTAAAGTCTTGACATAAAGCAGAAGAGTTATTGCAGTTCTGGTAGGTAAGAGATGATGTAAACAGCAGCTAGTACTGAAGACCGGTCATTGCTGTATGGACACGGTAACAATGTTCTCATCAAACATCCCTAATCCACCCCTTACACCCAGAAAGTATCAGTATATCATGGAGGATTATGCAGAGCACAGGACAAATGAGAGTCAATAAAAGCCCTAAACTCCTCACCTAATGCACATTAATTTTCCCTATAAATTCAGTCAAGACATATAACACAGAATGCGCAGGAGTCCTAAAAGAAAAAAAACATATCTGCATGTATAAAGAGTAATGAAACCGCATCCGGGGTATATAAATATGGCAACCCGCACCTTCCATCTCTCATTCGTCACTATGTTTTAGACGTTTGAATTAATTGAATTTAGATTTTAATTAGGTCTTTAATTGACAGTTCGGATTTGATCCTTGGCTGATAAGCAGGTTGTGTGGTTGTGGTAAGAGTGATGAGCCAGAGGCCATTAATGAGAAAATTAAATACCTCTTATGTACCACATTTAAATATAAATCATGGTACAAAAGGGATGGTGATTGGTAAATGTACTGCAGAGTTGTGGAGCATATTGTTTTCAGTATTATCTGTATGCTGATGAAACCCCAGCTAAGCTCTGCACGTAACATCCACCCCTGCCTTAATCCAGAACACATGACTGTCGCTTTGCTCTTCTAACATATATCTCTCTCTTCTGGAAACGTCATCAAGTTTTTTGTTTTTCCACCAAATCAACGAGCCCTTGGCATGTAGAACAATTTGCCTATATCTTTGCTTACCTTTATCAGCCCTTTCTTTGCAATACCCTCAGATATAGATCTGCACATCACAGATAACAAATCTATGACTCCAGGGAGGGCAGGAGCTGCTGTTCTGACTCACAGAAGAGTAGGTCATGTGACAGAGCTCTATATGCGTAGGTTTAAGCGAGCTAATGGTACAGTGGATGTAGATACAGATGTCTCCTGCACAGAATAGTGAGGTACAAGAGGCTCCTACATTCCCTGTAAGTCCCTCCATCCAAGTCTAGATTATAAAGAATTTTCTGTTCTTCTCTTCACCTCATTGATGCAAAAGTCCTCCCCCACCCTGTACTCAGCATTATCAGCCTATGTGTAGAGAACGATTTTAATCCTTAGTGGTCGCAAGTACTAACTCTCTGCATTCACGTAAACGGTTATTTATGATTTCTTCACCCATTTCTTACTTACATGTTTCCATTGCTCTCCCTGTGTGATGGAAGTGCCAGGCTAGCCACTGGAATCAACTTCAGCGGATAGACAGGCAGGCTTTTTTCGATTGTTGTCAAAACACCATTCAAAAAAGAAAAATCCATATCTTGGAAACGAAAGGGTGAACCGTCCACAAGATGTTTTTACGGGAATCAAATATATGAGAATTTGCTAAAATCATTTATAAATTTAAGTTATGGCCTAATCTTTATCTGAACTAATGTAAATACCAACGTAAACAACCAACCGACCGTCTCAATCTCGGTCGGTGAATCACTATTAACACCAAAGCAGCAGGCCCCTATTACTGCCTTGGAGTTGTGCTGGGACCTATCTTTTGCATGTAATATGTCAATTTCTTGCTGTCTCGTGCCCAAGGCTGCAAATCAGTAACATCTTAGAAACTTAAAAGGAAAACCTCTAAAATTCTGACTCGGATCTATTATTTGAAGAATGTAACTCCTAACAAAATAGGCTCTTCCACTCCCTAAACTCTTCCTCAAAAATCAATATTGGTAATGCCGCAGCCTGGTCATTCTTTCAGACTAAACACTACACAGGTTCATTCCTCAGTCTAGGTCAATTTACTGCACTGGTGCCATCTCCTTTATAATAATAAGAATTCCTTTATGTATTGATAGCGCAAACAGATTACCCAGTGCGCACAGACATCACAAAAATACACTTTTTAAATTAATTCACCCTCATCCACAAAGCTACACTCTTTACCTCTCATCAACATATCGCTCCACCCGTGATGCGATATGCCAGTGAGTGATCTAGATTTAATCACATTATTTGAAACTCTCATGCACATTTCTAGGGCTTCTCCAGATGCGCTACAAATACTCGGAAATGACCTTCCCTGCACTAATACCCTCCAAAGTTTCAAACATTCTCTTAAAACCCATCTTTTAGGCAAGCCTATCACACTTGCTAACTGCATGAAATTTCTACACTCTTTTTACTTGCGCTTGTTATCCGGGAAACAGCTGATAACAAGCTTCTCTAGAGTCACATTCACCTTGGACTTTGGATGTAAGATGGCGGCTGCTGACTGATTCAAAGCAGCAGCTATTTTTAATTCGTAGTAAATTATTTATTCAATTCCCTATGAAAAAAATGGCCTGGGGACCATTATACAAGTATATACCTCTTTGTGTCACACCATCATACCAAAGAAGGTAAGCTCTGGTGAGCAGGGCCCACCCACTCCCATTGTTCCATCTCTTTGTAATCTTGTAATGTAAATGTGTATATGTCCCCTATGACTTGTAAGCGCTATGGAATTATGATTGGCGCTATATAAATTGAAGATGATCATTATTATTAGAACGGAGCAAGTCACCACTAGTAGTGGGTTCACTGATTTCACTAGGGTAGGAGGAAGACTCTTGAGTTGGCGGAGCAACAGGGGAAAGAGGTTTTAAAAATAATTGCCATGCTCGAGATCGAGCATTAATTAAAAAAAACACAGTTGAAGGACCGTGAGGAATTAGAATAAAAACAGTGACACAGTGAAACAGGATCTTTAAAGAGTGAAAAAAAAGACAGTGAAGAAGAAAACACAGGAGAATAGATTACAGTGTTCGGCACATGCTTACTTGTCGGAAGAATACGCGACGGAACGCAGCAGGGAGGACCATAGGGCAGCGCGGGGAGAGACATCGGGCAGCGCTGGGAGAAGGACATCGGGCAGGCGCTGGGAGAGGACAGAGAATAGGGGGGCACGCTGTGAGAGACATCGGCAGGCTGGAGAGACATCGGGCAGCGCTGGGGGAGACATCGGGCAGCGCTGGGGGAGACATCGGCAGCGCGGGGGGAGACAGTCGGGAAGCAGCTGGGAGAGACATGGGCCGCGCTGGGAGAGGACATCGGGACACCGCTTGGTGAGACATCGGGCAGCGGCGGGGGAGGACACGGGCAGCGCTGGGAGAGGACATCGGGCACAGGCTGGGGAGACTGGGCAGCGCTGGGGAGGACTCGGGCAGGCTGGGGAGACATGGGCGCAGCGCTGGAGAAGACATCGGCAGCGCGGGGAGAAAAGAGATAACTGCGCGGCACAGAGTACCCTACGTGTCTTGGGACGAGGGCACTAATCCTGGGTGCACATATTGACCTACTGGTCAGCTGGAACTGTGGGAGGAGCACCCCTCGCTTGCCAAAAAGTGTGGCCACCAAGTAGACCGACATTGCGAGCGCCTTATGTTTTTTTTTTATGCAAGCCTATCGAAAGACATAGGCCAAGCGTCGGCCACCATGGCTAATGACAGTCGGGAAGGGACAATGAAGGCCTATAAGCCGCGGGGAGAGACATTACGCAGGGGCCGGTGGCTCAAGGAGGGAGACATAGGACAGCGCGAGGAGGGCCATCGCAGCCGCACGCAGGCCCGCAGGCGCCCTCGGGCCCGCCGTGCGGGGGGCCATCGGCGCTAGGGCTGGGGGCGTGCGACATCCGCGGAGCGCGCGACGCAGGCTCCCCGGCCGAGTGTACCGCCCTTAACCACTCCGACAGTCAGCACTCGAGCGGCGACACCCCCCTACCGCTTATCGTTGCTATTTCCTTGTTGTTTCGAGCGTGACAGTTTGTCCGTGAACTGCTCACTCGTGTGTGTCCATCGCGACCACCAAATTAATTCTTCACGAAGTCACTGTCATCCTACTGTAATAGTGTCGGGCCGAAAAGACACTCTCACGCCGCCGGTACCTCCTCCCACCCCCACTGGAACGTGACAGCAAGAACTTCCTGAACGCTGTGAGCCACGCAACAAGACTGTACCCTACCCTTCCATCAGCACGTACCTCTTCTTTTTCCCTTGAACTTTATGGCCCCCACTTGCTTATGTAAGCGCCAAGCCCCATCGGTATGTGATGTCACGCTCTTATACCTTCTATTCTCTTGTCCGCACACATGCTGTCTAGTCGCCACCACACTACACCCCGTTCGGTGTTTCGGTCCCCCTTGTGACGGAGGTTAATATGGTCTTGGAGTCAAGTTAGCCATAGTAGCTATGTGATGGATGCCGTGGCAGCCCCCCTGTCCTGTGCCCCTATACGTGCATATAAGATTTACGTCAGCCGTCATTGATAACGTAGACGACAATTTTATGCTGTGCCCCCCTCCTCGGCCACTTTTATTTTTCCCGCCTTCTGCTTGGTTCCTTGTGTAGTATTTCCAGCGACCACGTTCTGTCTGTGTCGTTACGTCTTACATTCCTTTAGTGATTCTCCAACTTCAGTCGAGTCTCGATAAAAATGCGACTATCGGACTCAGACCGATTAGCAGCACACTCCATTGCAATGTCTACAGCGAGTGTATCGGGGGACGTACTGCGTCACGCATATGCAAGGTCTAGACACCACATCATAACAAAAAAACATTAAGAATTATGCGCGGAGGTATATGTTAGTCGGACGGTTACATTGATGTGAGACAATGATGAGTGTCGCTTGTGCATACCAGCTAGACGATCATGTGTAGGTCGGAGATAAAAACATTGTTGTGATGTACAGTGGGTGGCGGGGACGGCGGGGACAGGATCACAAGGTTAATTTACCAATTATAGATCTATAAGTAGTTCTGCCTGAACCGTTCAGTGTATACTGGGGTTTGCGTAGAATGTCCCTTACCCCCGTATTTACCTCATCAGACAGATATTTCCGAACCTATAGTCATGTTAACTGAGACATTAATTGATATGCGTTAGCCTAGGGTGATTGTGTTATAAGGGTGGAGGCTGAAACCACTCTATGTCTACCTTTCAACGCTCCTGTCCTCATCTTGTTAATGCATGTTTTGTACAAGTGTGGGGTAGGTTGCATTGCCTTCCCTCGTGCACAGTACTCATGGCGCTGTACGTGTAAAGCTGTATCGTAATGTGTCTCACGTTAATCCATTGTCACCCCCAATCGTACCGTCCTTGCTACCCCCCCCCAGCCTCAATTGTGGACTTTATATGTAGGGTTGTTAAAGCAACGTGAAGATCAGTCTTTGTTAGACAACATGCAGATTTCACACACTACCCCCCGCGAGCTTCCTTTTGTTTCGTATTGAGTTTGGATAGTAGTATAAATGATGATTATCTTTTCATATTTCTATTTATGTTCGTGTTTTCTTCTAGCAAAAATAATCCTATCAGATGAAGTTTATTCCATTGTGGGAGGTATTTTGAAACAGCATGTGAACGTCTGTAGAATCATTCTTTGCTTATGTATGTTTGACTGTTGTAGTACTTAAACTAAATGTTTATACTAAAAATTTGGTAATTTAAAGACTGCAGTGCTTTAATGTCCCACTAGAGGGTACCAGCAATCAGTAACACTGGATAAGTTTCTTCATTAAGGGGTTATCCGGGTTTAAAAATTTTTTTATGGCGGGCTGGGGAGGGCTAGTTAAAAAATAATAACATGGACTTAACTCCTCCGGCGCCGCCGAGTCCCGCGCCGCGGGGTCACTTCGATCCGTTGCCCCTGTTTGTTACCAACCCGAGCACAGGGAGCATTCCGGTCCGATTGTGGACGGCTTCCTACATCCGTCCATATCTTCTCAGCGTGTGTAAGAGCTGGGAGATGGTGCGCATGGGAGCATACGGCCGGCCGGAAGCCCATGTGCGCGGTGTAATGAAACCGGCACACAAGAGAGACCGGCCGCGGCGCGGGACATCAGCGGCGCCGGAGGAGGTGAGTACATGTTAATATGTTTAAATAGCCCTCCCCAGCCCGGCCATAAAAAAATTTTTAAACCGGATAACCCTTTAACCGGTTAGGACCGGGCCCTTTCCTGTTTTTCATGTCATTTTTCACTCCCCAACCTTCAAAAATCTATAACTTTTTTATTTTTAACGTAAAAGAGCTGGTGCGAGGCTTGTTTCTGCGTAACAAATTGCACTTCATAATGATGGTATTAAATATTCCATGCCATGTACCGGAGAGGCGGGGAAAAAAATTCCAAATGCAATGAAAATGGTGCAAAAAAACGCATTTGCGCCATTTCTTGTGGGCTTGGATATTACGTCCTTTCATGAGACGCCCCAAATGACATGTACTTATTCTTGGGTCGTCGATTAAGGGGATACCAAATTTGTATAGGGTTTATAAGGTTTTCATACATTTAAAAAATTAAACCTCCTGTACAAAAAGAATTTTTTTGATTTTGCCAACTTCTGGCGCTAATAACTTTTATACTTTGGTTGTACGGAGCTGCGGGTGGTGTCATCTTTTGCGAAATTTGATAATATTTTCAATGATATCATTTTAGGACTGTACGACCTTTTGATCACTTTTATAGATTTTTAGATTTTCAAAATGGCAAAAAAGTGCCATTCGACTTTGGGCGCTATTTCCGTTAGGGGGTTAACGCATTGAAAAAAACGTTATCATCTTTGATAGATCGGGCATTTTCGGACGCGTCGATACCTGATGTGTTTATGATTTTTACTGTTTATATATTATGTCAAGTTCTAGGGAAAGGGGGTGATTTGAAATTTTAGTTTTTTTATTTATTTTTTTTTTAAACTTTTTTTATTTTTATTGTATACTATTTTAGACTCCTAGGGTACTTTAACCCTGGTTGTTGATCGATCCTATATATACTGACCATACTACAGTATGGCAGTATAGGGGATTTTCTAAACATTCATTACAATGTGCTATCAGCACATTGGTAATGAAAGGGTTAAAACGAAATAGCCTCGGGTTCGGAAGACCCGAGGCTACCATGGAGACGGATCGCCGCCCCCCTGGATCGCCGCCCCCCATGCGCCGCTATCTGTTTGAGGCTGCCGGCAGCTTTGCCGGCAGCCCACGCTTGTAAAAAACACCCGGCGATCGGTGCTTAGCACCGATTTGCTGCAATATGCAGCAAAGACTACCGGCGTATGGAGAGGGTCAGCCCGGAGCCCCTCCATGCAGCGCGACGCGACCGCCGCCGTGAATACACAGGGCGAGCGGTCGCGAACCGGTTAAAGTTATAATGGTAGATGTACATCGCTCTTCAGGGCTTCTTTTATTATAAACTCTCTATGCCCTGATTGCAGAGTTATTATAGAGTTATAAAAGTTATGCAAATTGCCTTGGGCGTTCAGGCTAAATCACCAAAGCGCCTCAGGGAGCCTCGTATTTTATATATGCACTCCCCCCTTAGCAATAGCAGTCCTGCCCTCATCTACCATATACAGGGAGTCCCCGGGTTACATACAAGATAGGGACTGTAGGTTTGTTCTTAAGTTGAATTTGTATGTAAGTCGAAACTGTATATAGCATTGTAGTTCCGACAATTTTTTTTTTTGCCCCAGTGACAATTGGAGAAGTTTCAAATTTTTTTGCTGTAATAGGACCAAGGAATTATCAATAAAGCTTCAGCAGACAATTTAAGCTGATTATTGCAGTCTGGGACTATTTTAAAGCATCCAGGAGCTTCCCAGAGTACCGTGGCAGAGGGGTCTTGGTCTGTAAACTATGGTGGTCTGTAAGTCGGGTTGTCCTTAAGTAGGGACCGCCTGTATACAAAAAAATGTGCTGAAAAGCCCTAAAGGCCCCTCACACTTGCGTTTTTCACACGCGTTTCTGCCATGCTTTTGATGTTGCAGAACTTACATTGCACTCTGACCGATTGTAACCAATGGGTCTTTTCAGACTGCATTTTTTTTCCCGCCACACACGCACGTTTTTTTAACGCGCGTTGAAATCTCGACATGCTCTACTTTGCAAGTCACGCGGTGAAAAAACGCACCGATACAAGTCTATGGAAGACGCATCAAAAACGCAATTGCACTTGAGACACTTGCAAGTGCAATGCAAGTGCAATGCGTTTTTCACGCATCAATTGCCATAGAAAAGATATAGAGCTCAGTCCTGAGTCCATTATCTGCCGTGAAAAACTGGAGACATTGAACAACACTCGACTGGAAACTGATTGCACTCTGATGCAAAATATGCGTTTTTTCTGGACCAAACCCTGATCGCACCCTGATCAAAACTCTGACGGATCTGCAATGTGATTTGTGGAAGGGGCCTAACTCGGGCTTATATCGAGTCAAGAAAAAAAATAGTATAGTCACTTCCGACAAACCCCCTCCTCTTTGTCTATCAATCGCGGGCCCAAGCTCCGTGTCCCCTGTCCGTCGCAAGCATTGTGACGTCAGCCACACGCTGACATGTGTAATGTTGCACTGGCATTGGCACGCGTCTATGATGTCAACGGCGGCCGTGACATCATTATGCCGCGGACAGCTTCCCACGGAGTCGATGCCAGAGGTGCGAGGGATAGAAGAGGACCTGTCGTTGGGCGGTTGGAAGATAAGTGCACTTCCTACAGGCATTATATTGGGGGCAGGGGGCTGCAAGGCAACGATATCCTGCGGGGGGGGGGGGGGGGGGGATTCTGCAGGCTATAAACATAGAGGGGCTGGCAGCTACTATACTAAGGGTGGCTAGGGAAGGCTATATACTACAGGGGGGCTAGAAGGCTATATGTACTACAGAGGGGGGCTAGGGGCTCTATACTACAGGGGGGGCAACAGGCTATATAATACAGGCTGCAGGCTTAGAAACTACGTAGGCTGGTGGATAAATAGAAGGGCTGGCGGCTATATAGTACAGGGGGGCGATTAGGCCATGGCTATATGGGTAAGGCTACGGGGCTAGGGTAGTGCTATAACTACAGGGGGATGGATATAGTACAAGGGGGCTGGCAGGCTATATATACAGGGGGCAGGAACTAGGGTGCGGACTATATACTACAGGGGGCTGGCAGGACTATCTACTACATAGGGGGCTGCTGGCATTAGTACAGGGGTGGAGGCTAATACTACAGGGGCTGGCAGGCTATAGACTACGAGTGACTGCAGGCTGGACTAACTAACAGGGCTGCAGGCTTATACTTACGGGGCTGAGGCTATAATACTTACAGGGGCCTGGCAGGCTATATACTACAGGGGCTGGCAGGCTCTATACTACAGGGGGCTGGCAGGCTATACTACGAGGGGATGGCAGGCTATAATACAGGTGCTGGGGCTATATACTACAGGGGGCTGGTGGCTAACAGTACAGGGGTGGTGGCTATCCGGGAGGCCATATACACAGGGGTGGCAGGCTATATACTACAGGGCGGCAGGCTATACTACGGTGCTGGCAGGCTATAAATTACAGTAGGCTGGCTGGCATAAATACTGCAGGGCATGGCTGATATCGTACAGTGGGGCTTGCGGCGGCTATATACTATGGGGGGCGGCTATACTACAGGGCTGGCTAATGACTAAGGGTGGCTGGGGATTATATACAGGGATGGCAGGCTACTAACTACAGGGCTGGAGGCTATATATACAGGGGCTGGCAGGCTATATACTACAGGTGCGCCAGGCTATAAACTACAGTAGGCTGGCTGGATAATACTGCAGGGGCTGGCTATATAGTACACGGGGCTGGCAGAGGCTTTACTACAAGGGGCTGGCAGGCTTATAACTACAGGGGCCAGGCAGGCTATATACGACAGGGGCTGGCTGGCTGAAATACTGCAGGGGCGGCTGGTATATAGTACAGGGGTTGGAAGGCTATATTCTACAGGGGCTGCAGGCTATAACTACAGGGCTAGGAGGCTATAACTCAGGGGAGGCAGGGCTGAATACTACAGGCGAAGGAGGCAGGTTATATACTACAAAGGCTGGCAGGCTTTAGTACAGGGCTGGCAGGCTAGGCATATACTAAGGTGCTGCCAGGCTTAATAAAACTACAGTAGGCTGGCTGGATAAATACTGCAGGGGCTGGCTATATAGTACAGGGGCTGGCAGGCTTTATACTACAAGGGGCTGGCAGGCTATATACTACAGGGGCTGGCAGGCTATATACGACAGGGGCTGGCTGGCTAAATACTGCAGGGGCTGGCTGGCTATATAGTACAGGGGTTGGAAGGCTATATTCTACAGGGGCTGGCAGGCTATATACTACACGGGCTAGGAGGCTATATACTACAGGGGATGGCAGGCTGAATACTACAGGGAGATGGCAGGTTATATACTACAAAGGCTGGCAGGCTATATAGTACAGGGGCTGGCAGGCTATATACTACAGGTGCTGCCAGGCTATAAACTACAGTAGGCTGGCTGGATAAATACTGCAGGGGCTGGCTATATAGTACAGGGGCTGGCAGGCTATATACTACAGGGGCTGGCAGGCTATATACTACAGGGGCTGGCAGGCTATATACGACAGGGGCTGGCTGGCTAAATACTGCAGGGGCTGGCTGGCTATATAGTACAGGGGTTGAAGGCTATATTCTACAGGGGTGGCAGGCTATATACTACAGGGCAGGGAGGGTATATACTACAGGGGATGGCAAGGCTGAATACTACAGGGAGAGATGGCAGGTTATATACTACAAAGGCTGGCAGGCTATATAGTACAGGGGCTGGCAGGCTATATACTACAGTTGCTGGCACGCTATATACTACAGGAGGCTGGCTGGATAAATACAGCAGGGGCTGGTTGGCTATATAGTACAGGGCTGTCTGGCTACATTCTACAGGGGTTGGCAGGCTGTATACTACAGGGGCTGGCAGGCTATATACTATAGGGGGCTGGCAGGCTATATACTACAGGGGCTGGCAGGCTATATACTACAGTGGGCAGGCAGGCTATTTACTGGGGGGCAGGCAGGCTTTATACTATAGGGTCTGCTAGACTATATATTACAGGGGGCTGGCAGGCTATATACTACAGGGGTTAGCAGGCTATATTCTACAGGGGCAGGCAGGATATATACTACAGGAGCTGGCAGTCTATATACTACAGGGGCTGGCAGGCTATATACTACAGTGGGCAGGCAGGCTATTTACTGGGGGGTAGGCAGTGAAACTACAGGGGCGCCAGACTATATAAATTACAGGGGGCTGGCTGGCATATACTCAGGGGTATCGCGGCTATCTACTACAGGGCTGGCAGGATATATACTACAGGAGCTGGCAGGATGAATACTACAGGGGCTGCCAGGCTTTATACTACAGGGGCTGGCAGGCTATATATTACAGGGGGCTGGCAGGCTATATAATACAGGGGGCTGGCAGGCTATATACTACAGGGGGCTGGCAGGCTATATACTACAGGGGGCTGGCAGGCTATATACAAGAAGGGCTGGCAGGCTATAATCTACAGGTGCTGGTAAGCTATATACTACATGGGGCTGGCTGGCTATATACTACAGGAGCTGGCAGACTATATACTACAGGGACTGGCAGGCTATATACAAATGGGGGCTGGCAGGCTATATACTACTGGGGGCTGGAAGGCTATATACTACGAAATACCACACAATTTCCGTTTTACGCCGCATTTAGAAAGGGTTTTTGGCGCTCTATGTTAGGATTTTGGCACATCGGCGCCGGCCGAGACACAAATCGGGTGTCGGGCCATCGGACGATCCGACAAATTCGGATAACGCCCAGGATTTAACAAAGCAAATTGTGTTGCAAGACACGCACTTACAAGCACCGGGAAGAAGAAGGTGAACTCCGGTGGACTTCAGCGGGGAAGCAACAGATGCAGGAAATCGGCGCACGAGCTACGTGAATCGCACCGGACTTCATCTTTGTCGGACCGTCCGGATCGGGGATTGCGACAGGACCGGGTAAGTAAATTTGCCCTAGTGTTATACAAATCCCATGTGTGACAATGGCGTGTAAGGGGTTAACACCCGCAGCTTTTGGTGCCAGCTCCATTCAGGAGTGCCAGAAGCTTGACGTAATAGTACTGCATAATGCAGGAATGCAGCTCCCTCCATGCAGTACTATTATGTCAAATGTTGGTAAGGGGTTAATGTACTGCATGAATGTTTCTGTGATATACCGTACCTACTCCAGTATAAGCTGACCTGAATATAAGGAGATGTACATAATGTCATCTTCAAAAAATGGGAAAAACTATTCACTTAAGTATGACCATAGGGTGGGAAATGCATTGGCCACAGTCACTACCCAGTATATAGCTATCCAGCCCCTGTACCTCAGTATATAGGAATCCAGCCCCTTCCCCAGTTTATAGCCAGCCGGCCCCCAGTATATAAGCATCCAGCCAGCTCCTACCCCAGTATATAATAAAGTAAACTCAATAATCACCTTTCCGTCATCTCCCACAGGTCCTCTTCTTTCTTTCCGTGCTGCTGGAATTAAGAAGACTTGCGGGGGCCTTAAGAGTTTTTTTTATTTTGGAGGAATGGCTGTTGATCTAATTTTTAGTATTTTTATGTTTTGCCAATTTTGGTTCCAGTCAGTGCTGTCTTGACCAGATAGAGATCCTGTAGAGATCAATTTTGCTGGAAATTTGTTCCCAAGAATAGTGGTTCGAGAGCAACCACAAAACAGCCATATGTCTAACTCCAGCAGCTCAAGTTTCTAAAAGATATTGTGGACCCTCCCACGTATGTTTTTTCCTTCAACCACACTTTTAGTTCATGCTTATGATTGCCATATTTTGTAATAATAATTGTGATTTCCTTTCACAACACCACAGATAACTTGACAGAGTTGGAAGTTGCTATACCATCTTCAAAAGCTGTGCTAAGTCCTGTTAAAGAAGGCACTGAACAGTCCCATCCCTCCTCTCAAACAAACTTCCCACATTCCCGAACCTCCAGAAGCAGCTCCAAAGCTTCTGCTGCCATGGCAGATCCTTTGGGTAGTTGTCTTGTGGATTATCTGTCACAAATACACCAGGAGACTGCACTTGAGCGCTTTTTAAAAAGTCTAGCTCCCCATCTGGCCAAGGTATCTAAGGCGCGTGTTCAAGATACTCAGTCTACCTTGATGAACGTCTTGTGTTCAGCCATCCCCCCAAATGATCCCACAGAGCTTTTTAAAGCCATTGACCATTTCCACCTCTTTGGCACAGTAGTCTCCACCCAAGCTGCTCCAAATCTGATGCCGAGATCCCAACCATTCCACATTTAGCCTGAAAACTACCAACATCAAGGGGTCCCATTGTTTTGTGAGTAGCTAACCTGATAAACCAAGAAATGTGCATTTGCCTTGAAAACAAGGGCCACAAAAATTACTGGGCACCAAGCACCTGCCATGGAACAGATCCCTCAGGTAACAAAAAAATCACAAAAATGGGCTTGAGTCTGTAGGCCCAAAGCATGTGGTCTCCCTGTTTGGATAGACAAAGGAGTAGATATTAAAAAAGTTAAACCATCTTCCAGAAAGCGCATTCAACATACCACCAGGCACAGGAAAGACGGTAGTTGAATATGCGTCTCCGAATATCAAGGCCGTGACAAGGATAAGGACGCAACACCTGGTTTGTCAAGGCAAATGCCTCATCTTCTACTAAAACAAACAAAATAGCAGGACCAGGAGATTCAGGCAGGGGACAAGACTCAGGTACAGCAAGCTGCTTCTTCTGACTGATTTTGGAAGCCTGAAAGATGCTAGCATCTGCAGAGCTTCCATAGACCCCAATATCTACAAGCACCAACCTGTAGTTACTATATCCAACAGCAGGGACCCTGAGTGAGGTGACTTCTTCACATGGATGTGCTTGCCATCCATGGCACCAAACACTTTGAAAACTGTGCTTTGGCCCAAAAATCAGAGGCTATCGCAAGCCATTGAGCAGTGGTTGCTGGCCTCATCACAAGGGAATGCAGATGAGTCCAGATGGCATCACAGGATGTTGCGAACAATCCTCCTTATAGTGGATGTGCCCAATAAAAAATCAAAATGAAGTGACATAAAAAAAATTTCCTGTGGCAAGAAACCTAAAGGAAAAAGAGGGGAAAAAGATAAAAAATATATATATGTATACCAGAGAAGAGGCAGCAGTCCGTAGTAAGTGGAATAGGGTGGAATCTTTATTCCATGTGCCAAACGTTTCGGCGATAGAAACACGCTTTCAAGCAAAAAAAAAATGGCGTGTTCTACGCGAAACGTTGCACATGGAATAAAAGATTCACCCTATTCCACTTACTGACGGACGTGCGCCTATCTCTCTGGATATATATATAATTTTTATCACCAACAAGCGCTGTTCAGCTGAAATACTATCCAGCATCAAGCATGTACGCAAAATTTCAATCAACCATTCAAAGGTGGCGATAGACAGGTGAGAAAAAATGTGGCCTTTCCAAGGCCGCTGATTAACAATGGGGTGAACCCATGAGCGCATACGTCGAGGGTCAGCATCAGCCAAACGCTGACGCCGTCGAGTACACCGAACAAGAAGACAGGTTAATAGCACATACTCCTCAAATAACAGATCCATGCCTGCAAGGAACAACCACAGAAATGGCACCAAATAGTGGTTCAAAACCAATCATATGCCAATACCTGGCCCTTTTATAATGAGTGCACATGAGAGGACAACAGGCTTTTGAGGCACAGAAGACAATAGATTTGCTCAATTTCTGTGTTACCTAAAAATATAAGGTCACACTGTTTCCTTTTAGAGATGAGATGCTTCAAACATCAGACACTACCCTTCCAGCTGTAGTAGATGTTGATTAAGGTTTAATCAAGAGCTATAAGTGACAATGAATAAATTAAAGATTATATGACAAGATTAAAGAGAATCTGCCATTTAAATTAACCCAACTAAAATGAATACTTCATTTAAAACTAGAATTAAAAAGCACTGCCCTTATCCCTAAATGGTTCCTTTCCACGGCTGCAATATTAGGGTGCGGTCACACGTGGCGTTTACCGCATTCACTTTACAAATGCATTGCAACAGCTGAAGAGAGATTTGTCTAATTAAACAGCTGATTACTTTTGCATTTACATAACGCAACCGTGCTTTCATTAAAGGAAATCTACCAGTTGATTTCATCCATTATGTTGAAACTACACTTACAGCATAGCTACAGCATGCTCAAGGTATGTTTGGTTCATAATGCATGAAATCAGGTGGTAGATTTCCTTTACTGTTGTGTTTTGTAACTGCAAATGTTTACAGCGAGGACATGCTGCTGTGTGGAACATGGCGAGAGAGAGAGCGAGCTCTTTTACATCATTGAGCACTTCATGTCGTGTGACCAGGGTGATGTTATCTAAGGTCCCATACCCAATTTAATTTGCAATTTCTACCCCATGTATGTATCTGATCACATAAAAAACAGCCTCCATGGACTTCTACTTCTTCGTCCTTCAGGAGGTCTGCTGAGATAAAAGAACCCTCACTGCAGGCTTGTGTATTGTGCTGCACTTGAAATAACAAGAAATATAAAAAAAAATAAGTGCCATCACTGATTGGAGCACAATTTACAGGAAACAATAGGTTAAAGATTCTAAACTGCAGATAAAACATAATTCACACGACACCAGGACCACCACAGGACACCAGAACCGCCACAGGACAACAGGAACATGGGAACACCACAGAACACGGGAACAACACGGAACAGGGGAATCACCATAGGAACACGGAAACACAGAGGCATCTGGAAACGCTGAGGAAGGCTTTCTCTCCAGTAGAATGACCTGAAGCATCCAGGGGATGCTGGGAGTCGCCAGGCTATATAGCCGAGCCAGGAATGCCAGAGCCAATAAGGACGCTGGCCCTTTAAGGCTGGGAGAAGTCCGCACACGCCCGACTGCAGGGAAGAAGCATGCAGCCTACACGCTGGGAGCCAGAGTGCAGGCCAGAGCCAGGAGAGGTAAGTGAGGGCTGGGGGAGCGGGGACCGCGGCAGCAGGCACGGGTGCACCCTCAATCCGTAACGAGGATCACGGGTGTAACCGTGACAACAGGATTATTAGATGACCACCTCTCTCATGTACTACACAACATCACCTGAGCCTGCTGTCCTGTGCAGTGCACAAACCATACAACACACACTACACTTTTGTACTATATATTTTATATATTTCTTGCTATTTTTTTTTTTGCTTTATTGTGTTCATAAAATGAGGTATCCCTGTAATCTGTTTATCCTTCCCTATAGAATCACTGTGTGCAGCATGGAGATGCAATGCATTGTTCAGTAGACAGAGCCAATATATGAAGCATGACCAAGTCGTTTATTGTAGAGCAGATAGAACGAGTCTGAGAATGAAGAGGCAATGTATTTTACAGCAGAGACATGATCATGCTGGTCCCATGCTGTTCAGTCCCATTCTTCATCTATTGATATATCTTTCACAAACCTTTAAACATTTTAGCTGCCTGTTGTCTCCACTAGGGGGCAAGCTGCATGTGATTGCTGTTCTATTCTAGTCAATACAAACACATACAGAATGTCCTTTATTGGAAACAAAAAACCTCTGATGTGGGTAGAGAGCACAAAAAAGACAACACTCTTCTCTGTTTTCCACCCACGAACATCTTGAAAATAGAGGGATGGTAACACAATGTTTTTAAGAAAGTTTGTATGATACAATGATAATACAAGTGGTTGTCTCATTCAGTGTACTTTCCACGGCCAGAGTAAATTGTGACACTGCAGGCTTGTGTATTGTGCTGCACTTGAAATAACAAGAAATATTTAAAAAAAATAAGTGCCATCACTGATTGGAGCAAAATTTACAGGAAACAATAGGTTAAAGATGCTAAACTGCAGATAAAACATAATTCACTGTGCCTGCAATCTGTGTCCCGGGGATCTGTGTATCATTACTGTTTTCTCTCGATTTTGTTACTTTTTATTGGAATATAAAACTTTCTTGTGTGTATTTCCATGTTGTTGTGCAGCGCCGGCAGCAATGTGATATTCAGCAATGCAGCGAACATAATATTCACCATAAACTGTGCACATCATGCGGCTGCGGCCCCTCCTCTAGGTTTTATATGATACCTGGATCCTGACATGACTGAGCTGCGAGCCAAGAAAACATGAATAGAAATGAGGGGTGTCTGAGCCGTCCTGCAGTATTGTTAAAGTTATGCCATGGAGACATCTCCGTTATGTGCTAATGTGGCTTCTCAGAGGAACATAACATTTTGTCAAGATTTAGTAAAGAAACTTATAGCTGAAGAGTCATCTCAAGGACATATACTAATACATATATATATATACATACAGGCAGCTGTAATGAGACCAATGATAAAGGGAGGCCACTGTTTGGGTTTATATTAGCCTTTTCTTAGACTAGAGAATCTAATTATTTAATGGGCTGCCATTCTACAGTCATATTAATTAGATTGTCCTTAGATAGATCAACAACATCAATTTGACCAGCAATCCAAAAGATCAGTTGTTCTCGGCAGCTGATAAAGAGAATAAGACATAAAGAAAAAATCCCCATTTTTGGTATAGTGGCTGAACCAAGTTATTGCAGCTTAGATTGTATTAAAATGAATGGAGGTTATCTGCAGTAACCAATACTCTGAGGCAGAGCTGTTTGCTTCCTGTCCCATCTGATATTGAGGATCTACAAATATGTTACCAATATTTTTAGCCCAGACAACCTATAAAATATTCTGCTGCCTTGTCTTGTCAAAGGACAGCCTTCTAACCTTTTCTGTTATACCCCAGGATCACTAAATTTGTCCCTGGATGCCTCCTGCTACTTGCCCATCTCCCGCTCTCTTCTCCAGGAGCTACTTTTTGCGAGTGCAGGTACTCAGAATTTTAGAGCTGATAATTACATTGCATGTTTTAATTGATGGCTAATTTGCATTTATGTTGCCTGAAATCCCTGAAGATAAAACGAGTTTATGAAAACAGCAATATTTTTTGTGACAGGGAAGGAAAAGTTTCTAAGAGTGAAATAAAATGAAATAAGATTCTTTGTAGATTCTATAAGGAGGGTAAGTGGAGTAGAAAGAGGAGGTTCAAAGGGGACGTGACACTAAGCATGTAGATTCTAGCATGTACATGATTATTACCATATCTCCATCTTCACAAGTGGTTTCACCATGCTCCTTTATTCTACGAATCGTGAATTATTGCCAGATTTTGCAATTATTAGAAAACATGTTACTCGCTGCAGCTACTTTGCCTATGAAATGTGTGCACTAAGTGTTTTGGATATGTTTTATACATATACAGGCAGTCCCGGGTTACGTACAAGATAGGGTCTGGAGGTTTGTTCTTAAGTTGAATTTGTATGTAAGTCGAAACTGTATACTTTAGAATTGTAGATCCAGACAAAAAAAATTTTGGCCCCAGTGACAATTGGAGTTTAAACATTTTTTGATGTAATGGGACCAAGCATTATCAATAAAGCTTCATTACAGACACCTTACAGCTGATCATTGCAGTCTGGGACTATAATAAAGCACTTAGCAAGCTTCACCAGAGGTCAGAGGGGTCTGTCTGTAACTATGGGTTGTCTGTAAGTCAGGTGTCCTTAAGTAGGGGACTGCCTGTAATGTAATCTGATTTTGTTCTCTTTTTGTATGTACTTTTAGTTTCTGATTAAAGTTGGATAGACCAAAATGTCAAATGTGAATTTTGGATTGCTATTCATTTGTCAATAAACTGGAATATTATCTTTCAACACCACTTTGGAGTTTGTTTGGTTATTGTTATTTTATAGCTTATGTCACAGTGGCTTGGTCCATAAGAACAAGCCTCATCCATGCTCATCAGGGCCACAATATAGAGAAAGGATCCAACTGGGACACTCCTGGTGTGTGTGTGTGGTAACAGTTCTCCAGGCAGTTGCTAAAGGGGAGGTCTGTGGTGTTAGCGGCAGGCCAAGGATCACACCTGGGGACAGAAACTCACACTTTATTTAATGGCACACAGGCCAGAACATCAGCAGGTAACAGGAAGCAAATGATCCTTCCAGCAGGCACATGGAATAGGAGCCAGATTGGCTCTGCTGCCTGGGCAGCAATTTGGATGCAGAGATGCAGAAAAAATTTAAAATCTCATGAGAGATGTTGAGAGGCCTAGACTAAATTTATAGACTAACATTGTCTAAACAGTTCTGGAATGTTCTGAGCCTTCTTACCAATCGCAGTCTTGCCTACATCAGATAACATCACATAAATAGTGAGCACATTAACTCCTTGGTGGCAGGCATGATGTAATACAGATGTAAATGTTCCTTTTTGGCAGTAGTGATAGAAAAGGATCATTATTGGATAGCTTTAGTGATGACCTGTCTAGCAGGACATTATATATGCCACCATCTTCTCTTTATCCTCAATGTTATCTACTTCAATCTACCCTTATCCACCAAAAGGCACCTTGTTTCCATGGGTGTTAACATAGCACCATCCCCTAGAAGGTTATCAGATCCCCCCATTTCTATTTCTGGCAAATTAAGATTAAATTCTAGTGAGTAGAATCTAAATGAATTTGAAGATCAGAGGTCTGAGCTGTTCCAAACACCATGTGCATTTATAGAATGATTATAGAATCTGAAAATCCATGAACTCTGAAAATCTGCCTTTAAGGCTACATTCACACTACCGTATGAGGGACGTATATATGGCCGACGTATATACGGCCGATATACGTCCCCCACAGACGGCAATGGGCGCACGGCGCCCTACTTGAGCGGTAAGGTGCTGCACACGTGCGGCACCGTACCGCTCCGTACCCCGGAAAATGATAGGACATGTCCTATCTTTCTCCGTAGTACGGCGCCGTACTACATGTTAACAATGTGTCAATCTATACATTGTGGATATATACGGATACATTCCACTAGATAGATGCACTGAAACATTGCAACGGCATATGAGAGAATCTTGTATTCGTGAAGTGTACAGAACAGTAATTATACATATGGATATGGCCTATGAGTGCTGAAGGGTATTATCAGCAGTTTAACTTGTGCCCATGGCAGAAAGTGTTGTATATAAGTGTCCATATAAAGTGCATGTACACTAATGCCAGAAGCCTCACAAACAAAATAGAGGAACTGGAATTTATAATGTTGGAGGGCAAATATGACATAGTGGGTATAAGTGAAACATGACTGGACAATAGCTATGACTGGGCTCTTACTATAGATGGTTATCATCTTTTTAGAAATGGTCGTATGTGGGGTGATATTGGTGAGAATGAAGAGTTCCTATGGGTGGAGATAAGGGGAATAAAAAAGGATAATAAAATATTACTAGGGGATTAATATAAGGCTCCAAGTATAATGGAGGCAACAGGAACTGCTAAAAGAAAACTGATCAAGACTGAACCTGGGGGAGGCTGTGGATATTGTGTATCTGGACTTTTCAAGGCATTGATACAGAGACGCAGAAAAGGTTGGTACATAAAATGAGACTGCTGGGACTAGAGGAAAATCTGTGTATTTGGGTAAACAATTGGCTTAGTGAAAAAAAACAAAGGGACGTCATTAATGGAACATTCTCAGATTGCATTGACGTTATTAATTAATTACGTAGCAGAGTTTCAATATTTACAGATGATACTAAGCTGTGTAAAGTAATTAATACTGAGGCCAATAGTATAGCATTACAGAGGGATTTGTGGAAGCTGAAGGAATAGGCGGAGAACTGGCTGATGAGGTTTAATGTAGATAAATATAAAGTTATGCACTTGGGCCATGGCAACAAAAAGTGTTCTAAACAGTCAATTACTTAATAAAACTGCAGCTGTGGGTATTGGTGGATAAACTTAATTTTAGTGAAAAGAGCCAGGCAGCTGCTAAAAAAGCTAATAAAATCATGGGATGTATCAAGAGAAAAATAGATTCTCATGATAAAGACATATCTGAATTTCTGAAATATCTAAAGATCTGTTAATCCCCAGGCCCGTGGCTCGGACAAGGGGGCATCCTCTACATCTAGGTTGTCTGATCGCGCCCTACCATATATTGCTATACTACAGTATGGCAGCATATGTGGATTTTCATTCTCACACATGTCATGGGGAGCGACGATTTGCGTCAATCTTCGGCTATCGACGAGATAACACCCGCGATCAGTGCTAGCAGCGATTGCGGGTGTTACTGGTAAGTCTTTACCCGTGAGCCCGTGAGCCCTGTCCATGCAACAGCACCTGCGTTGGTAAGGGTAGTAATAGTACAGCGCGCATCGGTAAGGGGTTAATTCCTTTAGATTGGACTTGATGGACTTGCGTCATTTTCTATCCTTATATACTATAATATATATGGGGGAGAAGAAAGCATGTTTGTTCTGTTATAGAAAATGTAATACTCACCTTCTATGAACAAACCTATGTAATCTCATTATATGATGTAAGTACATGGAAATAGGGCATAAGTCTCTGAGCACCCAATATAGATTACAACCCCCAGAGAGGCTCCTATTTCTAGTATAAGTGAAGACAGGAAACCAAAGTCCAGGAGAAGGGTGGGAATACTGCACTTATTATCTAAGTATAACCCACTTTCCAGGAATGCACAGAATTATACGACTGCTCTGCTCTTACTGGTTTATTATCCATTATTATATTTTGAAGGGGAAATATGAGGATAACCCTAAATACAGCATTCATATTATATTTATCATATTCTCATAGTTTTCATATTTCCTGCTTACACAGATGAGGCAGTAAAATTGGGTTGGGCCTCCCACCCTATAACCACAGGCTGAAATCCACATTGTTGTGCTTCAATGGGGTTCGTTATTCGAGACGAGCACTCGAGCATCGGGAAAAGTTCGTCTCGAATAACGAGTACCCGAGCATTTTAGTGTTCGCTCATCTCTAGTGCATTCACATTAATGTGTGCTCGCTTGGGTGAGCACACGTCACACGGTGGAGAAGAGTAAGCGCTTATCCCTCCCCACTATAGGAAATAGTTGGGCATGGCCATAGACACAGGAAAAAGCATGCTCTGTCTTTTCCCGTGTATGGTGTAGTATGGTGCCACACGTGTGCCGCCATAGCCATCTGAGGGAACGTATATCCGCCACATTCCCTCAACATCCATCTGAATGAGGCCTTAGGGTGTTGGCACAACAGGATTCACAACAGTTGTAACCACACAAAAATTACCACTCATTCCCACAGACAAATTATGTATACAGGCAGTCCGTCGGTTATGTACAAGATAGGGTCCGGAGGTTTGTTCTTAAGTTGAATTTGTATGTAAGTCGAAACTGTGCATATTATAATTGTAGTTCCAGACAAAAAAAATTTGGCACCAGTGACAATTGGAGTTTAAACATTTTTTGCTGTAATGGGACCAAGGATTATCAATAAAACTGCATTACAGACACCTTACAGCTGATCATTGCACTCTAGGACTATAGTAAAGCATTCAGAAAGCTTCTCCAGAGGTCAGAGGGGTCTGTAACTATGGGTTGTCTGTAAGTCGGGTGTCCTTAAGTAGGGGACCGCCTGTATTGTTAACTACAATGTTGTTTTCTTGACCACCCTAATAGATTTACTCTGGAGAATGAGGACTGTGGAGAAAGCAGTGCATACAGTAAGGCTGCACATCTATAACTTATTACTATTGTGTACTGACTAATCCTGGCTGCTAGGCCCCCTCGCCACATGGGGCCCCATCACCATTATAGACATGGGGGCAGATTTACTTACCCGGTCCATTCGCGATCCAGCGGTTCTCTGCGGTGGATTCGGGTCCGGCCGGGATTCACTAAGGTAGTGAAGTCCGCTGAAATGCACTCAAGTACACCGGCCTATTCCTGGTGAAGGTAAGTGCAAGCTCCGCAACACTTTTTGTTTTTTAAATGCAGCGGTTTTTCAGAATCCGTCGGGTTTTCGTTCGGGCACGCCCCCCATTTCCGTCGCGTACATGCCTGGACCCTTAGTAAATGACCCCCATGGTGTTGAAAAGAGGTGCTGGGGCAGCCAGTTTTGGGAACAGTCCCTATGGTAAACATAGGCTGCATTCACACAATATGTAAAATTTCATTCAAAACAGTATTTATCCCCAAAATGGTCAATTCTAAAAATACTGAAAAATCGCTATTTGATTTGTAAGCCACGTGACATCAAAATAAATTATCCAGACATTTCAATTAGAAAATGTAAGGAAGACATTTGGGAAATGTTATTCAGCAATTTATTTAGGTGGTAAATCTATCTGCCTGAAAACGCAGTGATTTTGAATTTTGAAAAAAATTTCAAAAAATTCATCATTTTTTCTTTTTTTTTGTAAATAAACGCAAAATTTATCAGCCAACATTTACCACTAAAATGAAACACAACATGTGGGGAAAAAATAATCTCAGAATCGCTTTGATAAGTAATGGTGTTCAAAAGTTATAACCATATAAAGCGACGCATGTCAGAATCCAAAAAATGCGACTGAGCCTAAAGCTACAAAATGGCTGCGTCCTTAAGGAGTTAATTAATGTGGGCCAGTATGTCAGTACAAGTCATCCTCTGTAGTGCAGCGCTACAATGATTGGATTTTACTAACATACAATTTACTATACATAATGTTAATACCTATTTGAATAAAAATGTTTAAACAACTAATGCCTTAATTATGATTCCAGGGGGCCCTCACAGGACACAGCCGTAGATCCAAGGGATAATGACAGGGTTTGCTTCATATACTTAATCACATTATTTAGATTCACTGTATCCTCTCACAAATTTCTGAGCGGTACAGTAGTTGTGTTCATCCTGAGCTTCCATGAATTTAATAATAGAAACACAGTAAGGAAAGAGGTTGCTTTTACCCAATGCGCTTAGACACATTGGGGAACATGTATTATTGTATCTGCGCCTAAAAAATGACGGGATCTTTCGTTTTTTTGGACGCAGAATTGTTGTGGATAATTTATAATGAGTTTGCGACAGAAAGAACAGATGTTTTGACTATGCTGACTCCTCCGTCTTTTTTTGGCGCAAGTGGACGTGGCCTAACTTTTCCACATTATCCGTCACATTTATGTGTATTTTGTCAGCATTTTTAGGCACAATTTTTGGCGCACAATAGACCAGGAAAAAATGGCCAGAGAGCAAAATTAAGGTGTAGTCCATGTATGATTTTGGCGCACCTCTCATTGATGTCGGCATTTTTATGGCGCACGACTGATTATTACTGTCTACCTATTATTTACTTACAGCCGTGCGCCACTTTAATACATCAGGCTGTGCTTTCAGGAGACTGATCTCCGATGCCGACAGTCGTGCTTGTGCCAGAATCAGTAAATCCCCCCCCCCCATTGCATCTATATCAAAAGAAACCGTTAACCAGAGGCATATACGTATTGACTAGTGTTCGGTAAGCAGCAGTACCAGTTTATATGACGTTGGGTCACTCTGGTCATGTCACTAGTGAAGTAAGCACCCTTACTTCTGTGATCATTAAATAGATAGGAAAAGTATACAATGGAGCATGATGCTGTTATTCACCTTGTGCACTGGGTTGCGCTAGATTCACCTAGTTCCCTAATATAAACCAGTGATGCTGTGTGATCCTCTCCCCCACATGGAAATAAATGCACTGAATCTGATTTCCTTCATCTATATTCGTCTTCTTTTCTCCTTGACATTGTTCCTTGCAGGTTGAAGTGAATGAGCTTTTACTGTGCCCTGTGAGATGGATTAAGGGGAGTGGGAGGCTTGTAATGGTCTTATTCTTCAGGGTCGCTCTGCGTGGGACGATGCTGATATTGTAGAAGTGGTGATGTCCACGATCTGTCATTATCCGTATATGGAGGTGCTACATTCTTCACATTCATCAGGTGCCGCCGGTCTTTGTACATTGCTCACTACGACCTCAGCTGCCGCCTCATTTGGTTTCTCTTTTGAATCATTTTTCATCCTCTTTTACCTGATGTCATTCTGAAAATCACATTTATTATCATGAAGAGCCATTGTAGTTTAGTGGCTACAGAGCTCATTGTCTGGGTACCAATGGGAAATTTTTTTTAAGGATGCAGTCCCCTGAAAAAAAATTCATACATCATTATTTTTTTAAAAAAGTAATGCAACTTTCTGTTAAATTTCTGTTAGTTTTTCACTATGTTAAAGATATCTACAACATGCCCACCAGGACCTAAGGCTACATTCACACTACTGTATGGAGGACGTATATACAGCCGACGTATATAGGGCCGATATACGTCCTCCATAGACAGCAATGGGCGCATGGCGCCCTACGGGAGCGCTACGGTGCAGCACACGTGCGGCACCATACCGCTCCGTACCCGTGAAAAAGATAGGACTTGTCCTATCTTTTCCCGTAATACGGCGCCGTGCGCCATGTATCTCTATGGAGAGGGGCCGGGGTGAGCTGCGCTCACCTCCTCCTCCTCTCCCCGTGCACGGTACGGGCAGGCAACGGCAGTGTGAATGTAGCCTTACCGGGTATTGGCAGTCGAGGAGGAGAGTGGCTGCATGGTTGAGGCCTGGCTGCCAAAAACAGGATAGAAGCACATACTTTAATTGTTCATGATTTAAAAAAGCCCCTATGTCAAAAATATGTTCATATGTTTTTTAGTGTGATTCAGTAACATTTTTGGACTTTGTTTTTTATACATTTATTCTTGGAATCTACCACTATAAAGTTCTGGGGCTGCCAGCCAATCAGACAGCCCCCCTATCCCCAGTTGATATGAAACAGTAAACATGAAGCCCACTCAGTACATTAGATGCATGTGATGTTATAAATACGAGTTCAGCCCCGACAGTGGTACTGCACATGACGTTAGCTTGGACTGTAGGGCTGACAAAAGATAGATGGACAGTCTACCACAAGTACCACCACATCCTACCCAGCATAGAAACAGTAAGGGCCACTACATATCTGCTTGATGTTAATGAATGGAAATATTCTTGTTTATGTCCAAACATTTCTCACACGGCTTACAATGTGTCTTTGTAGACTATCCAATATGTAGACAATGGGGTGGATTTGAATTTTTGTGGATTTGGTTTTGCACCAAAAAAACTGTCTAAAATGCCTTACTCCACAGTTAGAGGCTTTTAGACCTTTTTTTTTACTTGTTCGACTTGTCCGATTGAGAGGGTGTGACCTTGGGTAACCTGGGTGTGGCCTTGTGTGAAAGGGGTGTGGCTTGTGGGAAATCATCTGGTGCAGCAAAAGACCAGTGTTTTCCACAAAAGACCACATTGTTAAATCCCCCCCCCCCCACTCCCCCAATATGTGATCTTAAAAAAAATCTCTCTTGCCATTAGATTATGCCTGAGAATTCTTACATTGTAGCTGTGACAGAGGAAAGAAAAATTTGTAGGTAGCAATATGGATGGTGGAAACATTTGCTCCAGTGTTCTCCAGAGGCAGATATGTTATCCTCAGAACATACTGAAGTCAGTGCATTAGTCTGTATACCCGCTGCTACCTCCCCGATCCTGACATCAGTGTAATTACATCTTCTTGTTTGGTTACTGTAATTTCCTCTGCAGTCATTTTCTCCTTCTAAATGCAGCAGCGTCAATGAGTATTAATAAGTGATTGGGATGATATGCCATTAATATGTCACTTATGACTGGTTATTATGATGATAAGATAGGAAAGATGCTAGCAATAAATGCCTTTTATCATCTGTTCGCCTTCTGTAAACTAAATGAGAAGATTTTCCAAAAGAAAATGCATGCACTTCACTATAGACACCTGATATGGCTACATCACAATGTCCATATGATTGTTATAGAGCTTCTCAAAGTGGTACCAATGTCAAAAATACACCATTATCAGAACAAAGACATTCAGGCACTCGATACAGGACAATAACATCAACAAAATAATTTCCTAGTTAGCTCAAAAGGGGAACTTTAGGGCTGTGCTTTGATACATTGAAGCTCTGTAACAGCTAGAATCCTTGTTCTGGTGTCATTTTTATGTTCCTGCAGTCCAAGCAGATATTCCTTCCTGTTACATTGTGGAGAACAGACATGTCTATTTGCCACATGAAGCAGAGAGCTGTGTTGAGCGTTTGTTTTTTTTCAACAGTTGTGTTGTATCTGGTTTTATAGCACACAGAATCACACAATGTCATGTTCTCAACCCTTAGGCATTTGTTTGTGATCTGACATGCATTGCTTTAAATGTTTATAACTTCTGAACATTTTAACTTCCCAAAGTGATTTTGAGAATGATTTTCATGACATGTTGTATGTTCATGTTAATGGTAAATTTTGGTTGATATGCTTTGTGTTTATTTATAAATAAAAACTAAAATTTGGCACCCCTCCTCCTTCCCAGCGCGTCCCAGCTATGGATATACAGTCACGGTTTCATTACAAGGGCGCACAGGGAGCTTCCGGCCGGCCGAAAGCTCCCATCCGTCACCAGCCGGCCGCGGCGCGGGACATCGGCAGTGCCGGACGAGGTAAGTACATGTTTATTATGTTTAAATAGCCCTCCCCAGCACTGCCCTCAGTAATGTTTAAAACCTGGATAACCCCTTTAAGCGGTCTCCCTCTGCCCCTTCTCCTTCCCTCCTCAGCCAGGGTGTTATTCCTGTGGGGTTCCCAGTGGCTCCTTCTCTTTCCCCTGTTGCAGGGCTGGCAGGTATGGGGGATTGTTTACTGATGATGATGATGATTGCCTCGTGGTCGGCACTATGGCAGCTCCGGTCTCTCCGTGCTAGGGGGGGGGGCAGGATGGGCACAATGTTAGTTGTGGTGCCAGGGCACTTCAGGAGCTAGGGACCTTGTATACCAGTAATGGCAAACCTGTTAGAGCTTGAGTGCCCAATCTTCAACCAAAAGCCACTTATTTATGGAAAAGTGCCAGCAATGCAATTTAGGCAGTAATTTATTGCTGAGGACACCAACGCAGTTGAAAGGAGGTCGGCAAATTTGGACTATCTCCAGGGTCCCTTTGTACAGGAAGAATTGTTGGGCCCGCATTCTTTGAGCCTTGTCAGGTAAACTCTATTCTTGGGTGATGTCCTGGGTGCCCACAGAGAGGGCTCTGAGTGCCGACTCTGGCACCCGTGCCATAGGTTCGCCACCACTGCTGTATACTGTGTGCGAAAGTGCAGGAAATTTCTGGGGATGGAGCTATTAAACACTGGTAAATGTACAGTACATCTTGTCTTTAGCACATTTCTGTATAAGTTCATATATAAGGCGCACTGGCTGAAAAATACGGTAATAAAGTATAAAAAATACCCAAATAATTCCAATAAATTCTTAACTTACATCCCAAATGTCTGCGTTTATGTTGCCATGTTTTTTTTAAGATTCCACATATTTTTACTAGAAATGTTATGAGGCTCAGAATTTAGGTATCATTTTTCCGTCATTTTTGTAAAATCACCACCAAAACCCGTATTTAGATGGACACTGCTCCAACTTCTATTGACACTGATGAGGAGCCTTAAATAATAGCAAGGACTCAATAATAACCCCATTATGGAAAACTACACCCCTCAAACGTATGAAAAACCACTTTTAAGAAGTGTTTGTTAACCTTAGGTGTTTATAGGGGTTAAAACAAAATGGAGGGCAGTCTGCAAATTGTAATTTTTGACAATGCATTCATTTTGGGTGGAAATTAAACATTTACAATGGATTAAATGAAAAAAAGGCTCCACAAAGTTTGATACCCAATTCCTCCCGAGTACAAACGATACTCTATATGTGGTGGTCTCTGCTGTAGGGTGCGGGGCATCGGCCGGCGCAGATTTGCATTGTCACATTGTACAGGCTATAATTTTTTCTTTTTTAATGTGGACCTATAGGGGCTTATTTCTTTTGCCACATGAGATGCACTTTTCTGGTAGGTAATTTGGGGGCATCTATAGCTAATTGGTGAGATTTTATTAACCCCTTAAGGACGCAGGGTTTTTCCGCTCATTTCTCGCTCTCCAACTTCAAAAATCCATAACTTTATTTTTACGTGTACAGACCTGTGTGTGAGGGCTTATTTGTGTGTAACAAATTTTACTTTCCGTAAGTTATTTTATTTTAACATGGCGCGTGTACTGCGAAGCTGAAAAAAAATTCCAAATGTGGAAAAAACTTGTGGGCTCAGTTTTTTCGACTTTGACTGTGCACTCAAAATAAACCTCCGCTTTATTCTTTGGTTCGGTGCAATCGCGGTGATACCAAATTTATATAGGTTTTATTGTGTTTAATACATTTCAAAATAAACGAAAAAGAAAAAAAAAATTAACTTTTTCATACTTTGGTGCACGGATATGTGTGAGGTGTCATTGCGAAATGATGCAATGTTTTCATGCTACCATTTTGAGGTCTGTGCGACATTTGATCATTTTTTATTCATTTTTATAGTGATGTAAAAAAGTGTATAAAGTCGATTTCGGACATTTGGGCGCCATTCTGCCTCGGAGGTCACCGCGCGGCATAACCCTTTTATATTTTGATAGATCGGCATTTTGGAGAAGCGGCTATACCTAATATGTTGTGATTTTTACTGTTATTATATGTTTATATCCGTTCTAGGGAAAGGGTGGGGTGATTTGAACTTTTAATATTTTTAATTATTTTTTTTTAACTTTTTTTTCTCTTTTTTTCACTATTTTTAGCACCATCTAGGGTACATTAACCTAGATGGTCAGATCGCTCCTACCCATATACTGCAATACAACTGTATTGCAATATATGGCATTTTTGCAGCACATCATTAAATGAGCCACTGGCTCATGTAACGAATCTGCAGAAGCCATGTAGCCTGTGTCAAAGAAGACCCGAGGCTACCATGGCAAACATCGCCGCCCGGACATTCGGGGGCGAGATCAAGGACATGGGTTATTTGGCGGTGGGGTTTTCTGCAAAATGCAAAAAACCCCCACCTTTTTGATGAAGAGGACTCAGCCTAGAGCCCTCTTCCATTCCTTATACCTCTGCGCCGTAGGCTACGGCGCAGAGCATTAGGGGTTAACTCTTTGTGTGGTGGAGGAAATGAAAATCATCAATTTTTGGAAAATTTTTATGTTTATTTTTGGTCGTTAACCTACCATAAAAATAGTATATTATTTTTATTCTATGGGTCGCCCATGATTACGAAAAAAGACCTCATTATACGATTTTTATTTTTCCCATTTTTACTGAATAAAATGTAATTGGCAAAAATGTTGTTAATTTTAGCATCACCTCTAATATGCAGAACTTTTTTATTTTCACCTAACAAATCTGGAAGGTTGTTCTTTTTTAGTGGTCTATTTATAGGTTAAATTTTTTTAAATCATTTAGAGCATTTTTTTTTATAGGGTATTATTGAAAATTATCTTGTTTTTAGCTTTTTTTTTTTTACAGGTTTCACTTGTAGTTCTCATATGATTCTGTTTTATTATGCAGATTGTTACGGACGCAGGGTACCAAAATGTGGGTTTTGTGTGTATTTATTCAATTGTACTGAATAAAAACTAATTTGGAGAAAAATCTTGTTCATTTTTGCATCACCATCTTTCATATGCATGCATTTCATGTAAGGGCTTATTTTTGCGAGAACACGTCGTTCTTTTGAGTGGGCTTATTTTAGGTGCCATAAACATTTTTAAAATTCACTTTTATGATCTTTTTTCGGAACGTTTTTGCGTTTTTTTTTCTCCGGCGTTTACCGTGAGAGTCCGTAACGTTCTGTTTTACTATACAGATTGTTAGACGACTCGCAATACAAAAATATGATGAATGTGCTGTGTGAGTGTATGTGCTGTGTGTGTTTATGCTGTATTTACTGTGCATATGTGTATTTGTTTTATGTGTGTATATGCTGTATGTACGTGTCTACATAAATGTGTGGGTATAAGTGTATACAAACCTGCTGATACACCCAGACGTGCTGTCTTGTTAAAGGATTGGGTTCTACACTAATGAGACTCTGGGACCCCGGTGTATATCTCCATTTCGTTCTTTCCTTTACCCAGTGCCTTGATTAACCAACCGTGAGCAGGAACATGCAGTTCCACACAAAACTATAAGGACTGTTTACATGCTTTTTTTTAATAAACATTAGTATCTTCTAAAAACGGACTGAGTTGGCTTAGTGGTTCACCCCATCCAAAACTGAATGTTTCTATATCTCTTTACAATACTGGAACTTATACAAAAAAGCAATGGAAAACTACACTCACCGGCCACTTTATTAGGTACACCATGCTAGTAATGGGTTGGACCCCCTTTTGCCTTCAGAACTGCCTCAATTCTTCGTGGCATAGATTTAACAAGGTGCTGGAAGCATTCTTCAGAGATTTTTGTCCATATTGACATGATGGTGCCCATAATAATACACGGACACAAGATATACTCTACGCAGGCCAAATTAAAGGGCATGTAGGTCACAAGCTCAATAAAAAGACCACCAGCTGTGACAACAATATATACAAAATATAAGGGAGGGAGAGCGGGAAGATTGCTGGAAAGAGGGTGAGTGCAGGTGGAAGCCCAGTTTAAGTACCCCTTAAAGGGAACCTGTCACCAGGAGACCCATTTTTAGCACTCCCCCAGTGTGTGATTAGGCGGTTGCCAAATAGGAGGGTCTGGAAAGGAGCAGTCCCCCCCCCCACCCTTGGGAAACAGCTTCTCCATGTGACCTTTTCACATATATGAAAACACCCATCACTTGGCTTAGCGACTCCCCCTGCTCCTCTACAGCCAATCCCAAGTGAGGGGAGTTATTCATATTTTTGAAAAGGTCACATGTTTCCCAAGGGTGGGGGGAAACAGCTCCTTTCCAGCCCCTCCCAATTGGCAAATGCCTAGTCACACAGCAGATGCTAATGAAAGGTACAATATAACATATCTTTTTTTTCTGTAAAACCAATTATTTATACAAAAACACTTTGGCAGTGTATGTACTATGCTCTGTGGGGACTGTATATAAGGCGCACTGGCTGAAAAATACGGTAATAAAGTATAAAAAACATATTTGGTATTGCCGCGTCCGTAACAATCTGTATAGTAAAACAGAATCGTTACTGGACTCTCACGGTAAACGCCGGAGAAAAAAAAACGCAAAAACGTTCCGAAAAAAGATCATTTTTAATTAATACCCTATAAAAAATGCTCTAAAAAGTGATTTAAAAAATGTTATGCACTCTAAAATAAGCCCACTCAAAAGAACGACTGTTCTCGCAAAAAATAAGCCCTTACATGAAATGCATGCATATGAAAAGATGGTGATGCAAAAATGAACAAGATTTTCTCCAAATTAGTTTTTATTCAGTACAATTGAATAAAATACACAAAACCACCACATATTTGGTACCCTGCGTCCGTAACAATCTGCATAATAAAACAGAATTATGAGACCACAAAGTGAACCTGTAAAAAAAAAAAAAAGCTAAAAAAAAATAATTTTAATAATACCCTATAAAAAAAATGCTCTAAAAAGTGATTTAAAAAATGTTATACACTCTAAAATAAGACCACTAAAAAGAACAATCCTTCTCGCAAAAAATAAGCCCTTAAACAGATTTGTTAGGTGAAAAATAAAAAAAAGTTATGCATATGAAAGATGGTGATGCTAAAATTAACAACATTTTTGCCAAATTACATTTTATTCAGTAAAAATGGGAAAAAATTAAAAATCTATATAAATGAGGTCTTTTCGTAATCATGGCGACCCATAGAATAAAAATAATATACTATTTTTATGGTATGGTTAACGACCAAAAATAAAACATAAAAATTTTCCAAAAAATTGATGATTTTCATTTCCTCCACCAACAAAGAGTTAACCCCTTAATGCTCTGCGCCGTAGCGCTACGGCGCAGAGGTATAAGGAGTGTATGAAGAGGGCTCTAGGGCTGAGTCCTCTTCATACAAAGGTGGGGGTTTTTGCATTTTGCAGAAAACCCCCACCGCAAATAACCATGTCCCTGCCGCCGCCATCTTTATAGCGATCTCCGCACCCCCGAATGTCATCGGGGGGCGGCGATCGTTTGCCATGGTAGCCTCGGGTCTTCTTTTGACACAAGGCTACATGGCTTCTGCAGATTCGTTACAATGAGCCAGTGGCTCATTGTAATGAATGTGCTGCAAAAATGCCATCATAGTGCTCATCTCATTTATCTATCACAGACACTTCATTTTTATGATACATTGTCCCTGGTTGTATCTTGCAGAGAGAAAAAATTCCATCTATACTTCTTCAGAGAATGATGCGGCTGATAAAGCAACAAACCAGCGACCCAGTTGCCACCCGTCTCCTGCCCTGTTGCTGGACAGAAGAAGGGGAGAAAAAGAGGCAGAGAGGCAGAAGAAACTAATACAGGGGCATTTACCCATTATCTACCCTGCCTACCATCATATCATCACAGCCTGGGAATAAATTATCTTCTCTCCTAATTGTAGTTCTCTGTTTTGTTCTGATATCTTCTACTTTAAGTTGTAAGTTATGTGTATTACAGCGACCAGAATGTGAATTGGGTCAAACTGGAAGCAGTTTTGTATGTGTTGGTTTCTTGGAAGACCTGGTACAGGACTCTAATTGCTGGAGTGGAGACAGAAGTGTGATCACTGCTCCAGACCAAAGCTTCCAGTTTCTAATGGGTCCAACAATGCACCAGGTGTGCAACCCCTTAAATCAGGGTGTCGAGAAGTCAGGATTCACTCTCTGGAGACACAGAAGCTGGACCGTGTGAGAGCCACACTTGAGTGACATGAGGTTACTGAACATATTTTTCATGCTGGCAGGGAGAAGCCCTCCAGTGGCTAGAGAGGGCTGCCAAGTGTATAGTTAGAGCCGGACAGGCAAGGATTTTGTTTGATGTTTTGTTTTAATCTGGTGTTTTTCTGGAATAAATGCACAGTTTGAACCTAAATCCTGCTGTCCATGAGAGCTTTGTCATTGCCGACCCCCACGTTTGAGCTGTACCCCTACAGGGGGTAAAGCATTTTCTATCTATGAGAGGTTCTCATTTGATGGAACATAACCAATTGATCATGGATTTTCTGACATTTATTTCGGAACACAATTATTTCATATTCGATTGGCGCTTCTTCCACCAGCTCAGAGGTACAGTGATGAGGAGCCCTGCGGCTCCCACATACGCTAACCTATTTCTGGGCTTGTGGGAGGAGCGTGTAGTCTTTTACTGTAGTCTAAATTAAGCCATTACGAGCACAAAAGCTTTTTCCTCAGATAGTGAATTTGAAAAAAGAGAGAGAAGTCTGCAGTCCGATATTGAAAAATACAAATTTTTCTTAAAAACAGAAAACATTTTCAAAACAGAAAATTCAGCATCGGAATACGAGATCAAACAACAGACAGAAGGGTGATTCAAAGAAACAAAGAGGTACCCCTAGAGGAGGTGCTAGGAACAGAGGAGGGAGGGGTAGAGCAAGAGGGAGAGGAGGACTAGATAGGCAGGGCAACGAGAGGGCTATTTTGCCCCAGGCCACCCCAATTACCAAATATCTCAGGGACCCCGCACCCCTGTAGCAGCTCAAAAGATAAGAGACAACAACCAGGACCTCATCGAACAGGAATGTCTTTATCAAACTATTGACCCCCAATTCACATGGATAAAAGACCTAGCTCTTTTCACTAGAAAATTATGCTGGGCCAAATATATGGCAATCAATGATTGAAGAATCAGAACAGACTAACCTCCGAATTTTGGAGGAACTCTGGGATCAGGGACAAAAAAAAATCCCGGGGAAGGTCCATTCACAGATCTGACAAAATAAAAACAGGGCTACAGCCCCCATGTTTGATACCAGTACTATCGAAATTTTTGAGGAATTGGTAGTCAGGGAGATCAGTACTATGGCCACATCTGAAAGATCTACAGCTAATCTAAATAGGAACCAAATCCAAGCTCTTCTGACATTGGAAAAAGACCATTCGATAGTTATAAAATCGTCGGACAAGGGGGGGAATATAGTCCTGATGTACAGAAGTGATTATAAATCCATGTGTAAAACAATTTTGGGAGATACGCTATGTTATAGGGTTTTACATAAGGTCCCCACTCAAACATTTGCGGTTCAGCTTCTTAATATCCTAGACCCCGCGATGAAGAGGGGCCTAGTAAGCAAACAGGAATATGATTTTCTGATGCCAAAATACCCTACAATTGCAACCTTCTATTGTTTACCAAAGGTACATAAGGTGTATCCCGCCCTTAAAGGTCACCCAATTGTATTGGGTATTAATAGCTTGACACAAGGCATCTCCTCATACGTGGATAGAATCCTCTGTCCCTTTGTCCTAGCACTGCCATCATATGCGAGAGATACGATGGATGTGCTTAGGAGATTGTAAGATGTCACCATCCCACAGGGTACATTCCTGGCAAGCCTGGATGTAGAGGCACTATACAGCTCTATTCCACACAATAAAGGCTATATGGGGGTAAAGCATTTTCTATCTATGAGAGGTTCTCATAACCTCTAACAACCTTCTATTACCACTTCTCCAGCACAACAAGCCTAGACCTGAGGAAGCACTCGTTGGAGTGCGAAACGCGTTGTCCAAAATATCTTTGAATAAAAGGAAACCTCTTACCCCTGATGACCAGCGCCTTTCTGACGTCCCATTTTTACACATAGGGTGGCACAACCAGTGACTTACCCTCCAGCCCACCTTCTATCATGGCACAGTTATCACCCACCATCACTTAAGAGAGGCATCCCAAAAGGACACTTCCCTCATATTAGACGGAACTGCTCATCAATGTCGGATTTTGAGACCAAATCAGACGAGCTCCTGTCCCGCTTCTCAAAAGAGCATACCCAGAATGGGTCCTTAGGGATGCTAAAACATTCGCTAGGGACAAAAATAGATCTTCCCTTCTGGTACCTTGACAACAAGAGGATGGGAATAATAAAATTTGACTCATCTGTACATAGGATGATAAAGCCCCGGTGATTAAAAATATTCAGAAATTTCTGGGGGATCCTAAAACACGACCAAGATCTCAAAAGCAGTATTGAGACATGCTCCACCGTTACATACAGAAGGGGCAGAAATCTGGGCGATCATTTTGTCCACAGTCATCTGATGCCAATTGCATCTGATAACACCTTGCTAGAAAAATGCAGGATTAAAGGCACCTTCAGATGTGTAGCCTGTAAAGCGTGCAAACATGTAAATCAGAATAAATCCTTCCAGAGCAAAACAACTGGCATCACCTACCAAAAGCGTGAATCCATAAACTGTAGAACAACTGGGGTGATCTATATTGCCACATGTCCATGTCCCCTAAGCTATGTAGGCAAAACGATCAAGGAATTCAGAGTCAGGATCCTTTACCACATCGGGAACATCAGGAGAGGGGAGGATACACCTTTGGCCAATCATGTACATCATCATCATGGAGGAAACCTCAATGCCCTGAAGTTACAAGGTTTGGAAAGAGTACGACCAGCTCCAAGAAGAGGAGACTAGAATAATGCAATACTGAAAAAAGAATCTCAATGGATTTTCAGAATCAAAAGCGTAAAGCCGGATGGTTTGAATGATTCTATCTCATTTGCACCCATTATAGAGTGATCTTAAAACTGCTTGAAGAGTCTAATTTCTAATCATATGCCTATAGCATCTTATGCCAGATGTTTATCATAACCTCATATACAGATGCTGTCCTATAATTATATTGATATACTGTGAGCCTACAGTCGGCAATCTTAATCTCCATAAATATGTTTTTGACGTACAGTCATGAAAGTCTTACCATTACTATTGTCCGTGATTGTACCAATGATGCACAGTAAGCATTAATACTTCGAATCAATATCATATCTGTGATTGCTTTAACTATCAGGCGTCAAGGACATTTTCATTTCAAATAATAAGATGACTTAATGCATCATTTGTGTCTACTTGTAGGCACTAACAGTAAATCGGTTCCTTGGATATACATACCTTGTGACATTACCTCGTCTTCTCCGCTCCATACCCAGAGGAAAAGCCATTCCCCGTCAATGAGAATAGGAAGGTGTGGTGAATTTGCGGCAGTCTCCTCCTGCGGGACGGATACGAAGGCATCCTCCAGTGTTTGCCTCTGGACCGGACAGAATGGGTGGAGTCAGCTGGCTTTAAATATGAGCTGTTCCCCTACGCTGGTGGCTACGACTAAACACTGGTGCCCACTATCAGGACGCCAGCATATGCTCTTTCTGTGTTGTATGTGTGAACATCATATAACAGCCATCTCTTGCACTTTCCCCTGATGAGCCCATGTACGGTGGGCGAAACGCGTAGGAACAAAGGAAATGTGGAGATATATAATATGTGGTTGAACATTGAACCACATGTTGGTAGCAATTCAGGGCAAGGGATTTAGATTCATCAGTTCCTGCTAAAGGGCTGTGCACATATTTGCCGATATTTGAGCAGTCCGTGACTATGCGCTACTGCACAGTATACCTTTGGTTGGTAACTAGTTACGGACTATACCAGTGTGTAAATAGATATTGGGTAGTATTCGTCCGACTATCAACAATCCAGCCCCTATATATCAAAAATAGATGTGGATTGATTACTAGGGTCCACATAACAACACTTATGTTATACCAGATGCTTTTAACTTGGGGGGTAATTGTATCAATAAGTGTTATATTTTATTTCCTATACACTACACCAGTGAATTCCTACAACATATCAAAAGTTTTTTGAAATGACGGTTACTCTTAAAAAGGGCCAGCGCATTGTTAATTGTCGCTTCCCATTTCCCAGAATTCCATATAAATCAGCTTCTCCCTGCACACCCTGCCGGATTTTCGTGCCTAGTGCCCTAGAGAAAGCTTTGTATCCAAGTCCTGCACTGTTATTGTGATTTCCTGTTGTGACCACTGTTCCGTTATTGACTTCAATCCAGTGCTGCATGTCCTCACCTTCTGCCACATCCCTGACTCTGATCCCATGCTGCCTGTTTCAACTTCCTGCATGTCCCCGACCACGAGTTTGCTTTAGGATTCTGTACTTCACCTTGGCTGCCACCGTGGACAAGGTCGTGCCTGTGGAACAACCTGGTGGTACCAGGCCCAGCAAGTCCAACCCGCTTTATGGCGGGCTACTGTGAAAACCGGGTACCACTTAGACTCCAGTCCCAGGTGTCGGCTTATGTCATCGTCCACGGTGGTAAAGTGTGTCCACTATCCCTGGTGCCATACACATGTATAAGTAATATATTTTAATTCATCTTAGTAGAAAGATTTTTATCACTTCTATAGTTGATTCTCTTGTGGTGATCCTCAGGTTGTGACAACCTTTCCTCTGTTTCTAGACTAAGTTGGATATACTTGCCTCATAATTAGCTTTTATACTGACAATATATAAGTACATAGTTCCTGTTACTATCAATAGATTTACAGCATCGTGCTGTATAGATCACAGAGCATTGGTCAACATCAACCTTAGTGACATTTGGCTCGGAATGAATTATGCGCCATCACTGTTCAGTAGGGTGGCGGTGCCCACTTCAAAGCACCTCATCTGTCTCCAGATCACCTGACGGATTTTGCCCCGGATTAGCTAATTGCCCAGCTGAGGAGCTGATTGACGAAATTGGGGAACAGGCGAGATGCTTCTCAGTGCCGCCTCTGGCCCCCAATCAGGTCACTGGTTTGCTTGACTGACGTCACACGCCATTGGGCGCTACAGCCATATTAATGCCAGAAGCTATGTTGCACGCCAGTCAGTTTAGTAATGTAACTTCTGAGATAGCTAGTGATTAGGCAGGATGTCTGGGGGATGTAATTGCTAACTGGTGGATAGGCAATACAAAATTTTGGCCTAGTGTTTTGGGGACTCCTCTGATGAGCTGGCCTGACATGAGTTATTTTAGACCAGCAGAAACACGTCAGGTGCAAATAGGTGTAAACAAAGAGCTAATCCTGTTTGGCTTTCTTGGTGAAAAAGGACTTAGGTCCAATGAGCATACTGTCAGGATCAGTGGATCCTCTGGACCACCGCGGGAGATGGAACTAGCCGACACCTCGTGAATACCAAAAAAAAGATAACCACTACAGAGTAACGCGTCCCTATTCTGAAACGTGAAATGAATACCAATAGTAGTACACAGGACCACATGAACGAAATCACAATACATGAAACAGTAGAATACAATACTCAATCTTTATTCCCACAAAGCAACCAAAATGGACAAAACAATTTAAAATCATCACCTAAAATAAAATGTTTCACAAGTCCACCTCAATAGGTATAAAAGTAAATATAGAGAGCACAATGCATGTATATGTGTATATACCAGAACCCAATGGTAAATTTTGCCCACATAGAAATGAGGGCGTTACATGTATAGGTGCCTACCGATCATACACAAGGCTCTCTAGACCACCACCGCAGCACCCCGACGTACGTTTCGCCGTCGCTTCCTCAAGGGGGTGTGCTGCAGTGTGGCAAGAGGAGAGTATATATGGCAGAAGGGCCACCCCCAAGGTGAGAAAGGGCCAATAATAATCATATACATAAAAGTTACCTGAGTTGTCAGGGATTGGACCAGCTGTTTGTGGTAGCGCATTGGTCCGGTCACCCTGCACGCCCTAGAGAGCCAGGCACGGACCGCCGGAAGACACATGGCGCGCATCATCGTCAACTGGAAGTGCGGACCGGAAGTCCGGAACGCGCATGCGTGCCGGAGCAATGCGCATCAACCGTCCATATTGGATGTGGGCAAAGGTAAGGGTGATCGCCATAGTCAATATAATTCATAAAATATAAACATAAACATAACGGGATGTGCAATATCACAGTATCCTTATTACATAAATCATGCTTGAAGAGTAATAATGAGTTTAGCCCATAAATTATTATATTACTAATAGTGGTGAATGGTGATGCATAACTATAAACACATAAAGAGTGGTGATCAAAAAGTGAAGTGCTCGTGATTGAAGTAAAAGACAAAAAAGTGCAAAATAAATAGTGAATAGTGTTAATAATCATGCATGATGACACAATAAAATTCATATATACAATGAACTCGTTATTGGTGTACAAAAACTAGTATATATAAAAACATTGATACATTATATGAAATAATTTTAAATACCAAATTCAACATGTGCAGATTGTACTTAGTACATCAGTAAGTGACAACTTCAAACTAGACAGCTGAAGGTTATGAGCTGTGTATTTATCGGGAATAGATATCCCGTAAATGGTACATGTGTCAAATGTGAGTGTTTATAAACATATGAATTGTGTAATGAATAGTGAAACAATGATGTTAAATATAATAGGGCTATGTCCACTCACGATAAATTACCTTCCTTGTGGGTCTACACGGATCAATAATGTAAAGTGCAGAAATATCAATTAAATTATACCATGATCATAACAAGCTATACAAAATATAATGGTGCCTGTATAAGTACTAAAGTATTTATAAATAAAAAGTCAGGAAAGCTATGTGCAAGGTACCTATGTGATATAAAGTGCATGTGGTGTTAACCCCTTAATGCTCTGCGCCGTAGCTCTACGGCGCAGAGGTATAAGGAGTGTATGAAGAGGGCTCACGGGCTCAGAGGTGGGGGTTTTTGCATTTTGCAGAAAACCCCCACCGCTAATAACCGCGGTTGGTGCTTGCACCGATCACGGCTATTAACCCTGTCATTGCCGGCGGCGTTTAAAAGACGGCGTCGCGCGGGCGGCGCCATATTTTTTTACGATCGCCGCGCCTCCGAACGTCATCGGGGGCGGCGATAAGTTGCCATGGTAGCCTCGGGTCTTCTTTTGACACAAGGCTACATGGCTTCTGCAGATTCGTTACAATGAGCCAGTGGCTCATTGTAGTGAATGACCTGCAAAAATGCCATATATTGCAATACAGAAGTATTGCAGTATATGGTAGGAGCGATCTGACCATCTAGGGTTAATGTACCCTAGATGGTCTAAGAAATAGTGGGAAAAAAAAGAAAAAAAAGTTTAAAAAATAAAAAAAATTAATAAAATGCGCTTTCCCTGACCAGCAGCAGCTCTCTCCCTAGCGGCATCCAGACAGAGAATGATCCGAGCAGCGCGGGCAGGGTCTAGTCTATTCCAGGGTCACCTGATCAGGCCAGCCAACCACGTGTAAGGGTACCACGTCATGCTAGGTGGAGTGCAGAGTCTCCTGGCTTGTGATTGGCTCTGTTTCTGGCCGCCAAAATTCACAACGGCGGGAGATGCCATTTTCTCGAGCGGGCGAAGGATTCGTCGAAGCAAGAGCAGGTGTCGAGTACGCTAAATGCTCGATAGGGTAAATCAAGCTCAGCGAGTATGTTCTCATCAAATAGCACCTTTTTATATTGTGTGTGATATATTTTTTAACAATTGTGAAGTATGTACCAGATATGTCACGGTTTTTGTTTAGCATGATGGTGTAAATTCTTGATGTTGTGTATTGTGGATATATATAAATTTGCTCACTGGTATTAGTACTAATTTAAACCTATTGTGAGTAAACCTCCACTGCGTGGAGGGTTTATGTAAGATACCTACATTATCAAGGCCTATTTAATGCACTTTTGTTAATAATAGTGTGTGTTCACAAAGGAGATGAGGGTGTTCAAATGTTAATCCACATGCATGCAATTGTTGCTTTCAACCATAAAAAAAACTTTATTAAACATTATAATAATTAATATATATATGTTGTAGGGGATCAACTCAAATGGCAAACTTGGTAACAGTCACAGTGGTAGCTGTGTTTTGATTTCTTTCCAAAAACAAACAGTTGTGTATCGACAGAACAGAATTTGCCGTTCAGCATTAACGCAAACTACAGTCCATCTAACAGGCGTGACTCTAGTCCATTGTAGGTTGTGATCATCCAGAAGCATAAACCAGACAATGGGGGTATTTATCATAATAATGGTGTTCGTGCGCCAGGTATGCATAGCCCGTCCAGTGTAAATTCGCCAGCCGATACATGAAGAGGCTTGCCTCTTCATGGTATCGGGCTGCCAGCTGCGCACGCGTGTATCATACGCCACGGCAGGCCCTGGCGTAGAAAGAAGAAGCAACCGGCGACTATTTCACGTATGAAAAGTCAGCCGGCAACGCTAAGCCGAGGCGCAGGCGCGCCACGGTGAAGGCCAGTAAAGCCACCACGCCGGCACACCGAGCCCATGCCGCGCCCAACTGCGTTGTTTCACGGGCCGCGCCGACGCCCGCCCCTCACGGCACTTCAAGCCCTTCACGACCACTGGCAATGACAGGTGGCGGATTGGGAAAATAATCGCAAAAGCTAAGCAATAGCTAGCATTTGCGATTATTTCAGGCCCTGCGCCACTGGCGGTGAGCAGATAAATATGATAAATATGCCCTATGTCACTATTGCGGATCTGGCTGTGTAAACCCCCAGCTCTGCATGCAGTATAGAGAGACTTCCAGAAGCAAACACTCCCCAGCTTACCTGAGCTTGCCTGGCCTTATCTCTCAGCCAAACTGGCCTGGGATATGTTCGGGAGAGTCACCCACCCTGATCGACTACTACCAATTAAGCCGGCCCGGATCAACTGCATTAAGCAGCTTTGCTACAACAACAATTGTCAGAAACCTAAAGGTTCCTGACTAAACATTAACCGGCTCACTTCACCGGAAAATGGGGCAAGTGTCTGCTTTCAGAAAATATGTAGTTTGCTGCTGTTTACTTTAATTCTTTTTGCTGTAATTTCGATTTTATTTCGATTTTAATTCTAAAAATTGCTCTGGCCAATAACGCAACAAAATATCCAGAACAATCTGGCAGTGAAAGGGTTAATACCCCTTGGTTGAATTCCCGGGTGAAGATGCTTATCATATTTCTCCTTGTCTATATATCTATCTGTCTAGTTTTCTATCTCCTATAATCTGACCATTTATATATCTCACTTTTTTAATCAATCTTCTATTTCTCTTCTACTATATTTATCTCTCATATCTACTGTATAAATAATCTACTTTATATTCTATATCTAGAAATCTGTATCATCTTTCAAAATAATCTTCTATCATAATAATTATAATTAATAATTGCTTTATTTATAAAATGCACACAGAGTACGCAGCGCTGCACAGAGCTTGCCAAATCAGTCCCTGTCCCCATGGGGCTCACAATCTATTCAACCTACCAGTAAGTTTTTCGAGTGTGGGTGGAAACCACGGACCCGATGGAAACCCATACATACCGAGAGAACATATAAACTCTATGCAGATGTTGACCAACGCTGCAAGGCTGTAGTGCTAACCCCTGAGCCACTGTGCTGCCCATCAATCTCCCTATCATCTATCGATCTCCTATAAACTTCTCCCATATTACAGTTTGTTTTACCATACTAAAGTGAGCCTCTTACTGACTGTGACTGGTCATAAAACAGTTTTATTTTGGGGTCCCACTTTTAGTTTTGCCCAGGGCCCCACTTTGTGTAGTGCAGCTATAAAATATAATACTGAGTCTGTAATTGGGGATGTGCACTATTTGTTTAGACTGCACGGTTAAGTAACTGTCTGATTGCTTGTCCCAAGTCTCAGCACCTACAAATGAAACAGGAGGCTATAGTGTAGATGTTGCCTCTGATGTCTGAGTAACCATACTTTGGTTCAGTTGCATTTGGTTTGAGGTTCCCCATTAGAATCACTAATAATTGTGAATGTCATGGAATCTGCAGTTGGAACGTTACTCATTATTAGGAGATATTTCCCAGCACTTACAAGTCGTCAGCTGTGATTACACCACATAAAGTTTTACTGCCCGCCGGTGCTTGTAACGGCAGCTCTGTATAATTATGTCTTACAAAGTCTGTGCTCATCAATCTCATTACCCATGAGGGCCAAAACGGCCATTAATGACCTCGTTTAGGGCAAGGTGTAATTCTCTGATTTGCTTGTTTACTGCATCACATAAAGTTATACAAGGAGCCAAGAACTTTGGGGGACATGGTGCCCGCAGTTTAGGCAATAAAGGAAACACTCTATCAAATGTGTACAATTCCCCATTAAAAAGTTTTATTGTTGTGGTTATTTATTGTTATGGTTATATTTGGGAAATCATGAATGTCTCATTGCCGTGTTACATGGGCGTCTCAGATTTCTTATAATGCTATTACTAAACAAAATGATGATCACCTGTTGGTCCCATCCTCCAAACATTAAGAGTGACAAGTAGCCTTCCCCTGGTCAGAGCAGCCATCAGCATTCGTGTTTTGCATGGTGGTTGCTTTCATCTATTCTCCACACTTTTGGAGCTTTATTATTTCATATTCAACAAAAGCTTTTTATCCAAAATGACAGAACCAAAGCTGAGAAGCGTCAAAGAGTCTAATGTTTTCCCTTAACTTCAAAGGAAAAGCCTCATCAGTAAGCAGAGCGAGCAGTGTATCCTGCATGTGAAGACCCCTGAAGACTACACTGTGCCATGCATTAATGTCACATTCGAGGATATTAGAGGAAGGGTGGCGATAACTGCGAGGGAAGGGGGGAGGAGGTGGGAATCAATGAAATCATATTCCATATTTGTTAGAAGAGAAAAGCAAATTTCATGCTTAAATAAAAAGAATTTTATACAACAAAGAGCAAAATCTAAAACAGTCTAATATAGAATGCACAATTCAGGTGAAGGCAAGAACTAACATCCAAAAGTTTCCACGAATAATGCCACAAATGAATTGCAACAAAAATGCCAAAGGCTGGGGATTATGGGAGGTGCTGTCCACAATTGGCTTATTATAGAAACTAAGTAGAAAGTCTTAATGTACCATAGCTTATCATAGAGAATAAGATTAATGTAAGAACTCCAGTCCAAGCCATCTCACAATAGTAGTACAATGCATGATTGATGGATGGTTTCCAAGCACAGAATGTGCACCATGTCCATGAGCTTGCAGCGTGTTGAATGATTTTCTGGACATCTTCTACTTACAGTATATGTAACAAATGTGGGGGTTTACCTTACTGCTTACTGACTGCAGGAAACCCCAACATTGTAGTGTTACTTGGCACCACCAGTCCCAAAATTGTAGCACCACTTGGCACCAAGCCTCTGCTTATTACACCATTTTATATTTCTGTGCAAAACAGTAAATAAAGGGGTAAAAGATTGCTTTCCCTATTCCTGTTATGTATTCACCGTCATTTGTTAAACCTGTGTTTTATTCCCATCACTCTTTCTAACTAATAACAATACAGTAAAGTATTCCAACTGAAAATACATTGTTACCATGACGAATACAGAACAGAGAAGCCAAGCGGCTCAGGAAACACAAATATTTGAATAATAGGAATTAAGTTTGGCTTTATTTGCTGCAGAGCGGCAGAGCGGAGCGATAAAAACCTGGCGGCGCGCACACAATAGAGCCGGAACGGCCTCTCAACTTATTATATGGGACATAAAACTGTTCTCCAAGACCAGGAAGAAAGAATCCTGGAGGCAAAAATAAAGTTCTGCAGATGTTTTATTTCCCGTCTTCCTGACAGAATATGAATGCACGATAAATATTCGCTAGAGTAATATATAGCGATTATTCACAGCGGCAAGGAATAGTCTTAGATTGTACTCTACACAGAATCAGGAGCTTTCCCTTCATTGGGTGACAATAAACACTGAGCTCCAGGAGAAATACATCCTCATCCTGCTCCTGGGATTTATTGCTACTCTAAAAGTCTGTTATTTCACTTGCCACCAGTAATGGTGGAGGGACACAGGTTATCTGAGGCTTCACATGAATCTAGAGGGGGGTTTACATGCATCTAGATGGGGTATCACATGCATCTAGAGGGGGCTTTACGTGCATCTAGAGGGGGCTTCAGAAGATACATGTTCTGAAACCAGGTGCAAATGAAATTGTGTACACCAGGACAGGTTGGAATTATATCTGTGAAATGCTATATTTTTGAACATTGAATTAGAGAATGGAGGGGGATTTAACAATGTTTCTCAGGTTCTGCCAGTCTCTAGATCAGTGATGGCGAACCTTTTGGAGACAGAGTGCCCAAATTACAACCAAAACCCACTTGTATGTTGCAAAGTGCCAACATGACAATTTAAGCAGTAACTTATTGGGTCCCCCGAAGAGGCAGAATAAGGAGACCCAGAGCAGGAGCTCCAATGACAATCCATCTCTATTACACCTTCTCGCTCCTCCTGTAGTCCTGGCAGCCAAGGATATTGCTTTAAAATAGCGCTGAGCATGGCACTTTCTCGGCTGTCTTGGACCCCAGAAGAAAGCCTTGAGTCCTATCGGGCAAACTAAGTGTTGGGGTGAAGGCCTGGGTGCTCACAGAGAGGGCTCTGAGTGCCACCTCTGGCACCCGTGCCATAGGTTCGCCACCACTGCTCTAGATGGAAACACTAGTCTTTTACTGCACCAGATTTATCACTGTGATGATGAATTCTGGTGCAGTACAAGACTGTCTGACTGTTTAGACAGTGTAAAAACACTGGGGCAGATTTACTTACCCGGTCCATTCAAGATCCAGCGGTGCGTTCTCTGCGCTGGATTCGGGTCCGGCCCGGACCAGCTGCGCTGAAGTCCGCTGAAATGCCCTGAAATTCACCGGCCTATACTTGGTGAAGATAAGTGCAATTTTCGCAACACATTTTTTCTTTTTAAATGCGGCGGTTTTTCCGAATCCGTCGGGTTTTCGTTTGGACACTCCCCCCCGATTTCCGTTGCGTGCATCCCAGCGCCGATGCACCACAATCCAATCGCATGCACCAAAAACCCGGGGCAATACAGGGAAAATCGGCGCAAAGAGCCACTGTATCTAAATATACATGTGATACTGTCTGCTGAGCCACTATATTTAAGACTAGAATATGCAGAGAGGCTCGTTCTCACATGTATCACGCTGCTGAAGAGAAGCCTACAGCCAAGATATTAGGATTAGAATATAAGGTCGGATGTAAGTATCCATGGTGCTGGGTAGTGTCAGGACCTGCTACATGGGTAAGTGGCTCATGGTCCCTCAGCTTCACTGGTCTCTACTTTTGCCCTCAGCAGTAATATTCATTGCTCATAAGTCAATCATTATTTCAGCACACTTTCCTCATGGATATCATTCACCTTGATAGTGTATATCTCCTGCCACCTTTGCTAATTTTCATAATGTCAGGTTTCCTCTTCTATTAAGAGTAGGGGGGGACATCAGTTTCTTTCACCAAGAAGATCTCATGGCAGCACAAGCCCTACTCAATAAATGAAATAAAACAAAAGACAACAAAGCTCTTTTGGATGAATAATGGCCGTGGTGTTTATTAAAGAGTTACATAAAATTAATCCATTAAATAATTTATTAAATAAATAAATTCATTAATAATAAATAATTAAGCATTAGACACGCAGAATAACTTCAATTTTATTAATCAAAACCCAGTCCACCCAGCATTGCTGGGTGACAATGCCCAACTAACAAACACCACGACAGATCTAACAACCAAATTAAGGGAGGGAGGGTGGGTCTCTTCTCTTCTTAACAAGCGACATCTTCTGGCAATCGCCACCCGGCAACCGCCGTTTAAATACTTTTTCTCCTCAGCGCTGCAGCCAATCAATGAGATGCCGACATTTATTTGCCCAGAAACCAGGAATATTCCAGAACGAATATACCAACTCACATACAACCAAAGGTAAGTCAGATCATACCAAAAACGCCAAAAGGCAACTAACCAAATTCAACCTAAATATGTAATTCAATAATTAAAATTTCAACAGAGAGGGCTGTGCGGCTATGTGTCCCCCAGATTATACAATCCTGGGGGGCCCTTTTTCAATCCTTATACCACCCTTGTATTTCATATCATTTTCCCAGAATCCCCAGTGAAGCATGCATGGCTTTTTATCCTCAGATGTTTACAGTATATGAGCCCATAGAAATACATGGAGCCATGAGCAAGCTGCAAAAAACAGTATCTTTTATAATTTATCAGTATCATGTAAACCTGGCATCGAGCCACCTGTGATTGGAGACTGTGGCAACTACATATGGTTATGATGGTACCTGAAATAGCCACATGGTTTTTGCAACATCTGTGGCTGGAAGATACTATTGAGGGCATTGGTCGCCAATACTATTGTGGACCTATACTGTTATGGGCCACACGATTACACATGCTGGATTTCACTGCTGCAGTCGCGGCCGATGGAAGGTGACCTGAACTCAGCTACTCAGCACAGGCTCCGGTTATATGAGCCTTTACTCCGGCAGGGGGCAGCACCAAAGAAGAGCCCATCTAGATTCCAGGATCTGTTTATAGGAACAGCAGGGGATGAATATGCGAGTGTAATATGTTCACTGCTAACTGGTGTCCCAGATTTTAAAAAATCTAATTAAATAAACAAAAGAAATTCAATTCTTTTAAAAAGTTACCTTCCACTTTCCACCACCACCCAAAAAATATCAGTATCTGTCGTAGCCTAGTCTGGGGGTCAGCCATAGTCTCGTCTGATCGGTTCACTACATCAGTGATTGTTTGGTGTGGGGTGTCAGCTATTCTGATCTGGGGGAAAGGGCAGTAGCATAATCTGGTCTATAGCCTGTAGTTTCTGAAGAGACAGAGGAAGGTCAAGCACCCCTTGCTTAATGCAAGATTGCTATAGTCAATTTAAAATTATTTGTATTACTGAAAATTTCATACTCCTAAAAATATTCCTTGAAAACGATGAGAGGAGCATTATAAATCTTCTGGAAAAATGTTAGTGTGGCCTTTGCTTAGAGATTTGCAGCAATGAGTTTATTTCTGTTCTTTACCTGTTAACCCTATATCAAAAGAACATGATAGATTATTATGAAGTTCCTCAAGATGATGGGAAGTGGCAGCCCCTACTGTGCAGCCATTTTGGCTAATGGCTGCCATACTGTTCTTTTAATCCCCACTGATGGCACATACATAGTATTCCACAAATTACGGTAACAGCTGCAAGGATTCTAAAGCTGGCAGGACACTAATCTCTGTGCCATTACAAAGACATGGCTCTAATGTGCCAGGCTTTCCCAAGGGCTCAAGAAATATAGAAAACCATGACACCGTGTAAATTTGTGTAACTGTAAAATGGTGTAAAGTTAGATTGAGGCACCAAAATCAAATACAGAAAAAGAGTTGTCTTTATACAACAGGCTTTATTAAAAGCTAATATGGGGTTCCAGACTGAGGATAATCCTACAAAAAATGATGAATATGTCTGAAGACCCAAAATAGCACATACTGTATATATTTACTGTAACATACTTATCCCGAGTGTATGGGTCTAGGCTTGGAATGAAGCTTCAGGATTGGCTTCATGAACCAAGAGAAAGATATAAACATTGGTACTCCCTGGAACAGGATCTCAACATTTGTTACTCCTTGGTAACCATGTCTACACCCTCTATACTCTCTGAGGACCAGGTCTCAAGAGTTAAAGCTTATAACATTCTGTCCACCAGAAGTCACCACTAGATGGAGATGTAGAGTTTATTAAAGGCCAATTTGTTATTGCTTAAAGGGGTATTCCAGGAATCAGCATAATTCATATACAAGTGGGCACTCAAAATATAAGCTAATGTGTAATTAGTTGTTATTTAAAATGTTGCTCCCCTTAGCAGAAAATGTTGGTGACATAGACTGTAATGAAGAATTAAAATGCTACCGGCCCTTTAATCAGTCCGTTAATTTCCTCCGCGCGGTCCGTCGCAGAAAAGAAGATGGCCGCTGGTCACATGTCCACATCACATGTCCTGCACCTGCCTGGGCAGGGTCATGTGATCACCACTAAGTTTGGCTGTAGTCGGTTGGTTGCAGTGCATCCAGTATGATCAGTGTTGTGGTGATGGCAGTTACACATCATTACTATGGTAACAGAGCAATAAAACCTGTTACATCATCACTGTTAGCAGAGCATAAGTGGTAGGAGGAGTTACTGAGAACTAAAGGATCATGGAACTTGTAGTTTCCAGTGGCGGCCATCTTAGTGATAACTCCATCTACTTTAGAGAGGCCATAAATTTTGTAAATCATAAAATCATATTATTTTAGCTCCGTTTTGTGACTAATGACATTGAGTATTGTTACATTCATTTATTTATAGCATCATGGGTTTTTGTGTCAGACGTTCATATTCCCGGAATACCCCTTTAATGTACCACTAGAGTTCCTTTATCCGGAGGTCTGATGCTGTGAGGTCTGTGAAATACAGACAATAAAATGAGCGGTGACAAAAGGCCCAAATTGATCATGCCACATCTATCCAATATGATAAATATCCTGGCATTAGCAAATTTTTATGGTAAAAAAGTCAATGGGGCACATTCACTAAGGGTCTGAACACCACATTTTCGTCGGGTTTTGCATTTTTTTTCAGATTTGCCCTGAATTGCCCCGGGTTTTTGGCACATGCGATTGGATTGTGCCGCGTCGGCGCCAGCTTGTAGGGGGGGCGTGGACATCAGGCAACCTGACTGATTTGGACAAACCGTGGAATTTAAAAACCAAATTGTGTCGCAAGATCAGCACTCACATGCACCGGGAAGAAGATGGTGATCTCCGGCAGACCTCAGCGGGGGAAGCGACACATGCAGGAAATTTGACGCATTATATTAGTGAATCGCGGCAGACCCGAATCCTCGTCAGGCATTCTGGATCGGCGGCGTCAACGGGACGGGTAACTAAATGTGCCCCAATATGTGCACTGCATAGTCTACCGTCTAAGGTTCTCTAGGATGCCAATGAACTAAACACTATAAAAGTATCCAATCCTAAAGACCATGAACAACCCTAAATTAAATGACAGATCAACAATTAAGTAACTTTGACGCATCAGGAGGGGTTGATTCCCTAGTGTTAGTAATGTTAACTGGGAATCTATACAGGGTGCAGTTATAAGTTAGGTTTTGTGACTTATATCTAATACCCTGATGTGTGGACTGACCAAAGGCCCCTGATAATTTTATTGAAAGGGGAACATGGTAACACAATCCCCTAAGATGGTTCTCAAGGGTTCATTGACAAGGAGGATTGTATGTTGGCATTGAAAGGGTTAATGTTATTATGAGGTAATTTTTATGTTCTGTGTTTCCCGCTTTTTCCATGAGGTACTTTTGTGCACTTTTCTGCCACATGTTTGTTCCACAGATACTGCCTGCTGATTCACTAAAGGTGAAGGTCAGCTGTGATTGGTAAACAGCTGGATCTATGGCAGCATTGTAACCAGGCAAAATATTGGAGGCAGCCAGCTGATTGGCAGCTGGATACAGTAACTTACCCATAAATGAAGCTGTCAGCAGGGTGTCTGGGCCAGTTTGAAGAAGAATCCGGTTGCAACGCCCTACCCAGCCCGCCCCAATTTATTATTTCTTCTGACCGTCACAGTGCTTATTAGTGGGGGTTTTGTCTCCCATCTCATGCTGGGGAGACTAAGTTATATAATATTGTTATGTTGTTAATCTGTAGTTTTGAATTATTCTGTTTATTTATTTAATAAAATTATTGATTTAATTATTTATTTTGGTAACCCAATAATAAAGCATTGGGGCCAATTTTGAATCCAACATGGTTTATGGTGTCTTTGTTTATTGTGGAATTATTATGTATATATGTTACCATGTGGGGGTTGGGCACTAACATGTTGAATCACCTGAGCGCTCTAGTTTTATCACTGCACTAGTTACTGGAAGTGATGTCTATGACAGTTTAGCAGCATTCATCACACACAGGAATCTGTTTACATAAGGATTCTCTGGTATCTGTACCTGGTTTGTGTTAATGGTTTGAGTGATGCTGAAATATTATCTTCCACCTGAAAGACACCAGACTTGAAGCCACTCATAGCAGAGTAAACACAAGAAATTGGCGCGATATGTTTTTCTTAATGAGTTTCCTCAGGAGCTGAGTCAATCAAGTTGAATGGAAAAATTTCCAGAATTAAAGGGACATTAACCCCTGGTCTAGACACCTCACCACCTCTAGAAACCCTGGAAGTGGTTTTCATCCAGGATTTCTCTGTACTTGGAAACATTCATATTTCCTTCAATTGCAACCAGTCAACCTGTCACCCCATAATATGATGCTGCCACCACCATGTGTCACTGTTGGGATTGTATTTGTCAGTCGATCAGCAGTGCCTGGATTTCTCCACACATAATGAACACCAAAAAGTTCAGATCTCATCAGATCTGAGAATCTTATTTCCCATAGTCTGGGAGTCCTTCATGTGTTTTTGCTGATTGTATGCAGCTTTCATATGTCTTGCACTGAGGAGAGGCTTCCGTCAGCACACTCTGCCATAAAGCCCCGACTGGTGGTGGCTGCAGTGATAGTTGACTTTGTGAAACTTTCGCGCATCTCCCTACTGCATCTCTGGAGCTCAGCAACAGTGATCTTGGGGTTCTTCTTTACCTCTCTCACCAAGGGTCTTTTCCCACGATTGCTTGGCTGGATGGCCAGGTAGTGGAAGAGTTGTGGTCATTCCAAAATTCTTCCGTTTAAGGATTATGGAGACCGCTGTGATCTTAGGAACCTTGAGTGCTGCATAAATTCTTTTGTAACCTTGGCCAGATCTGTGCCTTGCCTCAATTGTGTCTCTGAGTTCCTTGGGCAGTTGCTTAGACCTCATGATTCTCCTGTGTTCTGACATGCACTGTGAGCTGTGAGGTCTTATGTGTGTTCCTTTAAAGTAGTACCCTGTTTCCCCGAAAATAAGACAGTGTCTTATATTAATTTTTGCTTCTTAAGAGGCACTAGGTCTTATTTTCAGGGGATGAACAAGATGAACAAGAATTTACACTTATTGGTGAACAAAAAAATCTACTTTTCTAGCATTCCTATAAATCTCCAAACTCTGAATTTCCTGCTGTATTTCTTAGAATCATTGGCCACAATCTCTAATGTTTAGTAAAAGCACTTTCCATAAATGACCCTTCTTATCCTGGTGGCTGCTGGGATCACATTTGCAGCACAACAGCCGGTGATTTACTTCCATGAATTCTACCCCATGTCACAACCTTCTGTAGCATCTAAAAGATTTCCAATACTAATGTTTGGCGTGGGGGGGAGCTGCCGCAATGACTGCCACTAGGTCTTATTTTCAGGGGAGGTCTTATATTTCTAAGCCTGAACAAAATTGTAATAGGTCTTATTTTCAGGGGATGTCTTATTTTAGGGGAAACAGGGTAGAACTATCTCAAGGAGGATCAGAAGGAAATTTACAGCATATGAGTTAAATATGAGTGCCACAGCAAAGGGTCTAAATACTTATTTAATATTTTAGTTTTCTTGTTTAATATATTAGCAGAAATATCTAAATTTAATTTTGTACTGTCAAGATGGCATGCAGAGTATACATTAATGAGAAAAAAATCACTTATTTGGTCTTACCAATTGGTTGCAATAAAACAAAGTGTGAAAAATTTAAAGGGGTCTGACTACTTTCTGTACCCACTATACACAACCTTCCTTTGGAGTTTTTTTAAGCAGACAAATTCTGGAAAATCCACTTAATAATAATTCCTTTATTAATATAGCGCACACAGATTACACAGCTCTGCACAGAGCTTGCCAAATCAATCCCTGTCCCCAATGGGGCTCACAATCACTTTTCATAGTAGTGGACGAAGAAAACAGAATTGAAAGAAATCGACAATAAGGAAATTGAATTAGTTTAGAATATATATATATTTACCAATGTAACAGTAAAATAAAATAAATGATAAAAAGTGATCCATTCCTTTAAAAAATAAAATGTGTAATAAAGTGTGTGAAACTCTGCTACCATCTGGTGGACAAATCTGAATATTACTCTTCCATCTCTGTAGTCCAGTTGATAGGTAGGCATAGAAACGAAAAATCCAGAATGAGCACGGAACAGAACAAGGAAAAATAAAATGGTTTCTGATGAGGGGAATGAACATTGCAGCCTGAAAATAAGCTGTTGGAACATTATGTGTAACTTCTGCTTCCGTTAATGTGACAACAACGGTTCCATTCTGAGTTCAGGAGGAAATTTTCTGTTTTGTTATTTTTTTTTCTTTTAGAAAATGAACACTGAGAATCCCGAGAAGCAGCTGTTCCTGGCCCATTGTAGCCGAGTGTAATGAGTAAGCAGCTGCCAGGACAACATTATCTCATAGAAAACGGCGCCATTCATTTCTGCTCGTGCTTCTTCGTAATGACATGAGCCGTTTGTACAGAGGTTTTCACCAGCGCTCCTATCACAATTAAACTAGTTGGATTTAATTCTCACAGATGACAACGTTGCAGATTTAAGGTTATGTGCCACCCCTGCCACCAATTGGGGTACATTTGTTAGGACTTGTGCGTCAGTTTTATGGTGTACAATCCCTAAAATAAAGGCAATTACCGTACTTGCAAACCACCAGGCATTGTGATTATTTCCCCCCTTATGGGTATAGAGTGGCAAGGCCAGAAGTGGAGTGAGCAGGCTCTGGGCATTCCTGCCCCGATGCCTGCACAATCACTACTGGCTATTGTTCAAGCTAAAGAGTCACTGAATAACAGCACAATTGAATCTATGGGGGAAATTTATCATGCGATGGCGCAAGGTGTGTCAGAGTATGATGTCATCCCCGCACCACTGGGACCCGCTGGATCTATTAGGAGGCTCAGGCCTCCTGACAAATCCAGTGGGGGTTTCGCAGCAGGCTGTTCTACACCAGGTACTTGCCATGACCTGCACCAGGAATGCTACACCGGTCGCACCCCCTACATTCCCACTTGGCGTGTAGGTGGCGCAAGCGGGTAAATAGGCGCAATTCTTGGCCATACACCAGGAACTGTGCCTATTTCAGGATTTATATGCCAGAAAACTGCCACACAAGCCCCGATAAATCCTCCCAATGTGCTGTATATGCACAATTTTACAGAAAACATTGGGAGAATTATCATGATGGAAATTTTTATGGTCAGTTAGATAGAAGTCTATGTAGCTGTAATCTTTGCCAATGTTTCCAAAAATGGCCCAGATTTATCAATAGTGAGGCAAGCTGCGTTAAGTGTAGTTTGCCTTTTGAGTGTGCAGGGTGTGGCAGATTCTTGAAGACTGGTGCAGCCTGCTCTGCTTGGGAAGTCTTTTTTTAGGTGCACCTTCAACATACAGCGTGCGACACATTCGTTTCAAGTCAATGTCAATTTCCTGTCGAGTCAATGTATTTAAGGAAATTAAAAAACGAAAAAACTCGAAATACTCACCTCCTCTCTTCATCTTGATCCCGGCTCTGTCTTTCGCTAGTCTTGACATGCTGGAAAGTTACAATTAGCAACATGGAGCGCAGGGATAAGAAGCTGTGCTGGGAGGGGGAGGTGACGTCACGCAAGATCTCCCTCAATCTCCCACCTCAATCTCCCATGCCCGCAGCGTGCATAATTAGCAGCCTGGAGCGCCGGACATCTTGTCCCTGTGCTCTGTGCTGCTTATTATAACTTTGTTTTCTAGGTGATCCCGGCGTGGCAAGCTCAGCGACGGACAGTGCAGGGATCAAGATGAAGAGTTGCTGAGCATTTCTAGGTTTTTCTTAGTTTTCTAAGTGGATGATTTCCTTTATATGTGGTGCAAACTCTGACTAAACACTAACAAGACCCTTTAGGGGCACATTTTTTGTCTTGTTGGCACAGTGCAGCCGTGACACTTCTTAAATACATGACGTTCTTTCTAGTGCAAAGTCAGACAAAAAAATGGCGCAGATCTGGGCCATTGAAAAAAAATTGGCAACGATGGTTTTGCCAACCATGTAATGTGTATGGGGCCTCCCAACTCTTCCTCGATGGCAGAAATTGCACAAAATAATGGTCACACAGGTTGAAATACACCTGTTCAAACCGTATATATTCTCTGTAAAGGCGCAGTTTTCTCTATTTCTTTACAAATACACTTTTGGTCTATTCGGCTATTAAAGAGGAATAGACAAGATAGCTGATGGGCATGGGCGTTTTTTTCCTATGTTTAATAATATTTTTATGTTACAATTTTTCCCATTACATTAAAAATTAAATAAGCTGCGGCCTACCCACATGACCTAAAATGTCATGAATCAGTGTTATTTTGTGGTTTTTCGGCTTTCTTGGGAAGGTCATGAGCAGAATTTTTCAGTGGTCCCGGAAGTCTTTCAAGTGTTTGAAACCTTAAAGGGGATGTCCCAAGTTTGTCTCAATCTCACTACTAGGAGCAGAAGGTCAAGTGTGCAAGAGGCAATTTCAGCTGAGCAGTCTGAGCCCCTCCAATCTGAATGTTATATCTTATTCTTAGATAATTCAACTTGAGACTACTCCTTATCACTACAGTGTCCCACTATGTGTACTGACCACTACTGCAGTGCAAATGCACAGATACTTGCAACGTTTTCAGTGACAAGCTGAAAGCAAAGGAAGATATCTACACATCTCCTGTAAATTACATAGATTGGAAATGACACATCGGAGTATATATCAGCAGGGATGGTGGCAGAAGAATTTACCCGCTTCCCTTTCTCCTGGCTGCCCGTGTGGTCTTGCTCTCCTTCCATTAATGAATATTAATCCCATATGCTGTATCATATTATCATCTCCTATGTCTCTGCCTCCAGGTATAAAATCCTGATTTATCACTGTGCCATTAAGACTGCCAGCATTTAATTGCATGTAGGTTAATTGCGGGCATTCCCGGCTTTATGGAGGGATCAATCCCATTCATTGCTCTGCTAATGAGGTTGTAACGTCCAATGTCTGTACCTCCGCGTCCTCACAAAAGATACACACAACTTGTCTATACCAAGAAATTGATGCATTTTAGCTGCACTGATACACTGTAACAAGACTTGTTTCCTGCTGCTGTGTGCAGCTTACGGAGGATTGTACCGAAACCTGAGAATACATTTTGCTAATAATAAAGTTTTATGTTCATGTCACCTGTAGTCAGAACTTAACTCAATACTGCCACCTGCTGTACTAGCCTGGACATCGCCTTCCTCTAACATCCACTTCAAGCTGAAATGTTACTCCCTCAAGATTATTCCAATCTTAGGTATTTAAAGAAATTCTGGCAACAATTCTGGCCATAGAAAGTTGTGTTAGGGGTTGGCCCTGGAGTGCTGTGTAACCTTTCGTTAAAATTGTAAAATAGAGGCGCTTACATCTTCTATTGGTGAATGTGCCAATTTTGGCACATAATTGTTGCATGTTATGAGTTAAATAAGAGAAGGGTTAGTATCATTGGAGGACATTTATCATACGCAGGCGCTTTGTATCCCAACCCTTCCACAGCACCAGATGTATACGGTGCATACAATTCTACGGCAAACTCTCCTTCCTTCGAAAAACAACTTATTATGCTAATGAGTCAGAAGTGCTATGGTGAGCGTTACCAGACTCCCTCTGTGCTGTAGATTTACAGGCTGTTTTTCTGTGCAAGAGTACAGGAAGGGGAAAGTGCCGAGAGAGCAAGGGGAGAGTGAGAACAGTGTAACAGCCTGTGAAGCTGTAAGTGTCCCTGGTTTATAATGATGGATTTTGATGATAAATCAAAAGTCATGTATACCAAAATTGGCATCAATAAAAGTAAAAATAAGTCCTCATGCATTGAAAAGTAACAGATAGACGTGAAACTGTTCTGGCTTTTGGAGGGAAAAGTTGACAAAGCTAAATTAGAACCTCCAAATTTGACAAAGAAGGGAAGGGTGTATGTTTTATATTCACACTATTTATCATGGTATTGTGTACTTTTCTCATTCATAGTTCAGACAGTAATGTATAATTAGAACTTTTCTATTTTCTACAGAGTGGAGTAAAATTGAACCATCTTTAGCACTGCCCTTTTTAACAATACCCCCACCCTGTAAATTGTTAAGCTCCTCCTCATTGTCAGACAAAAGGTAAAAAGGTGTCTAAAACAAATAATAAATGTGGTGATAGTCTTTAGGTCAGAATCAGAATTTACAGATGACTGGAGTAAGGATTTCATTGAGCTAGCCATGGCTCAGACACATCCAGTGCGGGTTTGGGACTATTACAGATAGATATTCCTAATATTGTCTCTAGAGAACAAAGGGAAGTATTATGGCTCCATTATGGCATTACTGGAGTAGGAGTTCCTGGCAGCCTTTGAAATGTTATTGTGCAGGGCTGGGAGATTAAAGGACAGATATAATGGCGTTACTGTGGAGCACGGTATGAAGCACATCATGGTGGCCCTGGATGAAAAGATCTGGGCTGGAGGATATTAGTATAAGAAATGTCAGGGAAAGAGATCAGACTCTCTTCAAGGGTTTTCTACAATTTCCAAAAAAAGTAGACATTTCCACAGCTAAAAAAAATCGAAATGTGTCAATTTACAACTGTACCAGAATTCTGCCTTAATTTGAGCAAAAAAAAAAAAACAGACTGGAATTCATGCCCTCTATGTGCGTTGCCACAATTTGAGGCTCACCCCCAAAAATCACCTACTGATTAAATATCCTGAGAAAAGGTCATCAGTATGAAGAAAAGAAAAGGGCCCAGACAACCCCTTTTATTTATTTATCTATATATTTTTAAATTTTTACACTACAGATGGACAAAGGAGCCTACAATAGGCCCTTCGGCAGCCATGTAACAACATTGGCCCACCCAGATCGCATTTAGAGCAGTTCCAATTTGACATTCTCTCTGGACGGGAGGCTAGCACAGCGCGCCCATTCTCCTCTCTGATAAAGTAAAAATTGTGGCTCTCCCTCCAATCCAATGCCAGCATTCCCATGGACAGGGAGCTCTACCCTGACACCATGTACTGCAGGGCACTCAAGTACCTCCATGCAGTGTTAGGTCCTGACCACCAAACTGCATACTCAATGTAATAGTCCTGATAGTTCTTTCTTATTAACATCTGACTCGATGCCTGGTTTTTCATCATGGAGATTTTAGGAGGCAGTGGTGATACTAGCAGATTATTTATGCTATGGAAATTGTAGTCACAACTCCTGTCATGCAGCCTGTTATCTATACATAATGTATTGTTAGCGAATAGGGTTGCAGTATAACTCCAAGGTTAAAAAATCCAATAGCCTTAGGGCACGTCACACGTTGCATTTTGGTTGTGTTTTCATTGCGTTTGAAACACATTACAACAGCTGAGGAGACATTTGCGTTTCCAAAACGCATCATTAATGCGATGTTAACATGTGTTAATAATGTGTTAATTTATATGTTTTGTTAACACACGTGTTAACATTGCATTAACAAATGTAAACAGTAATGTAATTAGGCAAATCGCATCTCCTCTGTTGTAATGCGTTTCAAACGCAATGAAAACGCAGGCCAAAACGCAACATGTGAATGCGCCCTCAGAACCACAACCCAGATTGCAAATGATGGGAGCTGTAGTTGTGACTACCACTGTACATGGTTGTCTGGGCTTTTTGTGTTCTTCACGGCAGAGAAGAGAATGAAGTTATCACATGCGAGCGGAGAATCCCCTGGCGGCCTTCGTTTACAGCCTCAGTCAGTGACAGCTGTGTCCCTGATAGCCATTATGTTGTGAGCCGGCTCCTTCCAATTCAATCCCGGGCAGACCTGTTCCTACAGGTGGCTACAGCGCTCAGCAGCCTCTCAGCTCATCAATGGCTGTCACAGCAAATGACTGAGTCTACTACACACAAGGCTGAGGATGAAGAAGAGTGTAATCACAGTGCCCCCTACAGGAACAGGGTTACACCAGACACCTAGAATATAAGGGGACTGGGTATGTTTAAACAGACCATATACATTAGAGCAGTGATGGCGAACCTATGGCACGGGTGCCAGAGGTGGCACACGGAGCCCTTTTTGTGGGCACCCAGGCCTTCACCCCAACACAGAGTCTGCCAGCTAGGACTCAAGGTTTTCTCCTGTGATCCAATACAGCCCAGGACGTGCCATGCTTGGCGCTATTTGGCTGCCAAGACTAAAGGAGGAGCAAGAAGGTGTGGATAGAGATGGATTGTTATTGGAGCTCCTGCTCTGGGTCCCCTGATTCTTCCTCTTCAGGGCACCCTGGAGGGAAGCTACAATTCAAATTTCTCCATCTTTCTATTGTATTGGTGAACTCAGGACGCCAATACGATTAAAGCCTGTGATACACCAGGGATCAATCACTTACTGCTTAAATTGTCATGTTGGCACTTTGCAACATATAATTGGGTTTTGGTTCTAGCTTGGGCACTCTGTATCTAAAAGGTTTGCCATCACTGCATTAGAGAAACATCAGATGTCTGTGGAGATGAAGCAGCAGATAGTTGAATTTCAGCATGCCTGGTCCTTTTGTTGTTGGGGGAAATACATCTTGACTCATGTGTATCAGCAGCTTACTCCCCTCTACAAAGTGAGAACACATACACACTTGGCTGAGGGCGAATTCACGCGATACCTTGCGTTGTGTTTTTTCATGCATTTTTGACGCATTCAAAAGGCTTCAGCCTGGATCACATGTTGAAGTAGCATTGCGTTTTAGCAAATGCAATGGAAATGCAATGTTACTTCGACATGTGATCAATGTTGAAGCCTTCAGAACGCTTCAAAAACGCATCAAAAAACATGACACAATGCATTATATGAATGTGCCCTGAGAGGGGAGAGATAGGTGCTGGCTGAAATAGTTTGTCCAGCTTTAGGCTAATGGTCCGAATCACATTTCTAGCTAAACCAACACAATTAGGAGACACAATTTAGACCCTGTGATGGAGCAAAATGTGAGTACAGGCGGTCCCCTACTTAAGAACACTCGACTTACATACGACCCCTAGTTACAAACGGACCCCTGGATATTGGTAATTTATTGTACTTTAGTCCTAGGCTACAATGATCAGCTCTAACAGTTATCAAATGTGTCTGCAATGAAACTTTAGTATTAATCCTGATTCTTATGACAACCCAACATTTTTAAAATCCAATTGTCACCGAGACCAAAAAAGTTCTGGCTGGGATTACAATGATAAAATATACAGTTCCGACTTACATACAAATTCAACTTAAGAACAAACCTATAGACCCTATCTTGTATGTAACCTGGGGACTGCCTGTATAGGCTTTTAGGTCAATACATTTTATCCTTGGAAGAAAATATAAAAGTAAGGTGCTAACAGTAATAACTTTATGTTTAGCCAATGCAAAAGTGGGGTTTTCAAACTTAAACACATTTTGTGGGAGATATATAAATGTGCCACACATTAGACCAGTGTTTATCACTGTCCGATACTGAATGATAAATCCGAAGCAAGTGAACCGGAATGTTGCCAGACACAATCACAAAACCATTTTAAACTTAAACACATGCAATCAGTAAGGAGCACCACCTGTTTTGCTGTTGAAACGCATATGATATCAGGTTAAGCTCTTCCCCATTCCCTAGAACAGTGGTGGCGAACCTATGGCACGGGTGCCAGAGGTGGCACTCAGGGCCCTTTCTGTGGGCACCCAGGACTTCACCCCAACACAGAGTTTGCCAGCTAGGACTCAAGGCTTTCTCCTGTGATCCAATACAGGCCAGGACGTGCCATGCTCAGCGCTATTTTAAAGCTACCTTGGCTACCAGGACTACAGGAGGAGCGGGAATCTGTGGATAGAGATAGATTGTCATTTGAGCTCCTGCTCTGGGGCCCCTGATTCTTCCTCTTCAGGGGACCCTGGAGGGAAGATACAATCCAAATTTCTCCATCTTTCTATTGTATTGGTTAACTCAGGACACCAATACGAGTAAAATCTGTGATTCAGAAGGAATCAATAAGTTACTGCTGAAATTGTCATGTTGGCACTTCGCGACATACAAGTAGATTTTGGTTGTAGTTTGGGCACTCTGTCTCCAAAAGGTTGGCCATCACTGCCCTAGAATATGTGAATGCAGCCTTCGGCCAGGTTCAAACACACGGGGTCATATTATGCTGGCCCCATCCCCCAGGGTGCGTTCACATGTTCCGCTAGCGTCGCACAGGGGTGCACGGGAAACGCATGTGATTGATAACCCGATCGCATGCGTTTCTCCGTCATTTTGCAAATATGCGATGATTATGCGACTACCCCACCTCAATGCCATGTGGGCACAGCCTCTGGAAAAGTGGGCGGGGAAGGGGCGTAAATTTGCAAAACTACAGCAGGTCAGACCCAGCGTAATTTTGCTGGGCAGCTCAGCCACCTGCATGTATACAGCAGGACAGAAGGGGGTGGGGGCGCGGCCATACGGCGGCGCACAAGCGTATAATAAATTCCCACCAGAGGGTTTTTGTTTTTATTTACTGGCTGTACATTTTCCGGTTACTCTAGGTTTTCCAATAAAACCTTGCAGACAATAACATTTGCAGGTGAAACTGTTTTAAGAGACAAAACCTACAAGTAATGTGAGGACTCTACCCTGCATTCATGGAAAGTACCCTTAGATAATAGAAGATTTCATCTCTCATTTTTAAGGTAGCAGAGGAGAGTAAAATCAGAAATTTTAGCACCTTATGACTGCCAAATACCCAGACCACATGAAGCTATATTGACAGAAAAATAGAAAAGTTATAGCTCATAAAGTGCATTGGTGAAAAAAATTGTGAGAAATGTAAGAAACAGGTGCAGAAGGGGTTAAAATTACTTGGATATTTAACAGAAAACTATGAAAATATTGCATCTATGTAGAGGTAAACATAACTCGCCGGCATATGGTGACTACACTGTCATTGTGAGTTATGTAATATAGAATTCATTTACGGAGGACAACAATTCCCATGAACCGTACCGTATTACGGAGACAGCAGGGAATGCCGGGAGTTGTAGTTTGTTTACTAGCTCTTCGAGACCAATTAGAGAGGGCCATGTAGCCGCACACTGCTGACGAAACTTCAAGGCCGGAATTCCCTCCCGTCCCCTCTGATTGGCTGTCCTGCTGCTCAGGTTTCTTGGTTGGTCCAGGTGGAAGAGCCGAGGCTGCTGATTCGTGGAGGTCTTTGCTCGGCTGGCTCCGGGTTCTGCATTAGGCCGCGGCTAGAGCCAGGGGCTGTCAGTCAGGTTCACTGCGGGGTCAGGTCCGTTGAAGGATGGGAGGCCGGACTGCACGGGCTCTGCTGCTCCTGGGACTTTACTGCACAACAGCTCTGCTGGGGCACGGCACCTCACAGGCTGCAGCCGGTAAGTGACGGGGGAGCCGGTGACAAAAGTGGGGGATAAGGGGAGAGAGGGAGTTCACTGACTGACAGGTCAGGAGGGGAAGGGGGTGTCTCTGACCGACAGGTCAGGAGGGGAAAGGGGGGTCTCTGACTGACAGCACAGAAAGGGGGGGTCTCTGACAGGTCTGGAGCGTCTCTGACTGACAGACAGAAATGGTGGTCCCTGACAGGTCAGGAGGGGAAAGGGGGTGTCTGACTCATGGGACAGTAGGGGGGTCTCTGACTGACAGGACAGGAAAAGAGAGGGAGCTGTGTCTCCCTGACTGACAGGCATACGTGGTGGGCACGTGGATCTCTGAGTGGCAGGATGGAAGGGGGTACAGCGAGGTCTGATAGGAGCCCATGGTGGGAGCAGGGATGTTACTCAGCAGTGACTGTCATGTTTCTTATCACCTTTCAGATAGTGAAGGAGATGATGATGAGTCCCCGGTGAGTATGGTGCATGTTTTGGGGGGTGTATTTGTGCTTCTTGCTTTGGTTGAACGCTATTTGCTTCCTGTTCTTCCTTCATTTCCTATAACCCTCTTGCATCTGTTCTGGGATGTAGCTACCCATTATGTTTACGGTGTCCTCTTTCTACCAGGAAATATCGGAGCAAGAGCTGCATTACCCCATAGGAGACAAGCCGCTGTATGAGGAGCCGGACACTGAGAAGTGGATGGAGAATGAGATACCCCAGCACAGCCAAGAGTCCGGGATAACTGAGAACCCCCAGATCTCTTCATCTATGGACTTAGACAAGGAAGGTCCCGAAGATGAGGTGGACCCAAATACACAGACTGTCACCTTCCTGGACAATACAGACAGCTTGGAGGGAGGCCTAGGGACTGCAGACACTGGATTCCTGCAGGATGGAAAGAAAGAAGTGGAAAAAGCTGATGTCCAAAAATCAGGTACTGTCGTGGGCAGTGACTGGATATAGTTATTGTGAGGTGTGTGAATTAAATGCCAGAACTACAGGTGTCATGGCTGGCAGCACCAGGCTGTACATCTAACCTAGGAATTTATGTATGCTGTCATTAAATCGGCACCAACCTTTAAACAAACATTGCATAAATTTGTAATACAACAGAGAACAAGTAACACAAGACATTTCATAGTTTTCCCCATTATTGCAGGTGGCATCCACAGACTACAAAAGTTGCAAAGTACAATCATATAATGGCCAGAAATAGTTGTATTCCTCATATATACTTGCTGTACTAAGGCCTGTCCAGACAATATTTAGGTTTGTAACTAGTGTAACTGTGTTGTAGAAATTAATCTCGCAGGTGAAAATAGTAAACTTTCATTTACTTTTGTACCATTTTCTCACCTCGGGGAGCAGTGTATCTGAAATCTGTGTGTGTGTGTGTCCGTGTGTGTCCGTTCTGAAAGCAAAATCCAGGAGTGGAACATAAACAGAAAATTAGAATAATGAAAAGGTTTACATGTCTTTCATTTTTTGGAGCCACGTCCTTTCCTGTATAATGGCATGTGAGGAAATTCATGTAATGCACAGTGTATGGCACCACTGAAATATTACTGATCGGAGTGGGAATAAGTCATTTTTCATTTCCCTTTAATGTCCCCATGAAGCAGAGCTCTTCTGGTTCTTTCTCCACAGGGTAAATTAACCCCTTCTCCCTGTGAGCAGTCAGGGGTTTCATCATCCACATGTCTCTGTGAAAGCTCCATGTGTCACTGACTGTGTGTACTGTCTCTGTGCCTGACAGGTGTTGGCTGCGTCACCATTTCCCCTTGAGCTTATTGGCCCACGACAATGAAACTGAGCAGGAAGGCAAATCTCCAGCGTTTCTTATAGAAGTGTGAATGTTATAACAAAGCAATATCTTCATGTTTAAGATGTCTTTGTGCATCAGCACAGCAGAGATTGTCAGAAGTGGACAGTCTTCTCTTTAATATTTACATACCCCCTCCCTAAGTTCTCATTGCTCATTGTGTAACCCAGACCAGAGCTGCACCAAAAGGAGTCAAGCTTGTGGTGGTGGCAGAGAGGTGTTCAGTTTTGTCACAAAATTGTCTCTCATCAGTGATCACAGCTATCGGGGGGACGTCAGATGGAGAGCCATGTCACTTTCCTTTTCTCTTCATGGAAAAGGAATATGAAGAGTGCACATCAGATGGACGCCAGGATGGCCGCTTCTGGTGTGCTACAACTTTTGATTACAAGAGTGACTTGAAATGGGGCTTCTGTGAAAGTAAGTGCCACTTCTCATACATGAATGTCCTCATTATTCATTAGTTTAGTATCTGAGACATTTTACATGTGAACATGGCCTTAAAGTGCACATTCCCCAAGTTGCTTGAGCAAAGAAATCTTGTGCTGTTCCAGCCATGGTCTAGACTGGTTCCATATTCTTCATTTTGGGTCTTCTGAAAACCCCTATCATTTAAACCTCTCTTATTACATTAGTGTCATCATACTTGCAGTGCTACCATTGTTGGTTTATATTTAGTTTCTGTTATTTTGCAGCGGAGGAACAGGCCAGCCAAAGACGACAGATGCAAGAAGCAGAGGAACTTTACCTGCAAGGCATGAAGATTCTGAATGAAAGCACAAAGAAGTCTCACAGGAGAGAGTGCGTACTTCTCCCCTTTCACCCCACCCCTGTATTCTCTGTTTTTTGTTTTTCCTTTTTGTCCTTCCTCACATTTTGATGTCTGCAGGGCCTTCCAGTACTTTATGAAAGCTTCTGACATGAATCACCTTAAAGCCATGGAGAAGGTTGCTTATGCGTTGTTATTCGGAGACCCCTTAAAGCAGGATATCCCCTCTGCAAAGGCTCTTCTAGAGAAACTGACTGAACAGGGATCACCTCGAGGGCAGACTGTAAGTACCCAAGATCCTGGAAATAACAGCATTGCCTTATAATAGAAAACACATGAAAATGGATGAAATGTTTGGCTTTGGTTTTATAGTTATTCTGTGTTATTTGCTTTGTGGCATAACATTTAGAAGATGCAGTCCTGTACTCTCCTAATTCCCTGGTACATCTGTGTGAATTCTCTATGAGTTCCTTTTAAACTATTTAGCCAGAATTATTTAGGTAAAATAAATGGGTAGGTTAATGTATTTAGAAAGGTCAGGGCAGTGGTGGGCTGTATGCTTGTACTTTGTTGTTAAGGCTTTGAATAGAAGAATGTTGCAGAGGATACGCTCCCACACTGAGCGGGGGATATCTTACGTCATTTAGTGCAGTCAATTTATCCAGGTGTTTAGGGGGTGTTCTCCCCTGCAGCAATTGCACATTTTAACAAGCTTCTGTGTTAGATGTTGAAGGGCAGGTTTATATTGTATTAGTTATGTGTTTTTATCTTATTATCTTGTTATTTACAAACAACACAGGTTATATTTGTCATATGGAGTTGCTATAAAATACATTTAATATAATACTATTCTAATAAATTTTAAACTTAAAGTGAATACTCTTAAGGGGTATGCCATCTGGGCTTTCACATTTAATTTTAACTCTTCTACCATATTAGAAAAAAAAAGAATTGTATCTTTGTTAAGATAATTTCCCATAAATGAAGCCCGGTTGTCCCTTAGAAACTAGATAGGTGTCCTTTTATCCAACCACTCCCGCACAGATGGCCAGACGTGGGCTGAGCCCTGTCTCACCACGTGGATTCAGTGACCATTACTAAAGGAAAGCTCTGGGACATACAGTAACTCCTGGACATTTCATGTGCAAAAACTATTTGTTTCTTTGTGCAATCACAGCAGTAACGGTGGTCGTATTCAAGGATACGATTTTGCATTAGTTATGGCAAAAACACACAGGAACTAGTCATAAATTGAATCTTTTAACATTGCATTACAGTCCATTTTTATTTTTTTTCATTTAACTTTTTTTATTTAAAACATTTTAAAAAGGGCACTTTCCGCTACCCTGCCCACCATGTACGGAACCAGATGAGGAATAGTGAAATATATTGTACTTCCTAGAGGAACTATTTAATGTACCATGTAATGGACTGGAAGGCTGAAAAAAATGAGTTGTGATAAAACAGCAATTCAGACATTTGGGTGTTGTTCATGTACATCATTAAAGGGTTAATGAGGCAGTTTGGACAGAGTGTTGGCAGTCAATGTATTGCTTAGTTGTACAAATATATCATTTTATATTTCAACTTAGGCTCTGGGCTTTCTCTATGCATCTGGTCTCGGTGTGAACTCCAGTCAGGCGAAGGTAATGGCTTTTACCTTTAGATCTTATCACAGTGTGGGTCTGGATGATGATCTGACATATAATTGTGACTTTTGGATCCTACAGGCTCTTGTCTATTATACATTTGGCGCTTTAGGAGGAAACCTGATTGCACATATGGTTCTGGTGAGTACAGTATGATACGTTTTGCCACAGATGATCCAGTAACTACTGAATATAGGAATTGTTTATAGTACTGTAGCTGTAAAAACTTGTGTAAAGATGAGCGGGTGTTACTGACTATATCCACTGCCCCAGGCTGCAGCTGCTATAGGTTTACTGGAAGGCCACAATGAGCAGCTATTGCAGAACTTCATGGGGGAGATTCATCACTGCTTCTACGCCAGTTTTCTGTGAAATAGTCGCTAATTTTTGTGCAGTGCAAGAATTTGCTATTAAAGTAACGGATATGCCACCTCCATGCCACATGGTCATGGAGGGGTGGGCACAGGCGCTCCCACCCATGCCAGCGCTCTTTTCAAAAAGTTTGCTGTTTTGGGGGGTATTTTTGTTTTGTTTTTTTTGTTTTTTGCACAAAACTATGCCAAGTCAGATCTGATGTAGTTTTGCCCAGCTGGCATATGACATCTCTCCCACCGCCCCTCCCCGTTTATGTGTATGTAAAATATATGTGTATGTGTGTATAATATATACCGTATATACTCGTGTATAAGCCGAGTTTTTCAGCACAAAAAATGTGCTGAAAAACGTCCCATCGGCTTATACACGAGTCACAAAATACTTAAAAAATAATAAACTTATATACTCACCCTCCGGTGGCCCCGATCTGCAGCGCTGCTCCCCCGATGTCCTCTTCTGGCTCCCCCGATGTCCTCTTCTGCAGCGCTGCTCCCCCGATGTCCTCTTCTGCCTTCCCGGCGCCTCTTCTGCCTTCTGTACATCACGCTGGGCGCCGCTGATGACGTCATACTAGGCGCCACCCGGGAGACAGCAATGGCAGCGCCCAGCGCGATGTACAGAAGACGAGCGCAGAAGCCAGAAGAGGACCCGCGCGGGACACGGGGAGCAGCGCTGCAGATCGGGCCACCGGAGGGTGAGTATAAAGTTTTTTGGTTTTTTTTTTTGTTTTTTTTTTTGTTTGTTTAATACGTGGCAGTGCTGTATACTACTGGGGGCAAGATGGGCAGTGCTGTATAAAATGGGGGCAAGCTGGGCAGTGCTGTATACTACTGGGCAGGCTGTGGTGCTGTATACTGGGGCGGGGGGGGTCTGTGACCAATCCATTTCCCACCCTTGGCTTATACTCGAGTCAATAGGTTTTCCCAGTTTTTGGTGGTAAAATTAGGGGTCTCGGCTTATACTCGGGTTGGCTTATACTCGAGTATATACGGTATGTATGTATGTATGTATGTATGTATGCATGCATAATTTAATTAATTTTTTTTTTTTTTTGCAGGGTTATCGATACTGGGCTGGGATAGGTGTTCTACAAAGCTGTGAATCTGCACTCACTCATTACCGGCTGGTGGCGAATCATGGTAATGTGTACACCGTGTTATATTATGTGAGATGCAGAATGTTATTACATTAGGCATCTACCAGTTCATCTCCAACTGCACACTATTTGGAAGAATGTTTTTTTCCACATTTAATTATAATTATCAATATATGAATTATATAATTCATTGACATCACTGTTTTTGTGTTCCATACTGCAGAAATTCAAGCTATTAGTAACACAAGAAATATTTATAACCACAAACCAGTTATGATTTTCAGAGATGAGTTCACATTGTTGATACTCAGACTGTGTCTTTACTTCTGTTTGCATTAACACAGTGGCCAGTGACATCTCGCTTACCGGAGGGACAGTGGTTCAAAGGATTCGTTTGCCTGATGAGCTAGAAAACCCCGGTATGGCCAGTGGCATGCTGGAGGAAGACCTGATCCAATACTACCAGTTTCTGGCAGAGAAAGGAGATGTCCAGGCACAGGTCAAGCTCTAAACTAATTTATCTGTATTTATTGTATATCATTTTAATTAACTGCTCTCGAGTTACGACCTGTATTATACGTCAGAGCAGCATTGTGTGTGTGTGTGTGTTTCATTCTCCTGATCAACATTTTGTATCATGTTCTGAAATCTTTTACAATAGAAGCAATATTTTTATTTTTTTTCTTTAAGATGACCGTGTAAAGGTGAGTGCAGCTTTTTGCAGGCTCGTAACTGTTGTGTTTGCTCTCTTTTTGCTATACTACAGCCACTTCATCTCTATATCCATTGACTAGGTTGTTGTTTATTTAATAGTAATCATTTCTCCACAGGTGGGACTTGGGCAACTTCATCTACATGGAGGACGTGGAGTAGAACAAAATCATCAGGTACAACAATAAATTCAGTTTGCATCCTAAAGGAGCATCATATTACCTTGGCTTTAGCATATTAAATGGTATATGCCATTAAGCCTTTAAGTACATGGCCATAGTTTTCTGCCAGAGTGCATTCCATAATGCACAAAAGTATATGTATCAGGCCAGCAGACCCGTTTTCATGGACTGATTGATTTTTACCCTTTGCATAGTGAAACCATCAGTCCACACATGGGCTAACCTTTGCCACACACCAGAATCTGCACATTTGTGTATAGCAGGTCTAACAACTATAGCCACACATGAATGGGCTAATAATTACAGTCCAAAATAAAACACAGTACAACCCTGACCCCTCTAAAGAGAGCCGCACAGTAGTAAAATTCACAGGAGATGCATAAAATGTACAATTTTAAGGGGGTCAGGATTACATACAGAGGGATATGATTGTCAGAGGAAGAGTGGGACAGGCATATGATGGAATTAGAAGGATATGGTTCCAGATAAGTAACACTCTGCAGCTATCATGGTATGTAATGCCCTTGTAGCAGACGACTGTGATAGTTGATGGTAGGTAGCAGTTGTCTGCCATTATGTCACCTGGTGATGATTTGATATTTTCACAGAGGGCATTTGAATATTTCAATCAAGCTGCCAACGCCGGGAACTCTCATGCCATGGCTTTCCTGGGAAAGGTGAGTGCTCTCTCAGGATATTTTTGGTTTTCTAAATAATTGTGTCACACGGATCTAGATTTATTAAAGAGTTGTGAACTGCAGCTACTGTTTTCCTCCGCATGCCGTATAGAGCATGAGCTTGTATGTAGTGCAAAATGAAGGATCTCTTCTTATGATGTTCACATGCTTTTCCAGATGTATTCAGAGGGCAGTGACACAGTGCGGCAGAGCAATGAAACAGCGCTTCAGTATTTTAAGAAAGCGGCAGACATGGTATGTGACATGACCAGTAACTAATACTTCTTTAGGATGTCTTTGGTGTGTAATAGGCTGGATGGTGGGTTTATGAACACTGTCTGTGAAACATGTAACTTGCATGGAGAAACCTCTGGTCTATGAAGCACAATGCATATTCTGTAGTTAAATGTTACCAATTGTAAAGATATTTGGAATTTGTGCATAACACAGGTTGATGCCAGTTCTCTGTATTTGTATGGGTAGAATGAAATTACTGAAGAGCAAAGGTACTAGGTGGTAGTGAGGGAATGAATGAAACCCTGTATGAACAAAGTGTTTCTTAAGTTTTGTATTTATCTTTATTGACAGGGAAACCCAGTTGGGCAGAGTGGTCTTGGTATGGCATATCTGTACGGCAGAGGGGTACCTGTGGTAAGTAATAATAATCTTTATATCGCTCCATCAAATTCTGTAGAGTTTTACAGATTATGGGGAAAATATACAAATAAAATAAGATATTACAGAGTAATAACATGTCATATGAAACAATAGGTATACATATTACTGGTGATCTGTTTCACACAATATTCTCTGTGTGTGATAATAATCTATTTTCCCCCTGGAGGTGGATTTCTCACTTGGTTTCCCGTGTTTTTCTATTCTTAGAACTATGATCTGGCACTGAAGTATTTCCAGAAAGCTGCAGAACAGGGTTGGGTAGATGGACAGCTTCAACTGGGCTCTATGTACTACAGTAAGTACCAGATATAGAAGTGACATGCATAACTATCAGTAAATTTGTGACATGCTAAAGACAAGGTAACCCCTTAGGGATAAGTAAGGTTGGTAGGTGAGAAATATAAAGGCAGATGGCAGCTCTGATGACAGAAGGATGTAAAGCAGATACAGTGACCAATCCCTAAATACTTAAAAAAAAGGTAAATCTGGCAATGCCAGTCATTTGGGGGGAAAAGGGAATTTGGTAAAATCCTGTGGTAGTAAGGTTTTGCACATTAGGAAAAATCAGCATTGTGGCCAGGAGGTAATACCAAATGGTGGAATAGGTCCTTAATATGTATATCTGGCTTCTTATCTGCATGTAGATGGTGTTGGAGTGAAGAGGGACTACAAACAAGCTCTAAAGTATTTTAACCTGGCATCCCAGGGAGGTCACATATTGGCATTCTACAACCTGGCTCAGATGCACGCCACTGGCACTGGTGTGCTGCGATCCTGCCAAACGGCAGTAGAAGTAAGTGATCTCTAAAAGCACAGATGCCATAAAATAAATATACAAACATGTCCTTCAATTCTCAGATTATGCATAGAGTGCACAGGTGGCAGAGGTAACATGGTGACATTTTACTCTGTTTTTCAGCTGTTTAAGAACGTCTGTGAACGTGGCCGATGGTCTGAGAGGCTAATGACTGCGTATAACAGCTACAAGAGTGGAAACTCCAACGCTGCTGTAATTCAGTACTTGTTACTGGCCGAGCAGGGATATGAAGTGGCGCAAAGTAATGCAGCCTTTATTCTGGACCAAAGTAAGAAACTCATAAGTGGAGCACTGAAATGGTTTAAAACAACTTGGTGACACATTTTGCAGGAACTTATTAGGGGTTAAAAGGTGCATTTACAAATCCAAGTTTTTCCTGTAGCATTTAAAGTCAAACCCCTGCAGTGTATAAGGGACAAACCGTATCATGGACAGGTGCTACTTCTCCATTTTTGCCTTAAAACACTGTATTAAAATAAGCTTGAACATGTTAGTCCACTCTGACCAAAGAAGAACATGTAGTAGGGTGCATTTCTGTACACCGTGTTTAATGGAAATCTTCCATCAAAATAAATCCTGATAAACCAGGGACACTTACTCATAGATCCAGACACTCATTCCTTCTAAAATGAACTTTTAAAATTATGCTAATCAGCCTGCAGGGCTCTGGAGGTTGTTTTTTGACGTTTGTCTCCCCACGTCCTGCTGCTGCTAGATTACACAGGCTGAGGGAGAGAGCAGGGGGAGGGTGAGTTGCGTTCTGCTCAGCCGGTGAATATGCAGCACTGAGGGGCTCTGGTAATGCCCCCAAGAGACCTTATGGCTCAGCATCATTTTAGAAGTTGGTTTTAAAAGGAAAAAGGCCATGGATAGCAAATATGAGAAAATCTATGTATCTATGAGGAAGTGTCATAGTTTTATCATGGTTTATCATGCATGATTTTGATGGTAGATTTTCTTTAAGCTAACGTCAGAAGGGGAACTTTCAGTAGGGAGAAGTATTTAGTTTTCATTTCCAATTCTCCATAACCCATTGTCCTAGCATACGGGTCAGCAAGTCTCAGTATAGCACAGCCCTTTCTTCCCCACATTATATTCCTCTTCCTGTGTGTCTGTACACTATCATTACAGCACTCCACCTCAATCCCCAGTAATTTCTTGTTTTCCCTCGGTAGCATCAGGAGCTGTTCATCCTCCCCCTCCACCCCCTGTCTGTGTATCCTGCACACATCTATTTCCAAGATTGCTGCTTGTTCTTCCACTTTGTCTGCACATGACAGACAGCCTGGGAAGAAGTTAATATCAGTTCCTTCCTTTCACCTCATCTTACTGCATAATGTAATTCGTAATGTGAGTAAGCACAGGGCATAGCAGACCTGTATCTCGCTACTGTTCACTTCCATCCAGCCTGTGATGTCTGCATCCATGTGATAGTGCAAGGAGAGGCTGATTTCTTTGCCCTCTTTCACCCATCCCAGTGCAGGGGATGTACCCGTCCATTCAGTGAGGCTGTTGTATTTGATACATACAGTGGCAAAATCTTAGCCAGGAAATGGCACATAAGCAGATAGACGGGAATCTTCACAGAATTGCCAGAAAAGAAACTTGACCCAGTGCTTTTTACATGCTTGTTCTTAGCGTGTTTCTGACCTGCAGGAATTTTTTCACAGTGTCCCTAAAATGTCCCCTTAAAAGCCCACATCCAACCCACTGCTGGAAAATGTATACCTGAATAGAATGAAAACAGGGGGCATGTAGTATTATGATATAGTATGCACATGCAAGTAAGTGCTGCAAACAGTATAAGCCACTAAAAGACGTTTAAGGACCACTGGAATAATATATGCCTAATAGCCAACCTATCACTCAAATGAACCTCGTCCATAAAATACTTCTGTATGTAAGAAGCAAGCAGCGCAAACCAGACAAGCCAAACCCAAGTATATATACCTGTTGCCCAGATCGCGAAATGTAGTGGGAAGGAAGGTGGGAAAATACCCCACGCGTATCGCTTCCAAAAGTAGCTTCCCCAGGGGATAAAAATGCCCCATGCGTATCGCTTCCAAAAGTAGCTTCCTCAGGGGAAGCTACTTTTGGAAGCGATACGGGTGGGGAATTTTTTCTTAAATCTTCCTTCCCACTACATTTTGGCGATCTGGGCAACAGGTATATATAATGTTGTCATTCCATCGTGGTATACATTTTCCAGTAGTGGGTTTTTGCAGGGGACATTTTAGGTGTGTATACAATTTGATGGTCGGCATATGTCTAGCTTTTCATGCGGTTATCGAATTGTGCAGGGTGTCTCTACTACTTGCAAGTGATGTGACTGAAAAGAACCCTACACAAAACTGTAGGGATTAATCAAAAACAAGTTGCACATACAAGAGCAATGCATTTTTCACTGATCCATTGTCATACAAACGATAGACCACAGTCATGAGTCTTTGCAGTACGCAGTAAAAGCTGATCAAACACACATGAAAATGTGATGGAAAATGTCAATTTTTCACTGTGGGAATTCTGATCGAATCCTGCAATGCTTATGTGAAAGAGAAAGTTTCTTTGATGTTAAACACAAACCCCAATTTTGACCCGTAAACCTCTTAATGCAGGATCTGATCTTTCTCTAGGCTGCATATCAGACACTGCTTATATGGTATTATCCCCTTTTCTCCTACAGAAGAAGCTAGTCTATTTGGTGAAAACGAGACCTACCCGAGAGCTCTCCTGCACTGGAACCGGGCAGCTGCACAAGGTAAGTACATCTATTTACGTTATTCATTTTTTACCTGATTCTTGGGCCCTGCTGTATCTGTATGAGCAGTGGCACAAGGTGAAGTCTGCAGTGACCTCTTTCAGCATTGCTGCAACTACGCTCCTGCTTCTGCAACCTCTCAGGATAGCACATGGATAAATCCATTTCTATGGCTCTCACAATCACGCAGACCTGTGCCATCTTTTATTGTTTGTTATTGGCATATGGGTGGACCACAGATCCATTGTTTGCGGCTGGAGTTCTGCACAAATTCAGTAGCATCTGAGATGTGACTTTCATTATTCTGTAGCATTTAATGGCCATATCCCTGTTCTCTGCCCACTCTCTTCTAGGATATACTGTGGCCCGGCTGAAGCTTGGAGATTACCATTTCTATGGTTATGGAACGGAGGTAGATTATGAAACGGCCTTTATTCATTACCGCCTGGCATCCGAGCAGCAGCACAGCGCACAGGCTATGTTTAATCTGGGGTACATGCATGAAAAAGGCCTGGGTATTAAACAGGTGAGTCCCAACATTCACCGTAATACAGTGTAGTAGAGATCAATCTATATGGACATCTGTACCACTTTAATTAGCAATTCTGAGGTAACTTGGCATGTTGTCACAGGCAACAAATCCAGTGAAACTTTTGTCCATGGCATCCATAATTATCATGAAAGGTTAAACTTTATCTTATCTCCTCAAGGCAAACCTTCAAATGTAAAAGAGCTTTCGTCTTATCTTGAAATAGGACGTATATGATCAAAACTTAATCTTTTAAATCAGGAGAGGTAATAAGTTTGACCGTTTTATGGGAACCATTGAAAAACCACATTTGCGCCATTTTCTTGTGGGCTTGGATTTTAATGGTTTTCACTGAGCGCCCCAAATAACATGTCTACTTTATTCTTTGGGTCAGTACGATCATGTAGATACCATATTTGTATAGGTTTTATAATGTTTTCGAACATTTACAAAAATTAAAACCTTTACAAAAAATAAATTCTTCATTTTGCCGTCTTCTGGTGCTAATTACTGTACTTTGATATACAGAGCTGTGGGTGGTGTCATTTTTTTACAACTTTTGATGACGTTTTCAGTGCTACCATTTTGAGGACTGTACAACCTTTTGATCACTTTTTATTGAATTTGGCAAAAATGTGACACGACTTTGGGCGCTACTTTCCTTTACAGGGTTTAATGCCGAGAAAAACCTTTATTATGTTTTGATAGACCGGACGTTTTGGGATGCGGCGATATATAACATATTTATGATTTTTACTGTTTATTTATACTTGTATTCGCTCTAGGGAAAAGGGGGTGATTTGAATTTTTAGGGGTTTTTTAAAATTATTTTTTACTATTTTTCACTATACAGTATGGCAGTATATGGGGATTTTGCACATCATCTGTTACAATGTGCAAATCGCACACTGTAATAGCCTAAAACATGATAGCCTTGGATCTTTGTGTGACCCGAGGCTGTCATGGCGGGGAGCGACAATCCAATCCAAGATGGCGGGGCCAACATGCCGCCGGCAGCTTTGCCAGCGGTGATCAGAGGGTTAACACCCGCAATCAGTGCTGGCGACAGTGTTTGCTCCATTGTGTAGTATGAAGATGAGCCCGCTTCATACAATGCCCCACCCCCCTGGCCTCGTCTGCTACATGATGTTCAGGAACTCTAGCCCCTCTATGATCTGGCTTTACACAATGTTACATTGTCCTGTCCTCCCCCTGCTCCCTCAGCATTTGTGCAGGGAGTAAGTAGCTTATAATGTGGTTTATAATGCTTGAATTTAATGGTGGATTTCTTTCAGTTGTAATGGTGATCGCAGATTACCAGATGATGAAACATTGATCTGTAAGTAGCAGGACTGTGTTTTTCTATTTCATGTATACTCCTCATTTCCCTCTTCCACAGGACATCCATCTTGCCAAGCGATTTTATGATATGGCAGCTGAGGCCAGCCCTGATGCCCAGGTTCCAGTCTTCCTTGCCCTCTGTAAGCTTGGCTTCCTGTACACTTTCCAGTACCTGGATGATCTAAATGTAAGAATGGAAGTAATAATCATCAAGGAATGTTCCATCTCATGCAAGTATACTGTAAGTGTAGGGAGTATAAGCAGAACTAAACTGTTCCCCTTCCTCTGATCAGGTGAAAGAAATGTTGTCACAAGTGGATATGGATCAGCTGCTGGGACCAGAATGGGACCTTTATCTCATGACCATCATAGCACTTTTACTTGGGACAGTCATTGCTTATCGACAAAGGCAACCCCAGGTAATTCCAAGACCTCCAACACCTGCTCCAAGACAGGCACCACAGGAACCTCCACAGCAAGAGCAGCAGCCGCAGGAAGCTCAGCAGCCACCGCCTCAGTGATACTTCTGCATCCTGTGACAAAGGACTGACCCAAAGGCTTCCAGGAGACCGGAGCTGAGTTATTCCAGCTTCTGGTCAGGACATATGCAACCACTTGACATCTCCGAGTGACATGAAGCAAGGTCTATTTTTCTTTTTCCCATTCTGTTTGCTGTGTTTATTTTACACGGCAGAGCACAGTCTGTCAGGAATTCCACTATTTATTACAGACTTTGGAGCTTTTACTAAGGCTTTGTCTGCAGAAGGTAAAGGATCAGTATGGCCTTGCCTGTCCCACAGCCATGCCACTGACACTGCTGCCGAAGGACCAAGCAAGTCCTGCAGGTCATCATAACGTTCCCAGATCTGGGACTGTGTCCAGGGTCTAATATGACTACATAGGTCCGTAGTGGACCTCTCTATGCTACAACTATGGCTATGTGTGGGACTGTTGATCAGATGCCATTTCTAAATAATTATTTTTATAATGTGCTCATTAAGAAAATTGCCTCTTTCTCCCTTTTTTTGGGAAGAAAGAATGAGGACTCCTGATATTCTTGGTACCCAATACGGTTTTATATGTCAAGTCACTGCTGATCCATAGATCTCTGCAAGTCTGTGCCCGGCATAACTACCCGAGTCTCTTTTTGATGAGTTTGTATAGGAAATACCTGCTGACAAGTTTTCTCATTTCACTATGGGCTGAAGATAATCACATTTCTCTGGTAGTAATGTCTGGCTGTATGGTGGCCAATATAGACTGGAAGTGGTGAAGTGAGGTAATGCCCAAAGTTTCAGTTCCCCTTTAAGAAACACAAATTGCTGGTTTTATTTAATTGGACATCAGGATTTTTCCCATCATGCCCTTATCCTCCTGTATTATTGCACTCTGGCACTGGAGAAAGCGTTTTATTCTCCCCATTGTCTGGATTATCAGGACTCTGAAGGAGGATTCTTTTGTGACTGTGGTCCTCACAGATTCATATATGGGACAAGCTGTTGTGCTGCCCTGGGGTCCAGTGGTCTCATCATTCACCCTGGCTTGTGAGTTTTATTTAAGTAATAAAATCAAAAAAGTACAGTGTATGTTTTTGTGTTTTCTTGTTACTAGTGCCATGGGTCAGGATTTTATCAGAGTCCGGTCAAGGTGCAGCCTCTGTTATAAGGTCCTTCCTGCTAGAAGTTTTCTTGAATAAGCTGCTGATAACAGAGAGTTATAGAAGGTCAGAAATCCATTGCATCTCTGCAGTCATTACATGTGCAAGTACACAGATGAAGCACATCACCCAGGTCTTACAAGTATATTCAGTGTCTTAAGCTGCCCATATACCTTTTAAGGGGCTGCTTTCTGTCAACACCTGGTTCTACTGACTTCATAGAAATTCATGCTTGGCTCAGCTGGGCCATGGGAAGGAAAAAAAACTAGTAAAATCATATTTTTATCTGCAGGCTGCGGTGTAAAGAAAGGAGGTTTTCACTATTTTGATCAAGTCCATGGCCATTTACATGTAGAGACAATGGGGCATCTTTATCAGGGCTGTGGAGTAGGAGGTTTGGCTTACCGACCAACTCCTCAATTTCCCTAACTTTGACTCCGACTCCTGTATACATGGAGCATGTTTAAACGGAACCTGTCACCCGAAATGTCATTTTTAGATGCGACAGGTTCCAATAGTGTATGATATGCTGATTTTAAAAATTTCCTTTGTTGGCATACTTATTAATTTTGTAAATGTTTATTTTACATTAACTGGCTCCCTGTCAGCAGCGTGTCCTGAGATGAGGGGAGCTGAAAAGATTAGTGCCCACAATATAAGGAGGTTTGAGGGGGCTACCAGATAAGATGTGAGGGGCCACAATATAAAAGGGTATTCGGGTCCACAGTATGAGGAGGATATGAGGTCACATTATAAGAAGGGCTGAGAAGCCACAATATGAGGCGTAGATGAGAGCGGCCATAATATTAGGAAGAGATGAGGGGCCACAATATGAGGGGCAAAAATATGAGTGAGCGATGAGATGGGGCCACAATAAGACCTGGCAGAGGCATGGATTGCTTTTATTAAATGTTCATACCTAATGCTGGACCTAAAGTCCATGATTTCAAGTGCAGTTCCCCCTCCCTGAACGTAAATGTGTTTAGACCGATATGCCTGTGTCTGGTAAGTAACAACAAGTGTTGTTTTGTTTGTTTGTTTTTTTTTTTAACACGTTACTATTTCCCAAAACACAAGCATTAGGTGCAAACCTATGAGTTTAGGGAGTTACTCTAAATGCGCTTTTATGCATTTTAAAATGTAATTCAGTGGCATCTTGTGAACATGGCGGGCATCACACAATGGGTGCATTTATTAAAGCGTTTGTGCCAGTTTTCTGTCTGAAAGAACGTGCAAACTGCACATGTATTTATAGTGTCTGGCTATATGATGACTAATATTATGTCATGGCTGCACCATAAAGGGGTGTTCCAGTGCAGAGTTGGACTGTGCACCACATTTATTATTGTGACCCGAGAGAATTTCGTTGCCCCTTTACCAGTTTTATGTCTGAATTTGCACATTTTTTTTTCATTTCAAACTGCTTACACATGTAGTGAAGTCTCTGCCACACATTTGTGTCGGGGCTGAACTATACCCAATGCAACACAAAATTCAGCACTAAAAGGGTTGTGGTGCACATTCGGACCATGCAACACATTTAACAAGCAAAGTCTGACAGAATTGTCGTGCTCCCTATGTTGAAGGTGCACTTTTATCAGAGCAGTGCAGGGGCCACAGATTGATGAATCTATCGCCCCCTGCCGCCGTATTAATGAAAATCATTCGCCAGTTTTGATGAATTTGGCGCACTCTACAGACTCCACAGGTAAACTGCACATCGTACAGACTGCACTAGTTTTTATAAATGTAGACAAATGTGTTAGCACCTCATTAACTATAGCTGCATTTTTTTTACCATTTTTTTTTTTTTTTTAAATGGTTTACCATGTTTTTGCTGTGAATTATAACTCAAACCCATTGTGGACAGGTTAATACATCTGTCCTGTTTTCTGTATTATATTACATGCTTGTATTGTAGACAGAAGCGGAGGTTACATTTATAATGGTGATGGACACCCCATTACACATGACTAGGATATGATAATCTGCATGAAAGCGGCATCGATACCGCTTGCTCATGGATTTCTTGCATATTATTTTGAAAAGCTCAATGACTTTCTTGCAAAAAAAAAAATAAAAGGTACACAACATTTTGCACTGCCTGGGCAAAACTAGCTACATTTTTCAACTTTTCCAAACTGCGTTCATGTATTGTATGACCTCCTGCAAATGGATGTCTATATTTATCTATATGTGCTAGCCATACTTTCAGCAGCCTGCACATGTCTCCGTGAATTTCTAATGGTTCACATGATTGTAGTTTCTATGGCCCCGTGCATGAGCTGACTGCCCAAGCCACAGAATCTAGAGACGCTCCTATTCCTGTCCATGTTTGCAGCTTGCAATGTCTTTTATACTGTGATCTGCACATGCTATTGACTCACTGGCTACAAACAGACCACCAGTTAATTGTTTGTTGCCCTTGAAAAGCACATGTGAAAGTGGCCGGATGTGCAGCCGAATTTCTGAAGGATAATCGGTATGGAAAAGCTGGATATAGCACCCTACACCTGCAGTCAGCCAGGGTCATCATTCTGTTCTGCAAGCTTCTGCTACAAATGCAAGTAATGCAATGACGCCGTCTTGGTTCCTGAGTCACAAAATTGGAGCAATTGGTGGATGCCCCCCACGTACTCCCTTGGTTCTCATGGCCAAGGATTTCATATTTTATAGGGTTTCTCACTGCTCTAATTGTTCATTGTCACCTGCTTTTCCAGTGTTACTGATAATTGTGTCCATACACTCAGCACAGAGGAACAGTGTCCTTCCAGATCTGTATCACAAGACGGACGCCCTGCTGTTTGTTATTCCTGTGTATCACAGTATTTTCCCTGGAACCAATACTTCCTTATGTATCTGGAAGAGAGCGCCATTAAAAGGTGCCACTATTTTTCATCCTAGATCACATGTGACATGAGAGGAACATACAGGAATAATATACAGTTCTGTAAAACCTCTCATTGTCATTGTAGGGGTCAGAATTGTGTGTTCTACCCCCTTCAGTAAATTTCCATCCTGCCATTGTGTGTCCATATTACTGCTGACTATGTGATAAGTCTTTCTGGTGCTGATAAAAGGGCAATAACTATAGATTCCCTGCCAGGCAAATAAGTGAAAATCTCCAAACAACAAGTTTTATCAATCACTCTGGACTTTGTATATTCAGTGGAAATTGCGGTCAGTGCTGCCCTGTTCACCAACAGGTATCTCCCCCCTTGTGTCACAGACCTCAAGGATCCAACACCGGAATGTAGAGCTGAAGATGGTGGCAGCACAGGTGACTGTGATAGCCTGCTGTCTATACCTGCAGCAAGTATGCGGTGAGTGTCTGCACATCATTACCTCCTGACACAGCTATGGATTCTGCAGATTATTACACCACTGACCACTATCTGAGATCTCTCAATAGATTCATGGTGAAACATTTTGCAGATTATTACACCAGTGACCTCGATAAGTTTCGAGAACTTTACTCTTTCCATTACTCTAGAGATCTGCGGAACATTTCTCTGTCCCCTGACTAATGCATGCCATACATTATACAGATTATTACAGATACATATAATGGCAGATTATAATACAAGCGCTTTAGGCAGTTGTGTAAGGGTGAAGGCCTGGAGGGGAAGGGTACATAGCCATCCACACTGGCCACTAACCTTGATGTGATCCTTTTCCTGTACAGGAAAAGGATTTGGACCTTTGGAGTCTTTTAAGGACCTTCAAAGGTCCCAAGTCTGCAAAAAGAGACTGTAGACAAGCATGTGTGTGTGTGATTGGTGAATAGGCTCTTATCTTTCTCAGTATCACTTTACTTCCGCAAAATACATCTAATTATGTAAATCTCTTCAAAGATATATATTTTCATTATTAGAATTACTATATTCTGTTTATGTCCTATATATTTCTTAACAGCACAATAACATGGATTTTTCTTTATATACAGTATGTGTCCTATCTATGCAGTATGCTTGGTTCTTATATTCTAAGTTCGGGAACTTTATCTATGTGGAAATAGATCATTGTATTAGCTTCTTTTTTAATCCCAGATATCTGAAGTAAGCTTGTTCTGCTGCTCAATCTAGGAAGTAAGTTTGGTTTTGACATTTGGATTTTTTTATGTAGTGAGTTTCATTGGTTCAGGTACAATGGGGCAAATTTATGTAACACAGTGTACTATGTGCAGTTTACCTGTGTAGTGTGAAGGGGGCACCGGATACATGAATTTTGGCGCGCGTTCTTCATAAATCTGGCACCCCATGCACTGCCACTACAGAGTGCCACCACTTTTTTTTTTTTGCTGCACCTTTAACATGGATTTTGCATGCCTTCTGTGATTTTTGTGCCCCCACAAACAAGTCTTACACTTTGGGGCACATTTATCATAAACAGGGCAAACTGCAAAGTATGTGCAGTTTGTCTGTGTAGGGTGCAGTGGGCACCAGATTCAGAAATGGTGGCATCCGTTCTTCATGAATTTGACGCTCCCTGACAGAGTGCACCAAGTTTTTTTTGGTTCACCTTTAACATGGAGTGTGTAACACACTTCTATCGGACTCTGTATGTTAAATGTGACACACGGTCCGACTGTGCACTGGAAATGCCCATTTATGTGCAGAAATTTGTTATGCGTCAGGTATAGTGCACACAAATGATTGAACAAAGAGAATATCTATTATATGACATGTTTCTTTGTTTGTTGTTACAAATATGGCGCTGACACTCCTAGTGCAAGCAGTTTGCACATAAAAGAACATGCAAAATTGGACCCTATGACTTTGTATATGTGACCTGGTTGTTGTGTGTTCTGCAGGTCTGGACTGGATGGGAAGTTACATGGATGGAATGAAGGAGCAAATCTCAACGTTTGGGCTGCAGGTAGTAATGGGAAGATTCTGGGATCTGTACTTTTCCCTTTCTTCCCAGAGTCTAGTGCAATCAGCTTCCGGCACCACATGTATAATATGGAGACTGGCGAAAACTGGTGGAATCCAGCTCAACCCTAAAGGCACATGTACTGTACATGAAACAATAGAAACCTTGTATGAGATCATATATTTATAAAAATTGTATCAATGAAGGGTTTGTTCTGTATTCCGGGGATCTATTGCTGTGTGCACAACCATTTTGTGCAACATTTTGTAAGTTAGACTTAAAGGGGTTAGTAATGTGTGTGTAAGTAATTAGAAGTTCTGCACCACTTGATATGTGAAGTGAAGTCTCCTGTCTTTTACCTCATCAGCCAGACATCTCTGTCCATAAAATGGTGACATGTGGTCTCTAACTGTCCATAAGCAATTATCTTTCCAGAACCTTATGATAGTTTAAGGTGTTGGCAGTGCGATTGCTCATGGACAGTTAGAGAAGGGTGAAATTGATTCTGGGGGCCCCACCCTACAACTTCATAGAAATATAACCTATACTGTGGAAGACCAGGAATTTCTAGGCACAGACTGGGAAGCAGTAAAACATCAAATATCACAATAGTTTCTTCTTCCCTCTATCCAAGTGGTTGTCTTTTAGTGTGTAAGCACCAGTTACTGGGGTTACGTTATGCCAGGGCATTGATGTTGGGGACGGTGTAAGAATTATCCCTACTTTCCTAGGCTTTGGTTAGGGATGGGAGTGTTGGCAGTCAGCACCAATGTTACCAAAAGGAAAATGCTGACAACATTAATGTTAATGGTGATGACAATAGCCCCCCCCCCCCCCCCCCCATGCTGGATACACCACATTACATATATTAGGCTGATTTGGCTCACTAACACAATGGATATAACAATATACAGGCTCCATGCACATGTCAGTATGACACTCGGTCACGGTGTGGTGAGCATAGTGTGTCACCGCACCATGACAAAGTCAGTCGGCTTTCAGTTTTTACTACACCCAGGATCCAGTCTGTGTGAATATGGCCTAACATTTGTCACATATCAGTCTCACATAGAAAGCTGAAATGGCATCTCCTTTGGTTCTAGTAGTTCGTGACGATGCAGAATTTGATGCAGAATTTTCCCTCCGGTGTCTCCACTCAGCACATCTCCACACTGTGCAGATAAGTCCCACAGCATAAATAACAATACCCCCACAACACAACTGAACACGCTATGCCTCACACATATACCCCATAAGAAAAGAAATTACATTGCAACCCTCATTTTATAACTCAGAATACAGCATTGGCCCAGTAATTGCATAATATATGTCAATGAATTACTATAATTATATATAGTGGGGCTTATTTACCAAGGGTCCGTGGACACACTTTCGTCGAACTTTCCATCGTTTTTGGGTTTGCACGGTATTTAACAGGGGATTGTGTCACACGCAATCGGTTTGTGGCACAGCTGCACTGGATTTCATGCAACAGAAATCGTGGGGGCGTGGGATTTAACTTTCAAATTGTGTCACAAAATCAAGCAGTTACAAGCACCAGGAAAAAGAATGTGAACTCCGTCGGACCTGGGGAAGCAACACATGCAGGATATCGGGCGCATGATCTTAGTGAAAAGCGGCACAGTGCATTATCGTCGGACAATGCACTTTCTGTGAACTCCTCCGGACGGATAAATTAACCCCTAGGCGTTATATTACGTCCCTGCGGGTAGATACTTCCCGCACTGGGACGTGCTATAACGTCCTGCTTCTGGCACCGGCTCACAAACGGAGCCGGCACCAGAAGCAGCGGCTGTCAGCTGTCTATCACAGCTGACACCGCGCGCTAACCCCCGCGTTCAGATCCGCGTGTAAGGGTATTCCCCCTATGGATCGGATCCCCCTGTATAACTGTATAAAGAGAGCTGCAAGAACTAGGGGAACAGGGTAGGAAAAACTCCCTTACTCTAAGGCTAAACTAGTCCTTGCATGCGGGTGATGATCAGCTCAACCGGGCAAGCTCAGGACCTGACCACTTCTCTCTCTCTGTGAACACGAAGACCTTTCAAATAGTTGGGAAAAGAACTCAATGATACTAGGGTCTGGTGTACTAAATTTGGTCCCCCCCTAACAAAACAAATGCTGCAAGTAAAATCTTGGAGAACAAGCAATCCCTGAATGCACACAAACACACAACTGAGACTGAATACAGGAAGAAGGGCAATAGAGCGGACAGGAATAAATGTCCAAATATACTCTCTAGAAAATAAACAGACAAAAGGGAACAGACAGGAAAGTGGTGAGAGAATACAAGAGAAAACTTCACAGAATCAAAGAAACAAGCTACTTAGTAATCATAGATATTCCTACAGAACAGGGCCAGGGATAAGCTGCAGATACAACAATACCTAGCAAATACTGAATGACAAAACAGCATTGATTGGAGCCTGACTACTCCTGATAGGATAATACAAAGTAACACAGCGGAGACAAAAAAACACCAGCAACAAAAAGGTATAAACACTCAGGCTGTATAACACAGCGGTAGAGAACCGACTAGAAAGGCCACAGGATGCGGGTTCAAATCATAACACATAGATGCATTGTCTGTTTCAGCCCAGGCATAGTACTCGAGCAGCCGAATCTGGCCACATTGAGTACTATTACTGGCACCCTCCTATGGAGGCAGAGGTCTCTGCCATGGGGATCACACAACCCTCTTTCTGCAGCTATTTTATGGACAGTAGCTTTCACCTTACAAATGAAGAAAGCATAGCAGGACTTTTAATAGAGGTATATTCTTTAAATTACCTAATATATATAGGGAGATAGAACACACAAGTGTCAGGATTAGTGGATCCTCCATATTACTGCGGACGATGACGTAAGCCGACATCTGGGACCGGAGTCTAAGTGGTACCTGGTTTTCACCAAAACCCACCGCAAAGCAGGTTAGACTTGTTGCGGTGTGGTACCACAAGGTCATTCCACAGGCGCGACTTTGTCCGTTGGCACCCAAGAAGAACTTGGCGGCACGGTGGCTGAGTGAGTAGCACTTCTGCCTTGCAGCACTGGGGTCCTGGGTTCGAATCCCACCCAGGTCAACATCTGCAAAGAGTTTGTATGTTCTCTGCGTGTTTGCGTGGGTTTCCTCCGGGTACTCCGGTTTCCTCCCACACTTCAAAACATACTGTTAGGTTGTTTAGATTGTGAGCCCCATGGGGACAGGGACCTATTTGACATGCTTGTGCAGCGCGTAATCTGTGTGCGCTATATAAATAAAGAATTATTATTATTATTAACTACAGAATCTTAAGGCAAGGTTGTGGTCGGAAACAGGCAGGTGGCCGAGACAGGCAGCATAGTATCAGAGTCGGGGACGTAACAGATGGTCAGGATGGGCAGCACAGGAGAGAAGTCAGGAACGGAATCAAGGTCACAACGGGAAATCAGGATAATCGCAAACGGTCTCAGACAAGCTTTCTCTAAGGCTATGAGGCACAAAGATCCGGCAGGGGACACAGGAAGGGGCTGGGAATTTATCAGGGAAGGCAGCTGGCCAGTTACAATTAGCCGCGCACTGGCCCTTTAAATTGTACAGAGCCGGCGTGCACGGACGCATGCGCAGAGACTCGCGACACCGAGACATGGGTCGCAGGGGGGCCCGTGACAACATGTTTATAAGTCTAACATACTGAAATCAAGTCTGAGTATTTCAGAAACTGCTGATCTACTGGGATTTTCACGCACAACCATCTCTAGGGTTTACAGAGAATGGTCCGAAAAAGAAAAAACATCCAGTGAGTGTCAGTTCTGTGGGCGGAAATGCCTTGTTGATGCCAGAGGTCAGAGGAGAATGGGCAGACTAGTTCGAGCTGAAAGAAAGGCAACAGTGACTCAAATCGCCACCCGTTACAACCAAGGTAGGCAGAAGAGCATCTCTGAACGCACAGTACGTCGAACTTTGAGGCAGATGGGCTACAGCAGCAGAAGACCACACCGGGTGCCACTCCTTTCAGCTAAGAACAGGAAACTGAGGCTACAATTTGCACAAGCTCATCGAAATTGGACAGTAGAAGATTGGAAAAACGTTGCCTGGTCTGATGAGTCTCGATTTCTGCTGCGACATTCGGATGGTAGGGTCAGAATTTGGCGTCAACAACATGAAAGCATGGATCCATCCTGCCTTGTATCAACGGTTCAGGCTGGTGGTGGTGGTGTCATGGTGTGGGGAATATTTTCTTGGCACTCTTTGGGCCCCTTGGTACCAATTGAGCATCGTTGCAACGCCACAGCCTACCTGAGTATTGTTGCTGACCGTGTCCATCCCTTTATGACCACAATGTACCCAACATCTGATGGCTACTTTCAGCAGGATAATGCGCCATGTCATAAAGCTGGAGTCATCTCAGACTGGTTTCTTGAACATGACAATGAGTTCACTGTACTCAAATGGCCTCCACAGTCACCAGATCTCAATCCAATAGAGCATCTCTGGGGTGTGGTGGAACGGGAGATTCGCATCATGGATGTGCAGCCGACAAATCTGCGGCAACTGTGTGATGCCATCATGTCAATATGGACCAAAATCTCTGAGGAATGCTTCCAGCACCTTGTTGAATCTAGAGGCAGTTGAATTGAGGCAGTTCTGAAGGCAAAAGGGGGTCCAACCCGTTACTAGCATGATGTACCTAATAAAGTGGCCGGTGAGTGTATACCCCATCCATATAGATGTACAATACCCTATGAAACATGTTAATGTGTATATGTTTATGTTTTATGAGTCCAAAATACAACTCATCCAAAAGCAGGTAGAATGCCCCATATTTGGAGAAAAGTTCCCTCTCATGTTCATATGGATGATAAATGAAAAAAAAAAAACATGGATCAACATATTACCTTCAAAAATCTAATACCCATAATACTATATTGTTTTATATAGCAAGGGATCTAGTCCCCTATTGGGCAAGTATTACATCTTGATCCAGTGTTCCATAATCTCACAGCTTCTGACAGTAGAGGATAACTGTCCATTACAATAGTGAAACTGTCAAAATAAATCATTAGAAAGATCTCTACAGGCAGTCCACCACTTAAGGATACCCGAATTACAGACGGCCTGCTAGTTGCAGATGAGCCCCTCTGCCCACTGTGACCTCTGGTGAAGCTCTCTGAATGCTTTACTTTAGTCCCAGGCCAGGGGCGTAACTAGAAGAGGCTGGGCCCCATAGCAGATTTCTACTTTGGGCCCCCCTTCCACCCCCAAAATATATACATATTTAGGCTGCATTCACATAAACGTGTGTGCGGCTGGCTATAGCGTGGCAGGCACATATCTGGCGCGCTGGAGAGGAGGAGAGGTGATCACGTCTCACCTCTCCCCTCTCCATAGAGAATAGAACCACATAGCCATTCTTACAGCCATAGGTACGCTCTCTTTCCTTTGTGGCCACGGCTCGAAACAGTGAGTACTCGTTGTGCTCACTGTACCGAGCCCAGGTGCTATAGACGCATATGGGGGAAGTATATCCGGCAGCAAATTTGCAGCCAGATATACGGCCCTCACACGTTCTTGTGAATGTACCCCTATGCAGACATGTTTATACAATTAAACACATTTCTACACTCATATATACATACATTTATATACTTATATACACACACACATAAATTTCTACACTCATATACTCACCCCTATATAGATACAAGTATACACTTATACACACACATTTATGCACTGTTACACTGTATATACAAACTCATAAAGTATATACACACATACTGTATATATACATCACACATACTGCATACACACACATATATATATGAAACACACCGTATACACTGACCATATATACACATACATGCGGTATATATACACCATATACACACATGTGGCATATACATACAGAATATACACACATACAGCATATATACGCACATACGGGAAATGCACACACACATTCAGTATATAGAGCATATACATACATACCATATACACAGCATATACAAAAACACACATCATATATGTGCATATATTTAAATGTGCACATATATATGTTTATATAAATATGTGTGTGTAGAAATACAGTAGATGCATATATACACAGTATGTACATATATATACACAGTATATACTCAAGGAAAATACAAACAGCACACACAATATATAATCACGAATACAGGCAGCACTACTCCAAGATGTCCAGTATTAGGTGAAAAAAATGTTCTTCTTTATTCCATGTTTGAAAAAGGCTGAATATGGAATAAAAAAGAACATTTTTTTCACCTAATGCTGGACGTTTTTGAATGCTGCCTGTTTTCGTGCTTATACACAGTATACACATATATACAATAATATACAATATATACAATAATACACAATATATGCATATATACACAATATATACACATATACACAATATATGCATATATACACAGATATACTCATATACACAATATATGCATATATACACAGATATACATATATACACAGTATATGCATATATACACAGATATACATATATACACAGTATATGCATATATACACAGTATATGCATATATACACAGATATACATATATACACAGATATACACATATACACACACATATACACAATATATGCATATATACACAGATATACATATATACACAGATATACATATATACACAGTATATGCATATATACACAGATATACACATATACACAATATATGCATATATACACAGATATACACATATACACAATATATGCATATATACACAGTAATACATATATACACAGTATATGCATATATACACAGATATACATATATACACAGTATATGCATATATACACAGATATACATATATACACAGTATATGCATATATACACAGATATACATATATACACAGATATACATATATACACAATATATGCATATATACACAGATATACACATATACACAATATATGCATATATACACAGATATACACAGTATATGCATATATACACAGATATACACAATATATGCATATATACACAGTATATGGATATATACACAGATATACACAATATATGCATATACACAGTATATGGATATATACACAGATATACACATATACACAATATATGCATATATACACAGATATACACATATACACAATATATGCATATATACACAGATATACACAGTGTATGCATAAACAATAAGACAAAGTAACATAATACATAAGTATATATACATAGTATATGCATATTACACACAGATAAATTACATGTAACTTACCTTTTCGGATGTTGTGGGGCTTATGGGTGGCCACCCGCCGTGGCTTGAGACGGGTGTTTCCGGTGGGTGTTCTGCGGTATGTCGTCGGTGAGTCGGACCGGTTTCGTCTGCGGGCCGGGGGGGGGGGACTTGAATGGGAGTCTGGCGGGTGCCAATTCTGCCTCGCGGACGGCATTTGCTTTGTTCGGACTCGTGCGGGGGGGGGCGGGGGGGAGTGGTTTGCGTGAGGGAGGCCATTGAGCTGGCGGCAGCTTGTTCGGCCGCGCGGGATTGTGCGGCGGGTTCTTGTTTGGTGAGTTGGACGGTTAATTGTTTTGCCGGGGGGAAGGGGGGGGGGCGCTGTAGACTGGGCGAGTGGGGAGGAGGAGCATCCGCTACGGTGGTTGTTACGCCACTGTCCCAGGCTGCAACGATCAGCTGTAAGGTGTCTGTAATGAATTGTTATTGCTAATCTTTAGAAAATCCAATTGTCACTGGGACAAAAAAAAATGTTTGGAGTTACAATTATAAAACATACCAGATCAGACTTCCATATAAATTCAACTTAAGAACAAACCAAAAAAACTATAATGTATGTAACCCGGGGACTGACTGTTCTGTCCTTTTATATATTTGTACATGTTTATTAGATTGCCCTATAGCTTATGTAAACTATATACTCTCATATTTCATAAGACTTGTTATCCATCAATTCTCTTAAAGGAAATCTACACTTTACCAAAGTAACAAACGCGTTCACATACTCACCTGTCCTCCTCTTCATATTGATCCCAGCAGTGATCTTCACTAATCTTGACATGCCGGTCTTGCCTAGTAAAGAGACTTATAAAAAGCAGGCTGAGCGCAGGAACGAGATTTCTCCAAACTGCTCATTATGCAGGCCTCTTTAATTCACACCTCCTGCGTGATAGATGCCTCCCTCTCTCATGTTGGTGCCAAGCACTGAGTGAACACTCAGCCCTGCGCTCCGGGCGGCTTTTTATTAGTCTTTTTTTCAGGCGATCCCGCATGTTAAGATTAGCAAAGACAGGTGTATGGAAAGAGTGATCTTGTGTAGGTGTTTGTTACTTTGGTAAAGTGGTAGATTTCCTTTAATAACTTTCCCCTCTGCACCTGCTCAAAATAGTGTTCAGGCTCTGAGTTTTCTACATCCCCTACAAAAATCAGTGAAAACCACATTCATGTGATCTTTGGATGGCACAGGGATGAAAACAATATTTGTGTGCATGTAGACTAAATAGTAATGTAAATTTGATCAAACAGTCTTAGGCTACATTCACATGAACATGTGGAGGTGTATATACGTCCCCCATACACTTCTATGGCCTCACGGCGCCGTGCGGGAGCGGTACAGTGCAGCACACGTACTGTTCTGTAGCCTGCAGAAAGGTAGGACGTGTCGACGGAATATGGCGCTGGGCCTTATGTTACTCTGTGAAGATTGGCGGGCGTGGTCGGCACTCTCCCCTTCCTCCTCTCCCCGGCGCCGATGTACTATGGTACGGCGGGCATAAATCGTGTGAATGTAGCCTTAGACTCAGTCCTCACATTAACAGAAGTCGTTAAAATCAAAATGCCACGTGTGACATTGCCCTTAGAGTATTTTGGGAGAGTGTTAGGGGCAGCAGCAGGACAACACTGTCATTATGTTAATTTAACAAGTGAAAGACATGAACTGGTGAATTTGAGTTTGAAGGGGAAACCTGTTCCACAAATGTCATTCACTGCACCTAAACTGCACCTAAAACCACCTCAAAACTGATTGCAATGCAGTTGTAACTGCAACATGTGAACGCAACTTCTAAGAACGAAGATTTTGGGATAATGAAGGACATAAGATGTATGTGTGGTGAAGTCCACAGGAAGGAGACGTGGTGTTGGTGGTTGCACATGTGGCGTTTTGAACCCGTTTTTAGGAAACGCATCCATTTTTGTCCATTTTAAATTAAGATAATTGGTAAAACCGGCCAAAAACAGATGCGGTTTCAAAAACGCATGCGTTTTTTAACAGACTGAAAACGCCTGACTAAAAATGGACTAACAACTGGTTCAAAACGTCACGAGTTCCACCACCCTAATAGTGAAGTAGACATGTCACCTGCAGTCACTGAATGTAAGTCAGGATTTCTCCGGTGTTTCTGTAGCTGTGTAGCCCCCTCAGTAAAGTTGTGATTGGCACAGCCACATGTGAGGTGGTTATTTACAGGAGGGGGCATTACTGAAAGTCTGATACAAATGCATTGGGGCCCGTGCCCCGGATCTTTTTCCACCCTAGCAACGCCCCTGACTACGGTTTAAATCATAACTCATAGATGCATTGTCTGTTTCAGCCCAGGCATAGTACTCGAGCAGCCGATTCTGGCCACATTGAGTACTATTACTGGCACCCTCCTATGGAGGCAGAGGTCTCTGCCATGGGGATCACACGACCCTCTTTCTGTGGCTATTTTATGGACAGTAGCCTTACAAATGAAGAAAGCATAGCAGGACTTTTAATAGAGGTATATTCTTTAAATTACCTAATATATAAAGGGAGGTAGAATTCCTTAACACACAAGTGCCAGGATTAGTGGATCCTCCATATTACCGCGGACGATGACGTAAGCCGACATCTGGGGCCGGAGTCTAAGTGGAACCTGGTTTTCACCAGAGCCCACCGATCTCTATACAGGCAGTCCACCACTTAAGGACACCCGAATTACAGACGGCCTGCTAGTTGCAGATGAACCCCTCTGCCCACTGTGACCTCTGGTGAAGCTCTCTGAATGCTTTACTTTAGTCCCAGACTGCATTGATCAGTTGTAATGTGTCTGTAATGAATTTTTATTGCTAATCTTTAGAAAATCCAATTGTCACTGGGACAAAAAAAAAAATGTATTTGGAGTTACAATTATAAAACATACCAGATCTGACTTCCATACAAATTCAACTTAAGAACAAACCAAAAAAACTATAATGTACGTAACCCGGGGACTGACTGTTCTGTCCTTTTTATATATTTGTACATGTTTATTAGATTGCCCTATAGCTTATGTAAACTATATACTCTCATATTTCATAAGACTTGTTATCCACCAATTCTCTTAAAGGAAATCTACACTTTACCAAAGTAACAAACGCGCTCACATACTCACCTGTCCTCCTCTTCATATTGATCCCAGCAGTGATCTTCACTAATCTTGACATGCCGGTCTTGCCTAGTAAAGAGACTTATAAAAAGCAGGCTGAGGGCAGGAACGAGATGTCTGGCACTCCAAACTGCTAATTATGCAGGCCTCTTTAATTCACACCTCCTGCGTGATAGATGCCTCCCTCTCTCATGTTGGTGCCAAGCACCGAGTGAACACTCAGCCCTGCGCTCCAGGCGGCTTTTTATTAGTCTTTTTTTCAGGCGATCCAGCATGTTAAGATTAGCAAAGACAGGTGTATGGGAAGAGTGATCTTGTGTAGGTGTTTGTTACTTTGGTAAAGTGGTAGATTTGCTTTAATAACTTTCACCTCTGCACCTGCTCAAGTTCCACGTTCTCTCGGGGATATATAAAGATAAACCAAATCTTGGTAAGAATACCTTGACCTGAATGTATGCTGTTCCCCGGGCTTCAAAATACACATACGTGGTCTGTTCCAGTGAGTTATCAGTTTTCTAAGCCATATGACCGCAAAAACGACCACATCTCACCTGTATGCTATCCACGAAAAAAACTGTAGGCTTGTAAATAATATCACGTGGAGCATCACATGCAAACACTGACAAAAATAGTGTTCAGGCTCTGAGTTTTCTACATCCCCTACAAAAATCAGTGAAAACCACATTCATGTGAAAGAGAATGGATGGCACAGGGATGAAAACAATATTTGTGTACATGTAGACTAAATGGCAATGTAAATTTGATCAAACAGTCTTAGGCTACATTCACATGAACATGTGGAGGTGTATATACGTCCCCCATACACTTCTATGGCCTCACGGCGCCGTACGGGAGCGGTACAGTGCAGTACACGTACTGTTCTGTAGCCTGTAGAAAGGTAGGACGTGTCGACGGAATATGGCGCTGGGCCTTATGTTACTCTGTGGAGAGGGGCGGGCGTGGGCGGCACTCTCCCCTTCCTCCTCTCCCCGGTGCCGATGTACTATGGTACGGCAGGCATACATCGTGCGAATGTAGCCTTAGACTCAGTCCTCACATTAACAGAAGTCGTTAAAATTGAAATCAATAGACATTTATTATTAGACATACATTATTACCGTTTTAGTGACAGAATATTATAACACAGGTCCGAAAGCAGGTTTCAAGAGGGACTAAAACTATGCCCTGGATACTAAATAGACACTACCATAGTTTTAAGACTGTCTAGTCTTACTTTATACCTCCTATAAATTGACTTATTGCACAAGATATGATATCTGCATTGAGAGTATGCAGAGAATTATAACCCCTTATAAACTCCATAAATCAGAGCTTTTCACTGTACAATGGTGGAGCTTTACATACCTGTTCATTTTCTTACTATTTACAGCAATTTCCTGAAAAGTCAACCGGATGGGGCCATAAAAACAGAGGCTTTGATTGTTCAAACATCTCGCCCTCTCCTGAGAACCCAACTACAGGTTAGTTTCTTCCATATTAGGGTAAGATAATGCTTATGCTGTTTGGAGGAGTCACAGATGATGTATCTTATTTGGGTATTTAATAACTATAACCGTATATATCTTCCCATAAGTCGATCGTGTGAGACCAGGAGATGTGAAAATTGTGGCTGCCCTTGGAGACTCTCTGACGGTATGACAGCATCAGGGTATTACATGGGAGAGGTGATTCCTTTTTGACTCATCTTTTTCGTTTACAGACAGGAATTGGTGCAAATGCATCAAATGTATTACAGATCCCAATAGAATATCGACAGCTGTCCTGGAGGTAGGTGAAGCCAGGCCATAGAATAGAGCAAAGAACTGTTCTCCTAGCCTCCTGTCCTGAACTTAAGGGATAGAAGTGTTCATGCTGATAGAGCAAGATATTTTCCGTGCGGCTTGTATAATCATGGTGTCTTTGTGCAGAAAAATAGACTTCAGATTTTCCAATATTTCATGGCCAAAACCACCCAAAGCCGCAATGTGCTACTGGGCGGCTGTCTGATGCCCAATATAATAAAGGGGTTGGGGCCCTGGAGTCCATTATTTCTTACACAGAAGGTTCTAATGCTTGAATGCTTATGATAATGTTAGGTGTCATCTCATATTGTCATCTTTTCTGTAGTATTGGAGGCTATGGCAACCTGTCTGACATCATTACTTTGCCCAGTGAGTACATTTTTGGCTTCTGCTTTGCGGTGTGACATTTGCTGATTTAAATTTTTGTAGAAAAGATAAAACATGTTGCATGTAATTGTGATGAGGCAAAATTGACACCTTTTCCTGTATCCTTTAGATATTCTCAAGATTTTTAACCCCCATGTTGTTGGATTTGGGAAGAGAAGCACATTAAGCTACAAACCAGCCTCCCTGGAAGATGCAGGACTGAACCTTGCTGTGACAGGAGCCAACTCCTTGTAAATACAGGATGAAGTGCTGTCTCTTACTATAAGGAGCAGTGCCGGGGAAGGGGGTACCTTCTGGGACATTACAATGATACATATCACTGAGGGAAGCTAAGTGTTTGTTACAGTATATACTAAGAAGCCAGAACTCAAGACTGATACATTTATACAGACTGTTAGGACACAGCTGCAGTGTTTGGGTCACAGATAGTGATGAGTGGACCGGTTCAAGTTTAGCTTTGCAGAGTGTAGGGAATTTGCAGTGATCTGGCTACTGATCTGTAACAATGTGCCACCAGCACACTGTTACAGATCACACAGAATGACAGACCTGGAGTCTGTGCAAGCAACGTAAGCTTGCTGGAACATCTGGCCCGATGCTCTGAAACTGAACTGACATGCTGAGTTCAGTTCCCATTTCTGAGCGTCATCCTTAAAACCCTTAGCCTGAATGCCAAAACCAAACTTCTAGCTAAAGTCTGGGATCAGGAACCCGAATTACAATGTACGGCATAGACCCAAGCATTGTGGTTCGGGTCTGCTCAACCCTAGTTGCAAAGAGTTGTTATGTCTTAGATAGCATCTTACAAGTTTTTTGTATCAGTTACTAAACTACAAAACACTAGTTTACATCATTACTTTTTTGCACCAGTTAATTTGATCCAAATCCAGATGTGAAGACCCGCGGCAACATTTCCGTTGGGTTTTCCGTCGGGCTTTGGGGATCGCGCGGGGGATTGCATGACATGCGATCGGATTGAGTCGCACTCGCGACGGCTTTCATGCAACACCAATCGGGGGGCGGGTCGTCGGACAATCCGATGGATTCGGACAATGCGCAGGATTTAACATTTAAAATTGTGTCGCGAGCCAAGCACTTACATGCACCGAGAAGAAGAAGGTGAGCTCCGGCGGACCTGATCCGGGAAGTGACACATGCAGGATCACGGACGCACAATCCTTGTGAATCGCGGCAGCTATGCAGGATCGTCGGACAACGCACCCCGGGGACCGCGCAGGGACAGGTAAGTAAATGTGCCCCAAAGTGTCATAAAAAGTTTTTCCCTTTGTTTTGTAAGGTCAACCACTAATATTTTTATTTAAAAAAAAAAAAAAGATTATTAGGTAAATTTATTTTGTAATGCATTCAATAGAACTGTACAGCTGGGGTGTTATTCTCTCTTTTTATGTCTGTGAAGTTAATGTTATAGTATCATGTATTGTCCTCTGCTCTTGTTGCAGTCAGTTTCCAGAGCAGGCACGACATCTGATCGATACTCTAAAGTCACTGCCGGTAAACCTTTGACGCTTATTCCTTGTGTTTCTCTAAGTTTTTGGGAATGGGGCTCTGGTCATGTAATTTCTCAGTGTCTCTTCTCAGGGAATCAGCTTCCAAGATGACTGGAAAGTAATCACCATATTTATCGGCTCAAACGACCTGTGTGACTATTGCAAGAACAAGGTGCATAGCAAATTAACTCCTTGTTACACACTGCTCTGGCCTCCTTGTTTCTCTGGAGCAGTGATGGTGTAACTAATAATGGCAGCTAAAAACAAAACAACCAAGACCTCCCATACCAGCCAGGGCTTTTCTATCCCTTACTTTTCTTAATATCACTCCTGAAAATGTCACAGTGATGTGGAATTGGAATCATCATGTAAAGTTCTGTAACTTTCTAATACCAGTAGCGTTTCTGCTTATCACCATTTTCATAATGTCTGCTTGCTGTCAGTATATGGAAATATATTTGTTTATACCCCAAAATAAAAAACCCATCCAGACCTGGTCCTTTTCACACATTTTAGGGGGTAAGTCACAGTCCAGTTTCCACTCATTTCCCAAACCCTACCCAAACCTGGTGACCATTGCCTTCACAATATAGAAAAAACTAATTATGCCCTTTGACCACCATAGGCTGTCATGGTTTTACTGCATGTGCCAGAGTGAAAACAGTAGAGATTTGTGTTGTTGCAAAATGTACTTCACAGATGAATGTTTCCACTGATGTTACACAGCCGTATGACCTGGAAAAGATCATACATAGGAGTTTTTAGCTCTGGATGTAAACAAGAATTTCCATATTTTCTGTAATCAAATAGAAATGAGCAATTGTAAGTCAGTTGGTAGAGAATCCAACGTATCTGGCTGTGCTGTAGGTCTGTGTGTGATATCCACATTTACAGAAATGAGTAACAATATTATTCTGTCCTGTTATCTCCAGACGCTGTTCTCTGCAGATAGCTTCATCCACTACATGACAGAGTCTTTGGATATGCTGCAAGAAGAGGTACAACTGCTCCTATTTCATTTAGATCTTTACCCAGAAGTCATTCAGAACTTCAGCAAAATCTCTAATGGTTTTCTAGATCTCTGCTTGCTGTCCTGCCATAGAAAGCTTCTATGTTTACTTCCACTGGATAGAAATCTGTCCCTGGTCATGTGGTGTCACATAGGTGCACAAGCCATTATTATCGCTCTGATTACTCTGTGATAATAATGGCTCATGCACCTGTGTGTCCATCACAAGGACAGATTTCTAACCACTGTATTACATATAATAATGTCAACTAAGCTGCTGTAAATCAACATCTAAGACCCGTAGATCTATATGATTTTTTTTTTAAACAAACCCTGATCTCTTTTTTATAGCTGCCTAGATCCATTGTTAATGTGGTTCAGCTCTTACATCTTGATCGTCTTCGTCAAGTGAATGATCAGAGTATGGGCTGCATCCTGCAGAGGTGAGAACATCTAGCATTCATTATATAGGTGGACTTTGTTCAAAAAGTGATGACTTAAAAGGAACCTGCCATCAGAAATTGAGCCAATAAACCACTACCCGTATGTTGTCAAGCAGCTGAACACTTTCCAGATTGTGTTTCTTTCATGACTCAGTATGGTGGTGTTGTTCAGAAAATCAACTTTGAAGTGAGGTGTAAATTGGTTCTATAAAGTCACGGAGGCAGGTTTTTAGCACTGAAGTAAACCTCTCACTGTAATTGATGGTCCTACATCCAGAGACATCACTTACCAGATCTCCTAAAGTCAGAAGCATAATGTCAGTGCAACACGGGTGCCTAGTTTTTTCTTGGGGCCTTGTGGCACCCGGGGCCCAGAATACTGGAGTGGCTGGCCGTTGCAGCCTAGGCACGCTGATGTCACAGTGCTTGGTATGGGGACCGGAGGGCTGACCTATAGCCTGACAGGTCTCCAGCAGGTAGTGTTTTTAAAGAAGAGAGGCTGGTTTTCCCTGTGGCAACCCCTGAGTGTCTGTAAGATAAATCCCTGAGTAATGAATGGGGAAGCCCGTGGTGGTAGACAGCCGTATCCAGGGATCATACGCAAGCAAAGTTGTGCAAATCAACTCACGGTTCTTTATTGAACAACAGGTAGCAGGCAACGGGCCAAAATGGTCAAACAGCAAATTTGGATTATGGTACTGAAGTGGTCATGGAGAGTGGTCCTAACGAATAATGCACCAGCCTGATAGCAGATGCAGGCTGGGAGAATTGAGATAGAGCTTAGTCCAAACTGTGGAAGCTGCAGCTCTGGTTAGAGTCTCCTGACTCAGTTCCTGGGATTGGTTTCTGTGACAGCACTAAAGGTGTGCTACACACAGGGGCAAATTTACTTACCCGGCCCATTCGCGATCCAGCGGCGCGTTCTCTGCTCTGGATTCGGTTCGGCCGGGATTTTAGAAGGTAGTTCCTCCGCCGTCCACAGGTGGCGCTGCTGCATGAAAGTCATCTCATCGCGCCGGAATGCACACCTCGGACCAGTGAAGGTAAGCGCTCCCCAAGCGACACTTTTTCGGTTTTTAAATACGGCGGTTTTTCCGAATACGTCGGTTTTCGTTCGGCCACGCCCCCCGATTCCGTGCGCGCATGCCGGTGCCAATGCGCCACAATCCATCGCGTGCGCACAATCCGGGCAATTCAGGTACAATCGGCGCAAATCGGAAATATTCGGGTAACACGTCGGGAAAACGCGAATCGGGCCCTTAGTAAATGACCCCCACAGTGTCTCTCTCTTCACTTTGTCCATGTGCTCAAAGACTCTGAAAACTGGACTAGCTAGACCATGAGGTCAGAGCAGCAAGACCAAGTGCTCCCCTTGCACAGGGGTTTTATACTTCCCTGGTCAGGTGGTAGCACCACTCCAATCACATTACAGTTTACAATACAGCAAACTGATTGGATAACATCTTACACACATTTAACTATTAACGTACAGCCGGAAATTATGAGTTATCCTGCATTACCCCTAGGTGAGTTGCGCAGGCTCACCAGATGGATCCTGACAGGGAGGGCCTATTCGCAACTACCCCCTGCCTATACATTGGCAGGGTGTTGCATCAGTAACAGAGGAGGAAGTTCAGTGTCTGACTCAATGCTAAACCTCTCACCTCCAAACCAATTTACATCTCACGTAGAGAGAGCGAGCACTAAAATGCCGCGGTACTCGTTATCGAGACGAAACTTTCCCGATGCTCGGAGGCTCGTCTCGAATACGAGCCCATTGAGTCAATGGGAGACTCGAGCATTTTTCAAGGGGACCAAGGCTCTGCACAGGGAAGCTTGGCCAAACACCTGGGAACCTCAGAAAAGGATGGAAAACACCACGGAAATGGAAGGAAACAGCAGGGGCAGCATGCATGGATGCCTCTGAGGCTGCAAATCGCACCATTATGCCAAAATTATGGGCAACAGCTGGCCATGACAGAGGAAAGAATGAAGCTAGATAGCACTCTAAAACATCCAATAATTGACCCTGACTATAGGGGACGGCATGCAGAGGCAGCGGTCAGCAGGCTGAGAGGTGTCATGGCGACAATCCCTAAATGGACTCAGGCTTCAAACCAATGGGGGCAGAGAGGAAACCAAGGAGGTGAGCAAGAAGCGCTCAAATAATATCGGTACATGATAAAAAGTTTGCCAGTATATTTTGTGGATTACACAGCAGGGTGGTGACAAAGTTAACAGGAAGCCATGAAAACAACCCAAAATTCTGCCTGACACAGCTCGTTTGATAAGGGGACCATGTATGGAGCAGTGAACTGTAGTAGAAAAAGGTGCTGCAGTTCAAAACTATGTTAGTGGATCTGGCATGGAGCTGGCGCTCCGCTGCCAGGCGAACTTTCGCCAATCCAAGCCCCTGTCTCTAGGCTACTCCCCAAACAGCACTTCTAAGAACCTTTGTATAAGATCAAGTGTAGTAGCGTTCTTATAAGTTTAGGATATGGCGGGTGAGGGAATGTAAACAGATGGCGCAAGAAGCGCTGAAAATAAATCGGTAAATGATAAAAGTTTGCAGTATTTTTTGGATTACACAGCAAGGTGGCGACAAAGTTAACAAGTTTGTTGTGGAAGCCATGAAAACAACAACCAAATTTCTGCCTGACACACCTCGTTTGATAGGGGACATGTATGGAGGCAGATATTGGAGACTTTGGAGGTAGCAATGAGGACACGTGTGGAGGCTGCTATGGAGACAATTTAATTTGGATAGTGCCTGTATGTGGCAGTCCAAAAAAAGTTTTCAAACCAGAGGAGCAGGTAGGTGGCCTCCAGAAAAAGGAATAGATTGAGTGCCTGTATGTGGCAGTCCAAAAAAGTTTTCAAACCAGAGGAGAGTAGGTGGCCCTCCAGAAAAATGAAATATATTGAGTGCCTGTATGTGGCAGTCCAAAAAAGTTTTCAAACCAGAGGAGCAGGTAGGTGGCCCTCCCGAAAAATGAAATAGATTGAGTGCTGTATGTGGCAGTCCAAAAAAGTTTCAAACCAGAGGAGCAGGTGGTGGCCCCCAGAAAAATGAAATAGATTGAGTGCCTGGTATGTGGCAGTAAAAATATAGTTTCAAACCAGAGGAGCAGGTAGGTGGCCTCCAGAAAAATTGAATAGATTGAGTGCCTGTATGTGGCACTCCCAAAAATTGTTAAAAACAGAGGAACGCGGTAGGTGGCCCTCCAGAAAAATTAAATGCAAAAGTACTATAGCTAGAGCCAGTGGGGCCTGTCACAAAAATAGCCAGTTCCTCTGCTTTAGTGTACAAGAGGAGGAGAAGGAGGAAATGAGGAGGAGGAGGAGGAGTGCATAAATTATTCAGGTGCGTTCCCTTCACTGGTGGAGATTGGAAATTATGGAAATCCAGGCTTTATTCATTTAATAAGCGTCAGCCTATCAGCGCTGTCAGTCGACAGGCGTGTACGCTTATCGGTGATGATGCCGCCAGCTGCAACTGAAAACCCCTCGGACAAGACGCTAGCGGCAGGGCAGCAAGAACCTCCAAGGCGTACAGCGCAGTTCGTGCCACATGTCCAGCTTTTGAAAAACCCAGTAGTTGTAGGGAGCTGTGTGATCATTTAGGACGATGGAATGGTCGATAAGTACTCCCTCACCATCTTTCTGTAAAGATCAGCCCTACTCTTGACCGAGACTGGGGACAGGTGACAGTGTCTTGTGGGGTGACATAAGCTGGCAAAGCCTGTAAAGCGTACCCATGCCAGGCTGGACAAAGATGCCTGCTCGTCTACTCTCCCTCGATACTTGTCCCGCAGAACTACGCACTCTGCCGCTAGCGCGTCAGAAGGGAAATACTGTTTCAGCTGTGCACACCAGGGCCTGCTGGTATTCATGCATTCTCACATCTTTCCTCTCCCGGATGAGAGTGGAAAGATTTTGCTTGTACGGGGGTCAGGAGAGTGATTACCCAGTAATCGGAGCGGAATAAATTCTTTGCCATATGTGGCCGAGTCCAACCGCAAGAATTCACTCCCTCACTGGCCTGACTGACAATTCCTCCTCCTCCCAACTCCTCAGAACTGCCTTTCTTCTGCCATACACGCTGAACAGTGAAGGTCTGAGGCAATGCTCCCCTCTGTGTCTCGACAACAGTCTCCTCCTCTTCCTCATTATCCTCCTCCACCTCCCCGATATTCGTGAGAAACAGACCTGAGGGTACTTTGGTATCAAACAAGGATCTTATTCCCCCGTCTCTTGTGACGAGCGCAAAGCTTCCGACTTCATGCTGATCAGAGAGTTTTTCAACAGGCCAAGCAGCGGGATGGTGAGGCTGATGATGGCGGCAATCCGCACTGACCATTGTGTGACTCTTCAAAGTCTCAGCACGACAGATATCGACATCCACGTCCACTCCTATTGTAGACTTGAGGAAGATGACGACCGACTACCAGTTCTGGTGAAGTTGACATCTGGCAGTCTACAATCGCTCTGCGCTGCTGGAAACTCTGGATAACATGGTTAAGTTGAATTCCACCTCGTTGGGCACGTTGCACAACAGTCGGTGAGCGGGCAGTTGGAGGCGGCGCTGCGCGGCCCTGAGAGTTGGCAGCATCTGTGCTGGACTTCCTGAAATGCGCACAGATGCGGCGCACCTTCGTGAGCAAAAGACAGATTGGGGTATGTCTTGAGGAAACGCTTGAACTATCAGATTTAACACATGGGCCAGGATGGCGCACATGTGTCAGGATACGCGTTGCAGAGCCGCCACCAGGTTACGGCGTTGTCCACAAAACCAGGCCTGGCTTCAGGTTCAGCGGTGCCAGCCAAGATCAGTCTGCGCGGGATGTGTAATAGTTCTTGGGCGGTGTGCCTTTATCGGCTCGGCTCAGCAGTTGAGCACCGCTGCTGTGCGTTAGCGACGGCCACTGCTGCTGTGCCTAGAGCTAGCGAAGATGGCGCCATGCCCAGTGATGGTAGTTCGGAGGAGGAGGGTGGAGGAGGGGGGAGGAGGAGGAGGCATAGTAGGCCTTGAGACCTGGACCGAGGTAGAGCCCCGCAATCCTCGGCGTCGGCCGTATATGACAGCCCCAGGGTCAGACGCGGTCCCAGCCTCCACCAAGTTAACCCAATGTGCCGCAGCTCGATACATAGTGGCCTGCCCGGCAGACCTCGTCCACGTGTCGTGGTCAGGTGGACCTTGTCAGAAAGGGCGTTGGAGGGCAAGGATGATGTTGTATGGCACGTGTGGTGCTAGGGCTGGACGGCACTCGGGGAAAAGTAGTGGCGGCTGGGGGCGAAAACGATGGTGCGCCGCCGCCATGAGGTTTGCGAAAAGGCCCGGTCTTAATAGCCTTAGGGCAGCATCCCAGGCTAAGCAATCTGGAGATGTGGACATTAGGGCTTGGGCGTGCGGGTGGGTTGCACTATATTTTTTTCCGCTCCAGCGTCGGGGGTTGGAGAGCTGAACGCTGGTGGATGCTGTGGAGGATCGTGGAGGCGACGATGGGGTTTTTGTGCCAGGGTCCGGGCAGGGGGCTGACATCAGCTGACACAGGGGAAGGAGCAGTGGTGTGCACGGCCGGAGGTGAACGGGCTTGGTGCCATGATTGGGTGTTTAGCATTCATATGCTCTGTGCATACTGGTGGTAGATTAAGCTTTTTAGTAGTGGTGGAACCCCTGCTGATCCTGGTTTGGCAAAGGTTGCACACCACAGTCCGTCAGTACATCCGGTGTTTCCTTAAAGAAAACCTCCAGACTTCTGAAAATCAGCCCTCGCCGCGGGAAGCCCTCGCCACGGGAGCTTTCACTACGTGAACATTTGGCGTGATGCACTGCTCTGGCCCTGCTCTTCCGTCTGGCCCCACCAATGCCTTTCAACCTGTTCTGCTATAGGAATCTCTTCGTCTCAGAAGCCACTGTGTTCACCCGGCCCTTCAACCCAGATTGGGTCTGTCACCTCATCATCCTCCGATCCCTCAGTCTGCTCCCCCCTCGGATCTTTCCTGCCCCGGACAACAACTTCACCACTGTCTGACAACGTGTCTCTATCGTCCGACAACTCGTTACACACTTCTTCCACTACGTCAAGAAGTCATCATCACACCACAGACTGCGATGGTGGAAAAACTGGGATCGGAAAAATTGCTAAGCAGCAACCGGACAAGTGGTTTGTACTGTGGGAAGGGTCCAGAAAACATGTTCCTCAGAGAATTGGCGTTCAAATGCCAAATTTTGGGAGGGGCAGACTGGGGGGGAGGAGGCTGAGGTGCAGTGAGGGAGGAGTGCTGATTTCGGTGACATGGGTGGACTGCGTGGAAGACTGATGGTGGACAATTGCTCGAAGCATTGTCGGCAATCCACGAAATCACCTGTTCGCACTGTCTGGCCTCCAACAGTCCTACAACGGTCCAGTAACTTCAGACATGATGAATCTAGGGAGTGTAGCTTCTGCGGCGTTCCCCGCTCTCATCAGAGGTGGTGTCTCACCCCACCCAGGACCCAGGCCTCTGACCCTGCAGTAGATGGACGCCCCACGCACCGCCCTCGTTTCCCCTAGCCCTCGGGTTAAACATTTGAAATGAAAGTTTAGAACTTTAATTTTTTTTTTAACTTTTTGTGGTTTTTTTGTGTTTTTAGTTTTTTTTTGTGTTTTTTAGTTTTTAAAACCAAACAATGCTATCCTATTGCTATGGCTATTTTCTAGCCAAGTAGAAAGCACACTGATGGATGACGCTGAAGTTATGAAAAATAAAAGGAAAATAAAAGGGAATGGCAGACTGTGCCTAATTGAAATCCAACCCTAATATAATTTTCCCACTTCGGTCTTTGCGATGGATATGTGCGGCACTAAGCGCTAAACAAGCGGTCGCAAGTCTCACTCCAAATTCTCCAATTGGCTAGTATATTGCACTGCAGCAAGGACAGCCACAGCAGATCAACCAGAAATAAATATATATAACGGTAGGTAGGAGTAAGTAAGCCGTTTGGATTCGCCTTTGGCTATTTTCTAGACAAGTATGAAAGCACACTGATGAGAGACGCTGAGTTATGAAAAAAATAAAAGGAAAATAAAAAGGAAATGGCAGTCTGTGCCTAATGAAATCCAAACCCTATAAATTTTCCACTTCGGTCTTTGTGAGGATATGTGAGTCACTAAGCGCTAAACACAGCGGTGCAAGCTCTCACTACCACATTCCTCACAATTGGCTAGTATATGCACTGCAGCAAGGACCAGCCACCCGCAGATCACCAGAAATAAAATATTAAACGCATTGTGGCGTAAGTAAGCCGTTTGGATTCTCTTTGGCTATTTTTCTAGCCCCAGTATGAAGCACACTGATGAGATGACGCTGAGTTATGAAAAATAAAGGAAAAAATAAAAAGGAAATGCGAACTGTGGCCTATTGAAATTCAACCCCATAATAAATTTCCCATTTGGTTTGAGGTGGATATGTGTGTCACTAAGAGCTAAACACAAACGGTAGCAAGGTCCCCCTGCAAATTCCTCACAATATGGTACTAGCTGACATCTAGTGCCAGCAAGCCCAGCCACAAGCAAACCAAAAAAAAAAAAAAGATAACTTATTGTAGCCCTAAGAAGGGCTGTTGGGTTTGTGAATCACTCTGCCTAACAGTAATCTACTAGCACCCAACGCTGTCCTGACCCAAGCAGCAGCCTCTCCCTGCGGCATCCAGACACGAATGATCCGAAGCAGGGGGCAGCGGCTAGTCTACCAGGGTCACCTGATTGGCCAGCCAACCACTGCATAGACGTGTAAGGGTACCACGTCATGCTGGGTGGAGTGCAGAGTTCCTGGCTTGTGGATTGGCTCGTTTCTGGCCGCCAAAAGCAAACGGGGGAGCTGCCATTTCTCGACGCGGGCGAAGTATTCGTTCCGAGCGTAACGAGCAGTTCGAGTACGCTAATGCTCGACCGAGCATCAAGCTCGGACGAGTATGTTCGCTATCATCTAATCTCACGTCAACGTTGATTTTCTGGATGAGGCCACCACACTGGGCCTGAAAGAAACAATTACTGGAAGGTGTTACACTGCCTGACGTTATATTGTAGTGGTTCCTTGGCCAATTGCTGAGACAGTTCCCTTTAAACATTTAGTGACTCCTATTTAGCATAAACCAAAAAGGCCTAATGTTTCTTACCAATCACATATGGTAGAGCTGCTCTAGATAACTTCAGGAATTTTGGTTTTGTCTTATCTATGTGTTACTCTAATTTATAATGATTTAACTAAATGTCATATACGATTCCCACTTTCAAAACAACAGAATAATATCACTTTATCAATTATTGTCACTTTTTTCTCTTTCCAGAGTTTGTTCATTTTTCTGTTTTGGAGCTTCTTTTCAGAATCCTCCCAGCAACAGTAAAAACAAGACAGAGACTAACTCTTCCTGTCTTTGAACCAAGCTTAGTCAATTAAAAGCGCTTGTATATCCATGATACAAAGGTTCCTTTATGAAGGAGGTTAGAGCAATCTATAGATATTCCAAATACAGGCAGTCCCCGGGTTACGTACAAGATAGGTTTGTAGGTTTGTTCTTAAGTTGAATTTGTATTTAAGTCGGAATTGTTATATTTTATCATTGTAGCTCCAGCAAATTTTTTTTTTGCCCAAATGACAATTGGAGTTAAAAATTTTTGATGTATGGACCAGGATTATCAATAAAGCTTCATTACAGACACCTTCAGCTGGACATTGCAGTCTGGGGACTATAGATAAGCCCTCCAGAGAGCTTCACCAGAGGTCACAGCGGGCAGAGGGGTCCGTCTGTAACTATGAGTCGTCTGTAAGTCGGGTGTCCTTAAGTAGGGGACCGCCTGTACATATAGTAAATACACTGAGCACTGAATAGTGTGTACACACAGGATCTCCATAATGAGCAGCCTTGAAGGAGGAGCACATGGAGGAGCACTGAATAAGTAGCATCAACCAGAACTTAAATAGTTGCATAAAGTGTAGTCAGTGCTGTGTGAGCAAAGGGTAATTTTAACTGTATAAGGCCCATATGATGTCAACCACTACAAAATATGATGGTGCTATATAAATAAAAAGTATTATTATTATTATTAAAGAACAGTAGCTGGGCGGGTGAGTGAAGCTGTGATGTGCTGTCCACGAAGGGACACGAAGGTAACCACACCCCCTTTAACCCGATAAAATCAGATTAAAAGTGGTCTACAGCGGGTAGTCTGGCTGGACTGAATCTCCCTATTATACATTTAATAGGGCATCGTTCAGGAGCCAGAAGAGTAGGATCTTTTTAGTGTGCTGAACCTAATGATCCAGCTCACTAAAAAGAGCTGGACTGCCTTTGACTAGAACCACAGAACTGCAAAGAAATAGGACTTTGCTGCTAGTCACACCTCCAGACGTCCTCCAGAGTGAGCAGAAAGCAGCAGCCTTTCGCCCCTAGCTGTTACTCCATCAAATTTCTTGTGTAAAAAAACTACAGAGAGGAGACAACTACTGCAGGAAAAGGCTAAACTGAGGTGGATAGCAAAGTAACTGCTGGACATAGATAATGGAAGTTGTAGGCAAATTTGTCAGATTTATGCTTTAAGGTTAAATTTATTATTAATTGTCATGATGTATGATGTAGCACCCCGTATGAAGGCACTGCAGTCACTATTTTGACAGCATGTGATACTTTCTGTTGTTAATCATGGAGGCTGGAGTTGTTACCTCTTTCCAACATTTAGTGCCTTCTTTTCCAGAATTTTCTGCTCCTGTGTGGTGCAGCCTAAGGAGAATTCCACAGAATTGCTTGAGATAATTGAGGTGAACCAGCAGTTTCAGGTATAGGTTCCTTTATCATTTTTCCAAACTTCTAAAACTTCTAGACATGCAATCGATGCCCATATGCATCCAATTTTGCCTCCTTCCCATAAGTATAGACCACTTCTTTACTCAAGGATCCAGAATCTATCCGGTCTTATATTGTTTCCTCTTCCACCAGGAACGACTAGAGCATCTTATTAAGGTTTCTGGAAGATATGATGGAAAGAAGGACTTTGCTGTGGTTTTACAGCCATTTCTGAAGCATATTGAACCAGCCACAGACCAGGTAAAGTTGACTTGTGTGTGGATGAAGATGCTCTCTGGAGGAAACTTGTGTATAAGGGTCTACTAGAACATTGTAAAGAAATAAGCCAAACCCACCACCGATTTACTCAACAATTAACCCCAAGTCAACAAGTGAATATCAGTCCTCTAGCTGTATGAACTATCTGAATACTCACATACTAGAGAGCAATCACTGATAGATTCTATTACTGTACAAAAAGGGGTTGTTGCCCAGACCATGAGTGAAAATTAACCTTGAATGTTATTCCCCCCCAAGTGCTCCTGATCAACAAGCCTGAACTGAGCTACCGACTGATCATACAAGCATACAAGTTGCTAGTAATGTAGATTTGTACAATGTTAGCCATGGATAGCAGAAGAAGAGTGAAGAAATCAGGCGATACCTTTTTAAAGGCTAACCAATGCCATCAAATATACTCAGCCTTAAAAAGATATCGGCTGATTTCTTCACTCTTCTTCATTCAAACATACAACATTCATAACAGTAAAGACCTAACCTGATAAAGATGCTCGGATTCTCTGGGTGTTTCACTTAATCTTCTCCCACTTCTATTTTACAGGACGGTTTTATTGATTATTCCTTCTTCACTCCTGATTGTTTTCACCTCACTGTCAAAGGTCACGAACAAATGGCAAAAGCACTGTGGAACAATATGGTAAGGAAACTTAAAGTTCTCATCCACCTCTTTGTACCTAGAGAGTAATAGTGTATAGTTGATGGAAACAATCATTAGAGAGTCAAACGGTTTAGCTGGCTTTATGGTTCCTGCCACTGGTCCCATTATTTCAGTCTAGTTTAAATGTCACTCACATAAAACAAATAAGGACTGAAACATAGGACTGATAGCATTTCAGCTTTTCTCTTTTCTCAGTTTCAGCCAGAAGGAAACAAATCTTACCTGAAAACGTTCTCTGAGGAGGTGAAGCTCTTGTGTCCTTCTGAGGTAATGCTCTAAGGAGTGATGATGTCAGAGATGTCTCATATTTGTATAAGGTGCATGTTACAGGTTTGTAGTATAATGATTCAGCATAAAGCGGTAGAATGATCTTGTGGCTTCCTTTACTATAATGATGACTCCATCATCTCAGAACATTTATCCAGATTATAGAGTTTTATTTATAATGAGATTGATTGGTAGATTCACCAGAGAAACAGATATTTACCATTACATTTTTCACTGAGACTCACTTCTTTATTCCAGACTCATCCTTATATCTATACTAGGAAGATGGTGAGTGCAAAAGCTGCATCTAGTTCATCCACAATCTCCACGCTGATCATCACACTCCTCTGCATTTCACTGGTCTCCTCATAAGATGAATCCTTGAGTTACTTTTACAGGAATGAGAAGAAAAAAGAAAGAATAAAAAAATAAAACAGATAAACATATGAGTATTAAATATTTGTGTGCTAAAGGGGCAACTTCATGACTTAGGCCAGAGTCTATAAAATACAGCAGCCTAATTTTAGTCACACCTATGGAATGGATGTAAATGTCTTTGAACACTAGAGGCTAGTGACATAAAGCAACAAACAGAGCAGAGAGTTTAAACATCCTGCCATTAATTCAGTTCAGTACCATTACATAGTCGCACAGTACATTGAAAAAAGCCTAAGCCCAAAGTCCATTACAGTCCACCTGAAATGACACAGCAGCCACACCTCGCCATTTATTCGAGAATAGCTATGACATCACTGAAAATACAGCAAATCCTTTTACTAGAGAGCCGCAGTGACATCACTGAGAATACAGCCTATCCATTCACTAGAGAGCAGCGGTGACATCACTGAGAATACAGCCTATCCATTCACTAGAGAGCAGCGGTGACATCACTGAGAGTACAGCCTATCCATCACTAGAGGGCAGCAGTGACATCACTGAGAATACATCTCTACCTTCACTAGAGAGCAGCAGTGACATCACTGAGAATACATCCTATCTACCACTGGAAAGCAGCAGTGAAATCACTGAGAATACATCCTATCCATCACTAGAGAGCAGCAGTGACATCACTGAGAATACAGCCTATCCATTCACTAGAGAGCAGCAGTGACATCACTGAGAATACAGCCTATTCATTCACTAGAGAGCAGCAGGACATCACTGAGAATACATCCTAGCCATCACTAGAGAGCAGCAGTGAAATCACTGAGAATACAGCCTATCCATTCACTAGAGAGCAGCAGTGATATCACTGAGAATACAGCCTATCCATCACTAGAGAGCAGCAGTGACATCACTGAGAATACAGCCTATCCATCACTAGAGAGCAGCAGTGACATCACTGAGAATACATCCTTGCCATCACTAGAGAACAGCAGTGAAATCACTGAGAATACAGTCTATCCATTCACTAGAGAGCAACAGGGACATCACTGAGAATACAGCCTATCCATTCACTAGAGAGCAGCAGTGACATCACTGAGAATACATCCTAGCCATCACTTGAGAGCAGCAGTGAAATCACTGAGAATACAGCCTATTCATTCACTAGAGACAGCAGGACTCACTGAGAATACATCCTAGCCATCACTAGAGAGCAGCAGTGAAATCACTGAGAATAAAGCCTATCCATTCACTAGAGAGCAGCAGTGATGTCCCTGATGCTCTCTAGTAATGGATAGGCTGTATTCTCAGTGATATCACTGAGAATACAGCCCATCCATTCACTAGAGAGCAGCAGTGATATCACTGAGAATACAGCCTATCCATCACTAGAGAGCAGCAGTGACATCACTGAGAATACATCCTTGCCATCACTAGAGAGCAGCAGTGAAATCACTGAGAATACAGCCTATCCATTCACTAGAGAGCAGCAGTGACATCACTGAGAATACATCCTAGCCATCACTAGAGAGCAGCAGTGAAATCACTGAGAATACAGCCTATCCATTAGTAGAGAGCAACAGGGACATCACTAGAGAGCAGCAGTGAAATCACTGAGAATACAGCCTATCCATCACTAGAGAGCAGCAGTGATATCACTGAGAATACAGACTATTCATTCACTAGAGAGCAGGAGGGGCATCACTGAGAATACATCCTAGCCATCACTAGAGAGCAGCAGTGAAATCACTGAGAATACAGCCTATCCATTCACTAGAGAGCAGCAGTGATATCACTGAGAATACAGCCTATCCATTACTAGAGAGCAACATGGACATCACTGAGAATACAGCCTATCCATTCACTAGAGAGCAGCAGTAATATCACTGAGAATACAGCCTATCCATTACTAGAGAGCAGCAGTGACATCACTGAGAATACAGCCTATCAATTACTAGAGAGCAGCAGTGACATCACTGAGAATACAGCTTATCACTAGAGAGCAGCAGTGACATCACTGAGAATACAGCCTATCAATTACTAGAGAGCAGCAGTGACATCACTGAGAATACAGCCATGAAGTTACTAGACAGCCGTCTCATCACTGAGAATACGCCTATCACTAGGAGAGTAGTCAGTGACATCACTGAGAATACAGCCTATCCATTCACTAGAGAGCAGCAGTGACATCACTGAGAATACAGCCTATGCATTCACTAGAGAGCAGCAGTGACATCCCTGAGAATACAGCCTATCCATCACTAGAGAGCAGCAGTGACATCACCGAGAATACAGCCTATCCATCACTAGAGAGCAGCAGTGACATCACTGAGAATACAGCCTATCCATTCACTAGAGAGCAGCAGTGACATCACTGAGAATACAACCTATCCATTCACTAGAGAGCAGCAGTGACATCACTGAGAATACAGATTATCCTTTAGCTGGATGGACCCTAGAGACCAAACAATTGCTGCTGTTCGGGATCTGGATTTGTGAAAAAGCATCAAGCTCCTTGATTGACTGTTGAAGCAGCCAATCAAGCAGCTTGCAGCCACAGACATGTCGTCTGTAGGTTTGACTATGATTGACTGGGCTAGACATGTGACGCTGAATATAACAGAGTCACATGTAGAGATGAGCAGATTCTGGCTTTGTGAAGACTAATCAAAAGTGTCAGCCTCAGTGAGAAGGAGGAGGACAGGGGGGGCTGGAGGCTACAGGAGGAGGACAGGGGGGGCCGGAGGCTACAGGAGGAGGACAGGGGGGCTGGAGGCTACAGGAGGAGAACAGGGGGGCTGGAGGCTACAGGAGGATGATGGAGGACAGTAGTGTACAGGAGGATGATGGAGGACGGGAGGTTACAGGAGGAGGCTCCTGGACAGGAGGCTACAGGAGAAGGCTGGAGGACAGGGGGCTACAGGAGGAGGCGGCTGGAGGACAGGAGGCTACAGGAGGAGGAGGCTGGAGGACAGGGGGCTACAGGAAGATGCTGGAGGACAGGAGCTTCAGGAAGAGGCTGGAGGACAGGAAGCTACAGGTGAAGGCTGGAGGACAGGGGGCTACAGGAGGAGGCTGGAGGACAGGGAGCTACAGGAGGAGGCTGGAGGACAGGGGGCTACAGGAGGAGGCTGGAAGACCAGGGGGCTGCTGGAGGACAGGAGGAGGCTGGAGGACAGGAGCTTCAGGAGGAGGCTGGAGGACAGGAAGCTACAGGTGAAGGCTGGAGGACAGGGAGCTACAGGAGGAGGCTGGAGGACAGGGGGCAAAAACCGCCGCATTTAAAAACCGAAAAAGTGTCGCTTGGGGAGCTCTTACCTTCACCTGGTCCGAGGTGGTGCATTCCGGCGCGATGAGATGACTTTCAGCGCAGCAGCGCCACCTGGTGGACGGCGGAGGAACTACCTTCTTAAATCCCGGCCGGACCCGAATCCAGAGCAGAGAACGCGCCGCTGGATCGCGAATGGGCCGGGTAAGTAAATCTGCCCCTATATGTGCAAATGTGGTGATAGGTTCCCTTTAAACAATCTATGCCACTTATAAGAAGATAATGGAAATAGGGCCCATTACAAAATATACCTCTTTATGGGATAACCCATACCTGGGGGAAATATATATGCTGGAAGGTATGCAAGGGTGGAAACAGCAGGGAATAAAAATGCTTGCACAATTATATGACCAGTCTGTACTGAAATCATTTCAGCAATTGGTTGATGAATTTGAGCTACCCCGTTCGTTGTTCTTTCAGTACCTTCAGATTCGCCACGCTGTGCAGGCTCAATTCGGCCCTGAGGAAGTGATGTTTTCTTCCATCAAAGTGATGCAGGGGGTAGTGTCTGCTAAGCATATGAGGGGGCTAATATCTCTTTTATATATGGTCTTACTGGATAAGGTGTTGGGGGACCCAATGGCAGGGGTTAGAAGAAAGTGGGAGGAGAGAGTCGGGAGCATGGAGGACGAGGAATGGGGGGAAATATTGTCATCTCCAAGTACGCTGTCTATAAATGTGGCACAGAGGCGATCACAGCTGTTCTTACTCCATAGAGTATACCGGACGCCACAGGTGTTGCAAAGGATGGGTTTGAGGGGGGATGCCTGCTGTCCGAGGTGTTCAGAGGTGGATGCAGACGGTGCTGGAAATGATACACAGGGTGTTTGAAGTGGTGGTGCCAAGGAATCCAAAAGTGTGTATGTTGGGGTCTGTGGGAGAGCTCGAGATTAATAAAAATACAACAGCTGGAGATTGCTAAGGTGTTATATCAGGTGCGCAAATCTATTGCCATGCACTGGTTGGATGCTGCCCCGCCGAGGGTGAGGGAAGTGCAGAAATTATTGAACAATACCATATGGTTGGAGCTGAAGGTGTATGTGAGAAGAGGTGCGGTGGATAAATTTGAGAAGCAGTGGGGAAAGTGGCTTGCATGTCCGGGGATGGCATCGGAGGAATTGTCGCGGAGCTGGATGCGGGCCAAACCAGGGGGAGAGGTAGGAGTTTAGAAATGATGGGGTATCCTAGTGGAGGTGGGGACAGGAGGGAGTGGGTTAGGAAGATTGCAACGGTGGACCAGATCACAGGGAGGGAAAGGGTTCTGGGGAGGAAAAGGGGTGGGTTTTATTGCATTATCATTATTTTCTCTTTGATGCAGTTTGTAATATGCTTGAAATGTAAAGCTGTAATTTACTCTGAGATATCTGCGTTAATAAAATGATCTTTGATTTAAAAAAAAAAAATAACATTGATGGTTATATTATATAGAATTTTCTCCCATAAATTTCTTCCTCATCCAATCCATTCCCTTCCTTGGTTGGACTTGATGGACATGTGTCTTTTTTCAACTGTATAAACTATGATACTATGATCCTTTATCCATCTACCTGACTTACTGATTTGGCAAGCCCTGTGTAGCGCTGCATAATCTGTGTGTGCTATATTGACCCCTAGGCGCACCAGGACATTATACTACGTACTACATTATAACGTCCAGCTTCTGGGACCGGCTCACGAACTGGCTCAGAAGCTGCAGCTGTCTATCACAGCTGACACAGCGCGCTAACACCCGTGATCGGAGCTGACTCTGATCGCGGGTGTTAAACCCTTACAAGCCGCGGTAAAGCATGACAGCGGCGTGTAAGGGTGTTCCTGCTATGGATTGGATCCCCCGTGCTGCTTACCGGGAGATCCGATCCACTTCTGGGCAGCCCCGAAGACTGCCTAGTGCTCCGGTGTCCCTGGCACTCAGATCCCTTCCGGGTCTGACTGTAAACTGTCTGAGCATGCGCCTGCAATGAAAAAGTATTGTAGAGCAGTGTATTGAACTTGAACCAGCGATCAGAGCATCGCTGGTTCAAGTTCAAGTATGTATAAGTAAAAAAAGTTAAAAACACAAAAGTACTAAAAAATAAATACATGAAAAATATAGGACCCTAAAATGACACTTTCCCATAAAAACACTTAATAAAGTATAAAAAACACAAACACACAAAAAACCGCCACATATTTGGTATTGCCGCATCCGTAACAATCTTTATAATAAAACAGAATCGTTACTGGACCTTCACGGTAAACGCGGGGGGCAAAAACGCAAAAAACGTTCCGAAAAAAGATAATTTCTAATTAATACCTTTTAAAAAATGCTCTGAAAAGTGATTTAAAAAAGTTACGCACTCTAAAATAAGACCACGAAAAAGAACAATTCTTCTCGCAAAAAATAAGCCCCTAACCAGATTTGTAAGCCGAAAAATAAAAAAGTTATGCATATGAAAGTCGGTGATGCAAAAATTTACATTTTTGCCTAATTACTTTTTATTCAGTCAAATGGGAATAAAAAAAAACAAAAAACTACGTTATATACTCGGTATAAGCCAAGTTTTCAGCACAAAAAAATGTGCTGGAAAAACGTACCCTCAGCTTATACACGAGTGTATTACCACCCAAAAAATTACCACTTAAAAAAATAAAATTTAAATACTCACCCTCGATTGTCAGCGCGGCTCCCCGATGTCGGCGCGGACTTACCGATGTCCCGATGTCAGCGCGTCCGCGTAACTTTCTTCCGTGGCTCCTATTCTTTCTTTCTTTCTTCATGGCCGCGCATACATATGACGTCAGCAGCGGCTGCGTCATAGTATGGCCTGCCTAGAAGAAAAAAGGGGGCGCAAGGAAGAGTGAAGGGAGCGGCGCTGACATCGGAGGGTGAGTATTTAGTTTATTTTTTTGTAGGTGACCGTCCGGTATGTATGGTAGACTTTTTCTAGGAGGTGCCTACCTATCTAATACGCCGCGTGCACTTGTAGTCTGTAAGTTTAGTTATGGGATGACTGCGACGGACAAGGCAGTCCATGCTTTTTAATTTGATCTGTTACCCCCTACCTCTCCCTAATACCGGGTTATGGTTAGGCGTATAACCACCTCTTTGTTTTGGCGCGTTCCCAACTGCTGCATAATCACTACTGTGCCGCTGCGGTCTGCTGCACTCCTGTTCTCCTATAACTACTTGCTTCCCGGTGGCCGCGGCTGTCTCAATATTGCGCGTTTAGGGGTTTCCTGTATAGTGGCTCCACACGTCTATGCACTAGTCGTGCGCCTGTCGAGACTGTCCATCTTGCGCCCTCCCCTATACCCTAGTTTTCTTCACGCGCGCTTTCCCGTGCCATGCCTATATTCTGTTAAGTCATTGCTGATTTTGGGTTTTTGTTTTTTCCTTGTTCTGCTTCACGACCGTCCCCTTGTTTATTATCCCCCATTTGCGTTGCCGGGCGCCGCCCCACGGAATGCTGCTGTACTCCCCACTACTCACGGGGCTGCCTGTACTACCTACCCGGGCTGCCTTCGCACATGTTTAGCTCATCATTCATAATCGGGTGTGCATTCCCTGACTGCCCCCCCCCCCCCCCCCTATACCCTACATGCGTGTGAGTAAGCACGTCGACCCACTTATCTTATCCCACCGGTTTTGTCTGTAGAAGTATGCACTGCACTGGGCTTGCTGTAATAGTACTTTGGGTGGGGTGCTTGTTGTTTTTGTTTTACTACTTGTGGTTGTTGTCTTGTATGTTATTTTTAATTGTGACTAATGGGTTTTCTTGCTGTCTCTTTTTCTTCATTATTGGGGGATTTGTGCATTGGTCTGTATATACTGTGTCTTCGGGTTTCGTGTCTTGATAACACATATTGTAACTTTCCCAACTCCCTCTGGTCTTTGTATATCCGAGTCAGTGTTTTTCCCAGTTTTGTGGTAAATTAGGGGTCTCGGCTTTATACCTCGGGTCCGGCTTATACTCGAGTCTATTATCGGTATTTAGCATTTTCAATTGTGATCTTGTTTTAATTTTACCATCCACTGGCGTCCTCTCTGTATCGATCTAACTATCTCCCTCTATAACCCTCACACCTCCACCCTATGTCCTATTCCACAGGTACTGGTCATTAATGATGGCCAACATTTAAAAACCAACCCACTTACATAAAAGTTCACTAACAACCACTTTGGCATGCATTTGTTCATCCTTCCCGTCTACCCTCCTATTTTTCAATAGATTTCGTTTTATTATTCCAAAATCTCCCACAACTACTATTTTATTGTTTCTCTATAGACCCCCCCCCACCTTTGCCCACCATTGAACTACCCGCCCCTGTCACCATGACAACCCCCACCAACCTTGTCAGCATCTTCATGTGGCAAAAAGAAGCCCCTATAGGTCCACAATAAGAGAAGGGAAAAACAAAAAAATCTATAGACCTGTTCTTCCATTATCAATGGTTATGATATTCTTTTTTTTTCCTTTAGATTTTTCATTCCTATATTCTCAAATTCCGCTCCCCCATCACGTTCGCACTGGGCGTCCTTCACCTCTCTTCCCCATCTCTGTCCATCCCCACTCTACCTTATGCTCTTCTATTTTGCTTCCAGTGCTGATTTCTCATTTATATCTCTGTGACCTATCCTGTTTTACACAGCGGCCAAGATAGCGCGCAGCTCCATCTCAGCCATCCTGATGCCCCTCTCCACCTCTTTTCTGCAGTCACCTTTTCTCGTTCTTGACGCTTTGCCGATTTGACCCCCGACCCGGTTGCCTTTCGGCGTATGTCTAGCATTTCACATTTGTGTCTCGGTTAAGTCAGTTGGTTGCAATTTTTGCACATCCCCACCCCCCCACTGCTGTATAAAACGTCGTTGGCTCCGCCCCCCCCCCCCCCACTATGTTTAAATTGCCACAACCACTTCTCTTTTTCACTTCTTCGGATTCTTCGCGCCTTCGGTTGCGTATCTGTACTATACTATTCCCACTCACACACACGGCCATCCCTCAACTTCATAGAGTGCTACGGCTACTCCCAAGCCTTGAAATCCAATACCTTTTGTCATTCTTCGTCTGAGCATTGCATTTCATTCATTTCTTTGTAATAACTTCGTTTGACTCTCCATTTCCTATCCCCTAGGTGTTTGTCTTTTGTATTGTTTTCTTACCCCCGTGTTCCTCGACCCTTTTTCGTTTCCCCCCTTCTCCCCCACGGGTCGTGGTCAAGATTCTTTTTTCCCCACTGTCCTCCCACATTTTCTCTTGTTGGTGTGTTCAGTTCACCAGCGAACTCTTCTTATGCGCATGTTGATTCACTAGTATTGGCCACATGCTCTTCAGTCTCTAATAAAATGCTGAGTCTCCAGCAAGGTCACCGTCATTCAGTTCACTCATATGTACCTATTTGCCTTTTTCAGGCTGGTCATTTTTTTGTTTACTGTAATAAATTGTAAAACAGCGCACCAAGTAATTGTCCTGAGGGGATCATAACAGTATTCTAGTAAAATATGTGGGAATTCTTAAAAAAACCATCCAACATAAAGCAGAACATTTGGGAAATGTAAGTTATTGATTTATTTCGCCTGCTATTGCGATCGTCTGCGCCTGCCTACTGCTTGCATCACCGAACTGACGTCATGAGAGCACGCCCTACCCCCCCCTCTCGTGTCCGCGTTCATATTAGCATATTGCTTTGATGGTTATTTCAAGATATGAAAGACTCTTTTTTCACAACATTGTCTATTCTCGAAATTGCACTCCCCGACATTCTGTTATGGTACTTTTCCCAGTCTATGTCCTTATCACCCAACATTTTAGTCCCCACCCATCTCATCAGTATTACTCCCAGCTTGGTGTATCTGTCCTATAATTTCACTGTTTATAGAACAGACCTCTACTCGATGGGCCTCTCACTGAAGTTTAGCTGGCCCCCGCAAGTGTTCACTAGGATCGGAAACCAATTCCTTTTTTTTCTCAGCTATCCTATCCTTTTTTCATTTCCCCTATATCATTCCGCCGATGTACCTCGTGGCTATATTCTGTTCCCTCACTTTCAAATTTCGCTTTTACTCACAACCTTCCACTCCTTACGCACTTCGCGACTAAGCCCTGTTACCTTGACGACCTCGTCGTTCTTCACGGGGTCTAGTCTCCCTCCACATTGTTTTTCCACCCCACATATTTTTTCCTTCCCTCCCTTGAATACGTGTACCCACCAGTCTAGTCCGCCTTTATTTTGTATTACCCTTCCCCCCGCCTCGTAACGTCTACCACTAACATTTACGGGACCTCCCCTCCCATGTGTTCTGCGTCGTAGCCCTGTTGACCCCAACGTCGGGGTGGCTGGCTAGAATTTTTCCAACGCGCCCTCACTTGACTCTATAGAAGTCCCTTCTTTTTCCCCCCTTTTCTTTGTTTCTCGTCTTTTCTTCTCCTTGGTCCCCCGTAACTGTAGTCCCCCCCCCCCGTCCTCCTTTTGGTCGGTTGCCCCCTGTTCTTTCTGCCCAGACAGGGAAAAGGGAATTAAGTCGGGCAAGCACAGTGAAGTCGAACGAACAGATTCATGTTAAATTTGGCCGTACAGATGCAGGATCATACTTACTGGTCACTTGTGTAATGCTTGAAAATCGTCGGTGGGATAAAGAAACGTCTGCATCTTGAAGTACATATAAGTTTATGCTTTCCTCTTCTTTCCCCCTCCTTTCCCCCCCTTTCCCTCCCATAGTTACTACTCTGCTGTTCCCCCGCCAGACGACCCCAAAATATTCCAAACTTTTGGTTGGAAGTACTAGACTATACGTATTGACCAGGGTTCTAACTACAGAATTATACACAAGCCGACCGATAAAACACCCGCCTGCGCTAACGAGTGTCGTCACACTCGACTATGGAGGATCATTTTACCCCTGTAGTCAGTTCTTATGGGAATAACCATATTATATTTTGATTAGAGATGAGCGGCACTATACATGCTCGGGTACTCGTTATTCGAGCAGAAACTTTTCCGATGCTCGAAGTGCTGCGCCTCGATAACGACACCCCAGGTGGAAGTCAATGGAAACTCGAGCTTTTTCAAGGGGACCAGGCTCTGCACGGGAAGCTTGGCCAAACACCGGAACCGCAGAAAAGCGATAGAAAACACCACGGGAATGGACAGGAAACAGCCGGGGCAGCATGCATTGGTGCTCTGAGGTCTGCTATTACATCCACCATTATCCAAAATTCTGGCAACCAGCATGCCATACAGAGTGACAGAATGAAGCTAGATCAGTCTTAAAACATGCATAATTTGACTCTGACACTATAGGGACGGCATGCAGAGGAGGGCAGCAGTGGCCTAAGTGGCTTACGAGCATCTCTAAATGGACGAGGCTCACTCAATGGTCGGAGGTCTCACAAAGGTGAGCAGGCGCTCAAAGATATATCGGACTATGTGAAAAGGTTGCCGGAACTAATTATGTCGATCCAACAGCAGGGTGGGACAGCCAATTCCTACACTGAGCATGAAACACCCGAAAAATTGCCGCCAGCCTTGGGACTACAGGGCCTTATGGGCAGGGACTAGTAGTAATTAAGGTGTGCGTAAAACGTGGATCGGCAATGAGTTGGGCCTGGCTTGCGCCAATCCAAGCCCCTGTCTCTAGGCTATCCCCAACCAGCACTTCTAAGTAACATTTATAAGAAGCAAGGTAGCATAGCGTTCTTATAAGTTGTTGATATGGGCGGGTCGAGGGGAAATGTAAACAGATGCGCAAGAAGTCGCTGAAATAGATATTGGTAAATATAAAAGTTTGTATAATATGTTGTGGGATACACGCATGGGTTGGCGACAAAGTGATAACAAGTTTGTGTGAAGCCATGAAAACAACAAAAGTCTGCTGACACACCGTTTGATAAGTGGACGCATGTTGGAGGCAGTGACTAGAGTAGATTAAAGGTGCGCAGTTTTAAAAACTATGTTAGTGGATCTTGAGGATGGAGCTGGCGCTCCGTGCACAGGCGAGCTTTGCGCCAATCCAAGCCCCTGTCTCTCGGCGGTACTCCCAAACAGCACCTTCTAAGAACCTTTGTATAAGATCAAGTGAGTGCGTTCTTTAGCTTCGGATATGGTGGGTGAGGGAATAATGTAAAAGAGCGCAAGAAACGCTGAAAATAAATATCAGTAAATGATAAAAGTTTGCCAGTATATTTGTGGAATTACAAAAGCAGGGGGCGACAAAGTACCAAGTTTGATGTGGAAGCATGGAAAACAACCCAAAATGATGCTGACAGTCGTTGATAGGGGACCATGTATGGAGGTAGTGACACTAGTAGTAGATTAAAGGTTGCTGCAGTTAAAAATATGTTAGTTGGATCTTGAGATGGAGCTGGCGCTCCGCTGCCAGGCGAGCTTCTCGGCCAATCCAAGCCCCTGTCTCTAGGCTTACTCCTCAAACAGCACTCTAAGAACCTTTTGTATTATAAGATCAAGTGTAGTAGCGTTTATACGTTAGGATTATGGCGGGGGAGGGATGTAAACGGATGCGCAAGAAGCGCTTTCTGAAATAATATCGGGTAAATGATAAAGTTTGCAGTATATTTTGTGGATTAAAACGCAGGGGCGTGGCGACAAAGGTTGATTGTGGAATCCATGAAAACAACCCAAAATTCTGCCTGACACGTTACGTTTGATAAGGAGACCATGTATGGAGGAAAGCTATATGGACGACTTTGGAGGCAGCAAGGCAATGACGTGTGGAGCCAGCTAGAAAGACGACAGGTGGAGGCTGCTATGGAGACAATTTAATTTGGATAGTGCTGAGTTTTTTTTTTTTTTTTTTTTTTTTTTTTTTTCTGGCAGTTCCAAAAAAGTTTTTAATACAGAGGACGCAGTGTTAGGTGGCTCTCCAGAAACATTGAATAAAGCTTGAGTGCCTGTATGTGGCAATCCCAAAAATTTTAAAACGAGGGGACCGGGTCGGTGGCCCCTCCAGAAACAACCAATAAAGCATAATAGAGTATATAGCGTAAGAGCCAGTGGCCCTGTGCAAAAAATAGCCAGTTCCTATGCTTTAGTACAAAGAGGAGGGAGAGGAGGAAACAATGGGAGGAGGACGGATGAGTGCAATTCAGGTTGAGCTCCTTCACCTGGTGGTCGATGGAAATATGGAGATAATTCCAGGCCTTGTATTCATACTTGAATAAGACGTCAGCATGTCGCGCTTGTCTAGTGACAGGCGTGCGACCGTAATTTTCTTAATCGGGTGATGATCCACAGCTGCACTGAAACACCGCATGGACAAGACGCTAGAGGCAGGGCCACGCAAGAAACCCTCCAAGGCGTAGCAGCGCCATTGCGTTGCACCATGTCCAGCTTTGAACCCAGTGTTTGGTAGGAGCTGTGTGATCATTTAGGACGATGGTATGGTCAGCTACAACTCCCTGACCCATTGTCTATAAAGGATCGCCTACTCTCTGCCGAGACTGGGACAGGGAGACTAGTATGTCTTGCCTGGGCTGGTGACATAAAAGCTAGGCAAAAGCCTTGTAAAGTTGTACCACGATGTCGAGACAAGCTTGCCATGGACTCGCGCCTCCTCTCCCTCGCTACTTGTCCCGCCAGAATACGCACCTCTGACGCTAGCGCTGTCAGAATCAGGGCAATACGTTTCAGCTGGTGCACAGGGCTGCTTGGTATTCAGATTCAACTCCTTTCCTCTTCAGGGATGAGCATGAAGCTTTTTGCATTGCTTACCGTGGAGTCCCAGGAGATGTGAACGGTACCAGTAATCGTGCTAGGGAATAAATTCTTTGAACGCAGAGGGTCACGAGGGATGGCAGCCTAGCATGGAAATCTCAATAGCCGCAGACCCGCGCGTAAACGAATTGCACTCCCATACGATGACTGCGTCCATTTCCTCCTCCTCCAATCCTCCAACATCATTCTTCTGCCCATACACGCTGAACAGTTAGAAGGATAAACAATGGGTTCCCCTCTTCTGTCTCGCCAAATTTCCTCCTCGTTTGCAAGTGTGTCACCCCTACGTGGATCGGGACCCCACCGGTGTGCTTAACGGGGGATGCCGATGATCCCTCCTGCCCGCTTGCGCCCCGGGTTCCGCCGACGTGGACTCCGGGGGGCTGTCGGATACTCTTCTGGCGTGGGTCCTGTCCTTCGCTGGGCAGGACCCCCTTTGGTTTTCTCAGTAGAGTGACGCATGCGCAGCAGCTATGCTAGTTACTTTCACTATACACTGCAATACAAGTGTTATTGCAGTTGTAGTGTATAGCTTGAATAAGACGATTCGGTTATGCACTCGCTTATTCAATGCATAGAAGTAGAAAAATTGTAAAAATAGATAAAAAAAAAAAATACATACTGGAATTAAATCTATTTCATAATATAATTAAATGAAAAGAAGTAAACATAAAAGTCCCCATCTCTCCCCAGTTAACACATAATAAAGGATTTGCAAAATTGAAGTATGTATTGAAACAAAAACACGTTACAATTATTGATGGTATCATCTCACTGTACCGTATATAATCGTGTACAGATTAAATCGACATCAATATTTGACGCCGTGGTTTTGGGTGATATCTATCGTTAAAAAATAAAAACTCGAAAAAACCTTCTCATAAATGAGCTACATGCTTTCATGCAAAAACCATCACAAAAAAATGTGTGCTAAAAATATGTGATCAAAACAAAATGTACACCAGTGTGGGGGCCCTAATATGATACGACTGAATTTAAGAAACATGTGTTTTCGCAAAAATAAGCCCCTCAATTCCAGAAATAGGGTGACAATCAGAAAATAAGTACATAGAAGTATGGCACCTGAAAAGTTGTCAAGAGTAAAAAAAACAATGCGTTTCATTCGCCAATATTGTGTTGACTCAGGAAAATTGAGCAATCTAAGAAAAACATATAAATGATCGTGGTTATTTATTTATTAGGGGGTTTGGTATCACCGTCATGGATGGATCGTGTACTTGTGATATCAGGAAAGAGTAATTTAAAAAGATAATTTTAACAAGGAATATGATTTTTCCGTTTTACGGCGAGCGGGGGTGGGGTGGGGGGAAATTTGTATTTTGTCACATATCAAAAGAAAAATTGTATGTGGATGTGTTTTGTGTTATGTGTTCCCCCTTGGTGTTGAATATATAAACATGTTTATTAGGTGTGTTACAATGTGATCATATTACTAATCTGCTGGGATGGCGGCGCCCATTCATTCTTATACTCTGCACGTGTGCGCCCGTATCATGCAGTTCACCGATCTCACAATGGGATGGACTCACGTACACTGGGAGGACATCGGGGATGTTCCAAGTCGTTTTTGCAGTTAGCGTTTTCTGTCATCCATTCTAAATTTATCTCTGTAAAACGCCTCATTTTGGCCTAAAGGAGATGGTTTACCCATAAAAAAAAATTCCATAGTTTCTAAACTGCACACCAGCGCGTCCATTATAACTTTGTACATCGGCCAAAGTGAAACACTTAAAGGGCTTTGAGGACTTAAAGAAGTTGTTTACATTATGTTGGGGGGTCAGGTATTAGGGCAAATCTTCTATAGTGGGGTATTTACTTATGCAGTTTTGTACTATTTAGTATTAGCTCGTCTTTCAAAGTCACTTGAAGAAAGCGGAGTTGTTCGCCTAAAATGTCGGTAGTTATGGCGGATTTCATGAAATGAAAAAACGCACCCTAAAGTCTCTGCACACATACATGACTCTAGAAAACTGACCGGAATGATAAAATATGCATCCCCTCAACCATAACGCAGATCATTCCGTAGAATGTTATTGATCAACTTTGTTGTGTAGTTTGTAACTTCCTGTCTGAACAGAACATGTAAACTTGAGAAAAAACCGATGTTTATGCGAACTTATGCCAGTAATGTATTTTCACTTTTGTTTCAGAAGAAAATCAAAACGAATACCGCCATAAACTATCTCTTCAAATTTTTTATAAGCTAAACTGTCATGTATAAATGTTGGTCACGAGAAAAAAAAATTCTCAGAAACATTTCACCAGGATATGTTAAAGCGTTCCGAGTTATAACCAATTATCGTTTGTAGACATGTCAGATTGAAAATCGAGTAAGTCTGGTACAGTGTTGAGCTGAAATAGCTGTCAGTGATAAGGGTGTTGAAAGGAGGATTTGTATTAATGGGATTTTAAGCTAAAAAGGGTGGTTATTTGTAATTAGGGCTCTATGGGAACCTGTCACTACCTGGTTTTTAAGAGGAATGTGTAGGACAGCGATGCAGATTTAAGGTTAATAGTAACAAATATTGGGCATCGTTCCTCTTAATGCATTGAGAATGTAAGAAAGTTTGTTTGCAGAAAATTAAGCCGCCTCAAACAGCTTGTATCACAGAAGAAATTTTTAGAAAAAGTTATAGATTTTTGAAGGGGGGTGGATTGCTGATAAATATTGATAATTGAAAAATTGGCTTGTATTCCTTAGTGGGTTAAGTTCCATGGGTGAATACAATATATCTAATAACAATATTGGTTGCTAAGCCATTAAGATCAAAAACTGGTCATTGTGCTTGTGTTGTTACTATAGCGTCCTGTCCAAAGTATCAAGTTTGATTGATGAAGTATACTTACCCTCCTCCAGCTCCTGGTTTCTGCTTTGTGGCTGCTGTTGGTTTTTTTTATTGGCACTCCTGGTTTATCCACAGCCAGTCTTCGACTCACCACACTTTTAGTGTTCCTCATGCTAACTTATGAAGCGATGTAACGCAACAAGGCATGCAGTGATGGCATGGTTAAAGTTGATTGCTTCGTGGAAAATCCCTTTAATTTTCTGCTGGTCTCAGATCATTCGATTCCTGTCTATGACACTTTGGTTAATTATGGCATATATGCTTATTTCCTCGTATATTACTGTGTATAAGCTCAGTTTTTCAGCACAAAAAAGATGATGCGCAAAACATGCCATCGGCTTTATAAACGAGTGTTATTACCCAAAAAAAATTACCCACTTAAAAAAAATATAATTAAATACTCACCCTCGATGTCAGCGCGGCTCCCCGATGTCGGCCGGCTTACCGATGTCCCGTGTTCAGCTGCTGTCTCCAGAGTCTTTTTTTCCCAGCGGCTCCTCAGTTCTCTTCTTCTTCTCTTATATCATCGACTTGCGGTAGCCATGTTTATTCATTGTGCTCCTGTCGCGTTCTATTACATGACGCTTCTTAGCAGACTGTTGTTTGGGGTTGTTTCTCTCTTGTTCTCTGTAAGAGAATAGGTATTTGCGACTGTAGAAGAAGAAAAACACATGGGCGCGTAGAAGATGGTGGTATGAGGTTTAGTGTGTGCTTGGATGTAGAAGTTGAGATGTGAAGAAGGACGGGTGTTCGTTTTTGTTGGAGCATCTGTGGACTATCGGTAAGTCCGGCGGACATCGTGGGAGCCGCGCTGCCATCGTATGGGTGGAGTATTTAGCTGAATTTATTTTTTTAAGCGCCAATGGGGGCAGGAATATTTTGTATACTACTGGGGCAGGCTGTATAAATAGGGGGCAGGCTGATAACTATAGGTGGCTCTGGGATGCTGATACTATCTGGGTGGCCTGCTCGTGATACTACAGGTGTGGGGCGCTGTTTACTCTGGGGGGCTGCGTTATACGATAAACTAGGGGGGCTGCTGTATATACGGGGAGCTTGTATTTTCTATGGGGCTGTGCTTACACTAGGGCTGCTGTATACTACTAGGGAACTTGACTGTATACTACTAGGGGCTCGTGCTTGCTGGACCATATTACTATTGGGGGGTACTGTATACTATGGGGGGTGCTGTATACTACAGGGGGGGCTCTGGTGTATACTACTAGGGGCTGCTGTTTGTGTTTTTGTTACTACTAGGGCAGGGCTTGATGGTTATACTACATGGGGCCCTGCTGATTATACTACTAGGGGCTTGCTTGTATACTACATGGGGGATGCTGTATATACTAGGGGATTTCTGTGATACTACAGGGGGGCCTAGTTATTATTTACTTGGGGGCTGCCGGTATTATCGTACTAGGGGCTGCTGTATTCTTCTGGGGGCTGGCAGGCTGTATACTACTGGGGGCTGGCAGGCTGTATACTACTGGGGGGGTTTGACCAATGCATTTCCCACCCTCGGCTTATACTCGAGTCAGTAGTTTTTCCCAGTTTTTGGTGGTAAAATTTGGGGTCTCGGCTTATACTCGGGTCGGCTTATACTCGAGTATATACGGTATATAAAATTTGGTGCCAACTTCATAATGAATTTGGATTGTAGGAGTGTTGTGAAGTTACATTACTGCACAACTTTGCCTAAATGCTAGTCATACAATCCAATCCAATCAATCCAATCCAATAACATTCTGTCCAAATCATACCATTAGCAGTGTCCAACTACCAGTGCCACTGCTATAGCAATTCTGCTACACGTTGAGGCCCTGATGGTGAAAGGTTAATGTAGCAGATAATTTCCTGGTATCTTGTGTTGAACAGGAAAACACTTGTTGCTTTTTACTGAATAGAAAAGGTGAATTCTGCTACATGGTATCTGAAGATAGTTTGGGGAAATATTTGCGTTGGAAACATTTAAAAAAGAGCAAAAATAATCATGGAGACCCATAGAATAAAAATAATATACTATTATTATGGTATGGTAAATGGCCAAAAAAAAAAACCACCAAAAAAGTTCCTAAAAATTGATGATTTTCATTTCCTCTACCTACAAAGAGTTAATAAAATCTCACCAATTAGCTATAGATGCCCCAGAATTATGTACCAGAAAAGTGCATCTCATGTGGCAAAAAATAAGCCCCTATAGGTCCACAATAAGAAAACAAAAAAAATTATAGCCTGTATAATGTGACATATCAAATCTGATCTGCATGGCGCCTCCTTCCCTTCTATGCCCGGCCGTGCGCCCATACATCAGGTTACCACCACATATAGGATATCGGTGTATTTGGGAGAGATTGGGTATCAAACTTTGTGGAGCCTTTTTTTATTTAATCCATTACAAATGTTTAATTTTCCACCCAAATGAGTGTATTGTCAAAAAATATTACAATTTGTACACCACACCTCCATTTTGTTTTAACCTCTTAAACTTCTTAAAAGTGGTTTTTCATACGTTGAGGTGTGTAGTTTCCATAATGGGGTCAGTCACAATTCTAGCTATTTAGGCCTCTCACAGTCAATAAAAAGTTGAGAAGGTCCACCTAAATATTAGTTTTGGTGATTTTCCCAAAAATTTTAAAAATGCCACCCAAATTCTGAGCCTCATAACATTCTAGTAAAATATGTGGAATCTAAACTTTATATACTGGGTGTAATTCTAAGTATATGCTTTATTCTGTCTATATGGACACTTGCACAGTAGTAACACTTCTCATGTCCTGTATACTGGAGTTATTCTCAGGATCTGCTCTCATTCTGTTAAATGGACACTGCACAGTACCACTTTCTTCTGTTACTGGGTGTAATTCTCAGTAATCTGCCTTCATCTGTTTATGGCAACTGCACAGTACCACGTTCCTTGTCCTGTATACTGGGTGTTGTAATTCTCAGTATCTGCTCTTATTCTGTATATATAGGACACTGCACAGGACACTTCTCATGTCCGTTTACGGATGGTTATTTCGTACTAATGCTCTCATTGTATAATGGACACTGCACAGTACCACTTCTTATCCTGTATACGGGTGTAATTCTCAGTATTGCTCTTATTCTGTATATATGGACACTGCACCAGTACCACTTCTCTGTCCTGTTTACTGGATGTAATTCCAGTATCTGCTCTTATTCTGTATCTATGGACACTGCACAGGACCACTCTCTTCCTGTATACTGGGTGTAATTCTCAGTATCGGCTTTATTCTGTATATATGGACACTGCACAGTACCACTTCTCTTGTCCTGTATACGGGGTGTAATTTCAGTATCGCTCTTATTCTGTATATATGGACACTGCACAGTACCACTCTCGTCCTGTATATACTGGATGTTTTCTCAGTATCTGCTTTATTCTGTATATATGACACTGCACAGTACATCTCCTTGTCCTGTATACTGGATGTTATTCTCAGTATCTGCTCTTTATCCTGTATTATGGACACTGCACCGTACCACTTCTCCTGTCCTGATATATGGGTTGTAATTCCCCAGTATTCGCTTTATTCTGTATATAGGACCATGCACAGTACCACTTCTCTTGTCCGTATACTGGTGTGTAATTCTCAGTATCTGCTTTATTTGTATATATGGACACTGCCCAGTACCATTCTTCTTTGTCCTGGTAAACTAGATGAATTTCAGTATCTGCTCTTATTCTGTATATCTGGACACTGCACAGTACCCTTTGCCATCCTGATTATGGGCTGGTTGTAATTCTCAGTATCTCGCTTCTATGTAATATGGACCCTGCACTGTATCATTTCTTGTTCCTGTATACTGGATGTAATTCTCAGTATCTGCTCTTATTCTGTATATAGGACACTGCACAGTACCACTTCCTCTTGTCGTTATACTGGGTGTTGTAATTCTCGGATATGCTCTTATCTAATATACATATGGAACTGTAAACAGTACACATTCTCTTGTCCTGTATACTGGATGTACTTCTCAGTATATGCTCTTATCCTGTAGTTATATGGACACTGACACTAGTACCACTTCTCTTGTCCTGTTACGGGTGTTGCTTGTTGTAATTGTTTGTAATTCTCAGTATCCGCTCTTATCCTGTAAATGGACACTGCACAGTACCACTTCTCTTGCCTGTATACTGGATGTTATTCTCAGTATGCTGCTCTTACTCGTATATATGGACACTGCACGAGACCACTTCTCTGTGTCCTGTTACTGGTGTGTAATTCTCAGATCGCTCTTATTCTGTAATATGGGACACTGCACAGTCCACTTCTCCTGTCCTGTATACTGGGTTGTAATTCTCAGGATCTGCATCTATCCTGTATATATGGACACTGCACCGACCACTTCTTTCTTGTCCTGTATACTGGTGTAATTCTCAGTATCTGCTCTTATCTGTATATATGGACACTGCACAGTACCACTTCTCTTGTCCTGTATACTGGAGTAATTCTCAGTATATGCTCTTATTTATATATATGGACACATGCACAGTACCTCTTCTCTGTCCTTTGTATAGTGAGTACGCAAAGTGCCAGCATAAGGACAAAGTAAATAATATCCTGTATCTTGAAGCCATATCCAACAGCCTAACCTTGTAAACCTGCCCTCCGGCATGGGTCCAGCTTTGCAATTACACAGTTACCAACTTTTGGAGACCTACGTGCGAGATGATCAGTTCTCCCTGAGCAGCTCATAGACATTGATGAGGGAGTAATCGACACAACTACCTGACCCTACTGCATCGGGAGGGTTGCTTGCACGCGTCTTCCTGTGTTGCTCCTCATCCTTGTGCTGAGATCCATGATTAGACTATCTATGTTTAGGTCAGGAAGTCCCTTGGGTAATTAGTATTAAGTCATGTAATCTCAGAATGTTATATAACAAGTACTACAGCTTCATAAAGTTTGAGGAGAGATTTGCGTTCATATTTATTCTTTAAAATGAGACCTTTCAGCCACAAGTAATATCTGCTTGTGTTTGTAAATGTCAGGATGTGGAGCTTGGAGCTTGAGGGGTCCCAAGGGCTGTGGTGTGGGGTGAGGATTTAACACATATTATCAAGTAAATGGAATTTCATTAGTTGGGTCCATGTGAGTAGTTAGTACCTAGATTTTATTCATGAAAGGGTTTTTTTTTAAAAGGTAACGTCAGCCGGAACCCGACCCGATAGTAAGCCGCAGAGCCCTAATTTTAACCCCCAAAAAAACTGGGAGAAAAACCTTTTGACTTGAGTATAAGCTGAGGGTGGGAATGCATGGCACACAGGGCTCCCAGTATATAGCCAGCCCCAGATAGTAATAGGCTGCCCAGCCCTGACGTAGTATATGCTGACAGCCCCTGTAGTTTATAGATGCAATTTCCCTGTAGTGTTATAGCCTGCAAGCCCCATGTAGTATACAGCCTGCCCAACCCCTTTGTATAACGCCTCTCAGCCCCTGACATATAGACAGCAGACCACCGTGTATATAAGTAGCCTGTAGTACTATAGGCGAGAACGCAGCCTGCTGTAGTATATAGCCTGCCAGCCACCCTTTAGTATAAAGCCTGTACTTTAGCTCCACATCAAATATGTCCTTCCTGATGACTGGAAGGAATTCACCTTACCATCCAGTGAAAGCCGACCAATAGGAGTTAGGTGTGAAGTCACAATATGTCACAATCTCCTGATGACCTGGAAGGGTTCACCTTCTCATCATTGGAAGCCATTGGGGGATACATCTACAGTGAGGTGTTGCTAAGCAACTATAATAAAATTTCATACTGATTGGCCAAAGTGACATTTTGATCCCACCCAGAAATTTATTTTATACCCCCTTAGCTCCTCCCACGAATATCAGTAGCGCCCGATCCCCTGGATGACGCTGGTTGCTCCGCGACACAGTCATGGGGGGGGCTACGTGAATGTGTTTTTAAGGTTGTTGTTTGAGGGATGCTTAATTATGCAATCGTCTGCGAGAGTACACTACGAATCACAGTTTGAGGGGAATTGATTCCCCCTAAGGATTTGTTACGTGGATGATGCCCCAGCAACGCAGTTTGTAAAATTCGTTATTGAGGGGGGAATTACCGTAATGTCTATTTTCTAGGTTGCACATTTAACACCAGTTGTTAGCCTGACGATATAAGGCTTTTTCGTCTTAGGACAGTTGACATATTGGGTACCTTGGCAGTCCTAACGAGGGGCTAGCGTTTCTTAGATCTTCAAAACCATTAAATTACCTTTATGTCTCTGTTCTTCCAGCACCTCTCACTATGAAACACTAAGAAAGATGAGAAGATGACATCAATAAGTGAAAAGGTGTGTAACTCACAGATTCTCAGTGGGTTCATTTAAGAGGATGGGACCTACAAGGTAAAACAAGAACATGTGAAACAAATACTAGAAAACCTAAACCAAATTTCGGTCTCTTTTTCTCGGTTCCTTGATTCATCGTCTCTACCGATCAATAAATTAGGATTACTGATCTGCCATTCGCTTTCCAACTATCTATTGTTCATTTGTGTTAGATGGAGGGCTGGATTAGACCAACCACAGATACAGCACTGTATAAACTGAGCTTACAGTATAGAAAACTATTGATTACTCCGATTGTAAAGCAAAATTTTATTATTTATTGTTATTTATATTTATATAAAAAATAAATAAAAAACTTGCTGTTCAAAAAAAAAATAGCTTAAGATTATGCTGTTACTTTTATTAGCCTCAAAAACCATCAATGGAGATCCCAAGAACACTGCCAGTCTACAGGACACCACCATTTACACTCCAGCAAGGGGCAGCCACGAGGTCTATTGAGGAAAACAGCACAAGCTTCGAACCCAACCGATTGATCCTGCAAGTGAGAATGCCTACTGGGAATGGTTATGCAGTATACTGTCCTTTCTCCATGTTAAATATATCATAATATGTCCTTCCCTGTAAAAGGTGCTGATGTATCTACAATGTTAATAATAAAACTTATTATATTATTTGTTATTTATAGACGCACTGCAATCTATATGGGCTGGTACTATAATGAGGGGTTCACATACATTACATAAGGAATTCACCATCTTGGTTTTCAGCTATGGTGAGCCAAAACATACCTTGAGAATATTGTAGCTACCCACTGATGCAGAATACTATCTTGTTCAATCCCCTGATTCGAGTGGTTTGATCTAAAAACAATTATAGAATTCAGGACCTTGGGAACCGTTGGGTTGCATGCTGCTGCACATTATAAACATTACATGGGCTCTGAAACGTGTCCAGACAGGACTAATCAACCTGAGCTGGATGAATTGTAAACAGCACCCTGGGGGATGGTGCAGCAAATGATACCCTTTGCTATCAGAGGGCAAACACAGTGATAACATCACTCTGGAGCAGTGCATGATACGGGAGAGTGAGAGGAGATGTTGCCACAGCAGAAAAGCAGGCACCAAAGAGCGACTAGCCTCAGTAGCATTTCAATTTTATAATGGTTTTTTTTTCAGAACAACTTCATTCAAGGATTAAACTGAGATATGTTTCTCAAGTGTAGCACAGCATTCAAGTATGTTTGGTTAAATGCATAAAAACAAAGTGGTAGATTTCCTTTAGACAAGAACAAATGCAGTCACAAATACAAAAACTTTAAGTGAACGGGAAAAAAGTGAAAGAAGGACACTTTTCAATTAGGGCCACAATCTATAGGGAGGAGGAATATGGGAGCACACCAGATGACGGCGTAGAGCCGTGCACGCTATGTGCATTGTTGGGATTCTAAACATTTGGGTTTTCAGATCTACTTAGGAAGGTTGAAAGTGGGAGATGGTCTGCACAGGTTGTGTAGAGAGCGCAACCACTGAGAATTCAGAGGGGCCGAGGGCAACATATTTCAAGGATATTGTCAGGTTCACCAGGGTGGTGACTTCTTAATTGTTCCAATGGAGACACTCGCACTTGAGTCGCACTACCAGTCTACAGACGTTAGGCTCTGAGGGAGCCAGCAAACACTATAAGCATATATACTATAGCAGTGAGGGAGAACCTTTTAGAGATAGTGCCCAAACTACAACCAAAGCCCATTATTATCGATTTGAGTGGCAACACAGCAATGTATTGTTGAGTGTACTTCCCTGCTCTCGTCACAGCTTCTCATTATATCAGCACAGATGACACACAATTAAAGCAGAAAATAAAAGAAATTTGGATGATATTGTAGATTCCTCCAGGGGCCATAACAGGAAAGACATTGTCCAGGGGGCGGAGCAGGAAGCTCAATGATAATCCAGATCTGTCCACACCTACCATCCTCAGTCAAGTCCCAGGTACTCCCTGGCACTGTAAACGGGAAACTGTCTACCAGGAGACCACCATTTTCAGCCCTCCCAGTCCCACCACAGAGTAGTACATTCCACTGCCCACCGGGTTTTTGCTATAAAAAAATTGGTTTACAGAAAAAAAAAATATATATTGAACCTTTCATTAGCATCTGCTGTGTGCTAGGCAGTTGCCAATTTGGGAGGAGATTGGAAAGGAGCAAGCCCCCCCCCCCACCCTTGGGAACCATGTGACCTTTTTCAATATATGAAAATTTCCCACACTTCGGGATTGGCTGAGAGGAGCGGGGGCGTCAGCTAAGTCAAGAGATGGGTGTTTTCATATATTTGAAAGGTCACATGGAGTAGCGTTCCCCAAGTGTGTGTTGTGGGGGGGGGGGAGGGCTGCTCCTTTCCACGCCCCCCTCCCATTTGGCAACTGCCTGTCACACAGCACCTGCTAATGAAAGGTACAAATAAAACTTTTTTTCGTTAACCCAATTTTTACTACAAAAAACATTTGGAAGTGTAGTACTATGCTCGTGTGGGGACTGGGGGGGAGTGCTAAAAATGGGTTCTGGTGAATGGTTCCTTTAAAACTAGGCTTGTGCATCAGCAAGTTTGTGTGAGCTATGTCGGGGACTGAGGAGACTACCTGGAATCCTCATGGTGATGGCTGGGTGCCCAAGAGAGGGCTCCGACGTGCCCCTGTGGACCTCCGGCTATAGCCGTTCGCCACCATGACATATAGCTTGTATTTTCTTATTATATTTCAGAAGAAGACATTACAGCCACTAAAAAGGGATTTTTCATTGCCCTAGTTTGACAAGTAAAGATTGAGTCAGTGAAGATGGAACATTTTGTCACATTTTAGTATTGTTTGAAAACCTTCCAAATCCCTACAGGAGTCTGCTCACAATGTGGAGTAACATGCCCACACGTCCCTTTAAGCTCAACAATTCAGAGTGAACTTCCCGCAATTGTAACAAAAGCATGCAGGATAAAAAAAGGAAAACTTGTGTCAGGGATATGACACTAGGTTTTCTTATGTCCGCTAGTGTACTCTGGGTTAATAAGCCCAGTCATTACAGACATATGCGAACTTTAGATGCATTCAAATCACATTATACATTGCACTTGACTCTAGGCTGATATAGACATTTTAAATTTGAATCTGGAACCACTCCATTAGGTTACCTGCACCACCAGATGTTGCACAATTTGCAAACCAAAAGACCGATGTGCAAATCTGTTTAGTAACGTTGATTTGCATCATATTGGCTTCCTTTTTGGATCCATCAGATTTTTTTGTTAACAGACAAGGGATGCATTTTTTTACATTTATTCAATCAGGCAGCACTGGGATGCCACCAGGACAACACAGGGATGTCATCCAAAGTGCTGTCCTTTTTTTATATCTGACACATGCATTTGACTAGGGACCATCTTCTACTGTTGCGAGAAGGATGCTGTTCCACATAGCCTAAACCGGACATGACATATGCATGATTTATAAAATTATGCATTGACGTTGCACGGCCGTTGCTATCTGTTCAAAAATGAATGGCAACAGCCTTTTTAACGTATGTGCTTCATGCCATTAAAATCCTGTCACTATACATTGATTGGATTTTCGACACAAATTTATATGTCAGTTTTCAACTGCATGGATAAGATTGCTAACTTCAGTACCTGGAATGGTACTGTATTAGTGCTGGCTTATACATAACCCAGGACCCGGATGAGATATGTTTGGCTGTCAGATCTTTTTTTCCGCAGCAGTGGACTGCCATTCCATACAGCTCGAACACCGGCCACCAATCGCTCACGTAAAGGGGCCTTACGCTTTTTGTCCCCTCCTAACAATCCATTAATGGGCAATGGGGCGAGTTTTCTGTGCTTCTACGCCATAAAAACGGATGTTTGTAGAAAAACTGAATAATTCACAGTCACAATTGGCTACTACACATGTGGACATGGAGGGGGACAGAGGGGGCAGTTGGGCCGGTGGGCAGGGCTTTATCATAAAATATTGCATACGAGAACTAGCTTGATAAATCCCCCCCATGTGTGATTACACACCAGAGTTATCTCCTACCTGGCACGTGAATATAATCTATTGTCTCTGTTATCAGTCATTTTCAGGCTTGTTGTAGCTCTGTGACTTATTATGCTGCTCGTTGGTGTATCTGTTGAATGTTGCATACCTGCTGTTCCTGATGAAGATGAAATCAACACCAATTTGCCCTTCACGAGCCAAAAGTGTCAGGTTCATTCAGGCATAAAAAAGATCCTGTAGGTTTCAGCATGGCCCGCAGAATAAAAATGTGTCTGAGAATCTTGGGGACTAAATGAGGAGCAGCTGCAGGCAGGAAGGAAGGGGCAAAGAGTTGGAGGATTAGTGGGACCCAGCCTCAATCGTGTGGATGCAGGGGACAAACCTAGGCACAATGGGTTTCTGGACCTGGGATCCTGCTGGAAGCCTCTGTTGCTGCAGAGCTTGTGAGGCCTGGAACCCAAACTCTCTCAGGGCTTTGTGATTTGGATTGAAGGAAAAGAGAAGGATCCTGGGAGATTTTGTTCTGTAGTAGAAGAAAGAGTTTGTGACATTGCCGGTGCCACCCCATATAGTTAACAAAGTCATGTATGTCCTTAGCAGGGCTTAGCAGGTTTTCATTTGTTGTAGTGTTTCATTGGGAGTCAGGTTGTATTTGTATAGTGGCAGGGAGAACAAGGGTTCATGTGTGTGTTGCTGGCCAGGCTAACCAGGTAACTGTGTGGGTGTTGCTGTGGCAGAAGCCTGCCAGGGGTCAGTGCGGTTAAGTGTTGTATGGTGGCAGGCTAACCGGTTATGTGGTTGGGGTTTGTGGACAGGATGTCTCCACAGGGGCAAGTCAGTAATAGTGTGGTGATGGTGGCACGGCTAAACCAGGTCATTGTGTGTGTGGGTTGTTGTGGCTAGGATTTTAGCTCACAGGGGTCAGTCAGTAATATGTTTTTGTGTATGTGGCAAGGATCAGTAGTTGTGTGTAGGGTTGATGTGGAGGTATAGCCTCACAGGGCAAGTCAAAGGTGTTTATGTGGGCAGGCAACCAGGTCAGTGTGTGGGGTAGTGTGGAGACCGAGATTCTCAGGGGCAGTAGGTTTATGGTGTGTTATGTGGACGGCTAACAAGGTCATGTAGTGGTGAGGTTAGTGTGCTTAGCCTACAGGGCAGTCGGGTGTGTGTTTTTGTGGCGGAGCTAACCAGGTCATGTGTGTAGGGTTGTGTGGCAGGGTTAGCCTACAGGGGTCAGTCAGGTCTATGTGTGTTTGTGGCAGGCTAACCAATATGTGTGGGGTTGTGTGGTAGGATTAGCCTTCACCAGGGTGGTCAGATTTATGTGTGGTTTATGTGGAGGCTGAACCAGGTCATGGTGTGGGTTGTGTGGAAGGATAGCCTCACAGTGTCAGTAGAGTTTATAGGTTTTATGTGGCAGGCTAACCAGTCATGGTGTGAGTGGGTTGTGTGGCCAGGGCTAGCTCAACCGGGGTCAGTCAAGGTCACAATGTGTGTGTTACTGTGGCAGGTAACCAGTCATGTTTGGTGTGGGTAATGATGCTCAAGGGTCGTCGATTGTGTTATGCAGCTACCAGGTCATGTGTGTGGGGTTGTGTGGACAGGATAGCATCACAGGGTCAGAGAGTTTTTGCGTGTTATGTGGCGGCTAACCAGGTCATGTGGTCTGGTTTTAGGTGGCCGGATTAGCTCACAGGGGTCAGTCAGGATATGTGTGTTTATGTGGCAGCTAACAGGTCATGTGTGTGGGTTTGTGTGGTCAGGCTATAGGCCTACAGGGGTCAGTCAGGATTCAGGGTGTTATGTGCAGGCTAACCGATCATTGTTGTGGAGATTCAGGTATGTCGTGGGGTGGTGTGTGGCAAGTAAGCCTCAAGGGGTCAGTCAGGTATGTGTGTTATGTGGCAGGACGTACACATGGTCATTGTGTTTGCGTTCAGTGTTGTAACAATAAAGGGTTCCATGAGGTTGGTGTTTTGTTGGCAGGGTAAGCTTCAGCTCAGTGTATATTGTCAGGGCAGAGCCAGTTTATCGTTTTTATGTATATGTGTTTTGGTGGTTGTAAGCGAGGTCATGTAGTTGTGATGCGGGGGTGAATGAACCAGGGTCAGTGTTTGGGAGTGCGTCAGCGTCATGGGCGTGTATGTAGTAGGGAAGCTGTATGGATTATGGTTTTGTGTGGCAGATGGTATTCTTTGTGTTGTCGTAGAGTTCAGGTCTGTGTTGTTGTGTGCCAGGATGATTAGGAATGTGTACATGGGTGGGCAGGGTGAGGTAGAGGTACTTGTGTTGTTTTGATGGGGCTACAGATGTGATGGCGTGTGTGTGTAATGTGTGGTCAGCTGGCAGGGGGAATGTTATTAGTAACAGTGCTGTGGGAGGGAGATCTGCCCCTGCAGAGGGAATCCCACAGACACGTGATGAGGTGGAGTGTGTAGGTGGGGGTAAGGGGGCTGGTAGTCTTGTGAAGGGGAGGGGAGTATTGTCCATTATTTTGTGTTAACTGTGACTGCTGATGTCTCAATCATACATAGACAACAGGACAGGCTGACCAGACACTTGAGGTGTCCCCAGTAATAACATCTACCAATCTGATCCAATACAAAAAGAAGGAGGGGGGGTTACCAAAGTAGTATCCATGTCAATGACAGGTGCAGAATACACAGACGGCGATAGATTGTTTCATCGGATCACTAAATCTACGCCTTCAGCCCTAGGTTTATGTAGTAAACCCATACAAAAATGATGTGACACAACAGCACGGCAGCACCAAAAAAAGGGATTCATGAAAAGAACACTTTTGTGTTTCAAAAACCTTTCCATTATGTGCCAACGTAGTCACCAATTCAGCGTTCTAACTATTGTAACCTGTTGTGATCAATGATAAAACAACATTGAGCACAAGACAACAAATTTTGTGGACCAATTTGCCATGGAGCGAACCTGGTTACCACCTGATATATACAGTATATAAAAACGTTACTTTATAGCTTGCCAGTTCACTTGTTTTATGTTACAGTAGTACCGTTAGATAAAGCGGCCTTTTAACAAATAGTGCATATGGCATGAGCTACCATATTAGACGATAAAATCTCAACAATATTGTTGATTGCTGGATGACCTCTATCTTTTGATGCATCGACTGTAAAAGTGGAATCTTTAAAGACACTGTTGGGACAGTAATATTTGTTTCGCATGGTCTGTTTTTAGGGCGCAGCAAGAAATTGTCTGGGTTGGATGCTAGATTGCGCAAGAGCTTGCTTAAGATGGTAGACAGAATGTCGAAGCTCAAATAGAAGATGAAAACTTGCATGACTTTGTCAATAAGCAAATCAAGTGTGCCAATATAATTCAAGGAACTAGAATTGAGTTAGAGCAGCTTGTCTACCGCTCTAATAAGCTTGACCGAACGAAAGTCAGATTGAAAACTAGAATGTGGAGGAACAGATGTTGCTTGTAAGTACACCACCTTCAATCAAGCTCGCCAATCATTTGACCTATTCTGGGAATCCCGCTAAGACGCCCAGAAGAAGGGGAGTTCTATTGAATATAAACGTTAGATGTTCAATGAGAAGACGTCTTGTTCAGTCCCCTGCTTATACTGTTATGAGTCTTCAGCCTTATGAGTGAAAAAAGACGTATCCACGGGAGACCTGGGACAACATGAGGACCCGAGTTAAGGTAATAGGGACGTTTAGGGTGACAGAGATGCCTGAAACTAACCTGAGTTTGGTTTGTTCAAGGAAGAGTCCGTGGGTGCCTATGACAGATGCCAGTCACTACAGGCAAATTGTTGTGTGTGTAGCGAGTAAACCTCACTACATTCAGTGTGACCTCAGAGGGGTATAGGGGCTTTTGCATGACCAGCAGGAAGCCGATCGCGAATCAAACCATTGAGGAACTACCGGGTTAATGTCCTTACTTGGAGTCAATCTTAGCAAACGCAAGCCCACAAGGCTTCCTAAGCTGTCAAACTCTGCAAGTTAACTACACTTGAAACACCTGCATGGTGTGACTGTTATCAATAATCTGTGACTTCGAGGTACTGTTTCATGTAAACTCAGAAGCGCAGGCATCCAAGTTGGCTCCATGAAGTAGCACCATCGGTACATTTGTATTAATTGAGCACATAGCACAGTAAGGACTATCTTAGATTTAATTATGTATGTATGTAGTTGAAGCCAACGTGAATAGTATGAGTGAAAGTGTAGTATGTAGTGAAGCCAACAGGGTGGGAAAGTGAGTGATGCTTCTGTACCGTTAGATTAAAGAACCGTAACTTGGTTTTCAATGATATGAAGTTGGGGGTGGGAAAAAAAAAATACTTAACAACTACTACCGGTTCAATCCCACAGCATCACCCCCATGGGATCTTTTCAACAATGCGTTGCAAGAGTACTTCCTTGTCCAGTGGACTTCAACTTCCCGGGAGAACCCCATCTTAGTGTATCTACTGCAGGTCCCAAACCCAATGTACCAGACACATATGAGATGATGGAGACAGAGCAGGCTTAAGTAGTGTTGCTTTTTACCACATGTCCCCCCATAGTCTGGAAAAACACTTCAGAATTATTATTGGCCATATATCTTTATACCATTTTGTGTCTCATCAGTGATATGCATTCACCACACTTTTAGGAGTATGATGTACGATCACTTAAACAGCAAATCCTTAAAGATCAAAATGTTAACCCGACTGGAAAGACACGCTGGGTAGTGCCGTCTATATCCTTTTGTTTGTGGTTAATTGCTGTAGAAGTTGACTTGTGACTCCAGTTTAATGTATTTGGCTGCTAACTATCTGTACCGCATCTTGAGGCGAAACAATAGTGACCGTGGAGAGCAGACTAGACTTGAAACTTACATCGGTGCCAGACATTAGAACTGAGTCAGACCCCGCAGCAGACAGGACACGCCAGACCTATGAATGCAACAGCATTAAGGGATATGCTGTACTATATTGCAAAAGTATGTGTTCTGTTCTGCGTTTTTAAAGGGCCATTAACACAGTAAACTAAAGTTGATATTAATGGATGCTTGAACACAAACTTGAGCTCATATAAACCCTAATTCATCGATTTGCCTAGAAAGGTGTATATTCAATATTGTCAGAGCCGGGGACTGACGGATACAGAAGCTAATCAACCTAAATAAACAACGGCTGGCAAGGGTTGCAGGAAACAGAAAAAAATTGTAATATAAAAAAAAACACCCTGATTTTATACTTGTTGACATAGTGAAATCATCCCGGAATGTGTGCCACCATGAATGTTCCCGAATAAATGTGGCATAGGTTAATTCTTTCTGGATATAATATTCTTGACACTAACCCAAGTCCACCAGTCATGGCAAGATTTTAGAGACATTCAAAACACATGACGGTTGCCGGGGCAGATTTACACAATGAACATCTCCTAAGGCACGGCATTCTAGAGCATTTAGCGAAATATATGATGCATTGGGTCAATGCTCTGTCTGTCTCGGCAGTGAGTTTTGGTCTTTTAAACCATTTGCACACGAAGGGGCCATGCGTTTATCTTTTAGATGATACATATCTATTATAATTGGTAGTTGGTTGGTCGATGAGCGCTATTCTCAAAATTACATAGCCATACTGCTTCAGTGGAGTTCAGGGTTATAGCGTGGGAGTAGAGATCCTGTAGCAAGGGAAGTGCACACTGATACTCATGTGCCACCATCGGGCCACACCTGAAGAGATGCTGAAGGTCCCTCATACTCACTGGACTTGAACCCCATTTTCTTAAATAACTGCCTAACCATTGAAAGTCTTTCACAAAACCTTTTGTGAACCCTCTCCCCACTTGATACAATTGCATCCAGAACAATTCATTGCCGTTCACGGAATTTCCAGACCCAAAGATACTGATGTCTTTCCTAGAACTTTAAATCCTAAAATCCCTCTCCTGATTTTTTACGCTCCAGTCAAATCACCTGTGTATTTCCCATCATGCAACATGAAAGGTGCCAATTCACGGGGACACTCATACCAACTGTGGACGTGGGTGTACGCAAGGACAGCCCAGGCCAGTTGGCTCCTGCACATGGAATCCATAGCCATCAGGATGAGCCCATAGAAATGAATGAGGATGTGGCTAGCATTTCAAAACAATGAGCTGGCACACATACCAAATACGCCGCTGATGTGCAGGCGGTCTATTATTTGTCCAATCAGAAAAATTGTCCATGGGGTCCTTGTCTTTATGGCTCTTAGCCTCTGTGTAAAGTTTACCTAGGCGCCCACTTCAATATTATTGGTGGCCTTTTGCCCCACAGTTCCTGTCACATGTTTGAATTCAAGGTGTGTTGTGACGTTTTGCGGAAACTGAGCAGGCTATAATTCAAACTTTGCTCTGTTATTGTCTTCATCTGTGTTCTTTCTCTATTTATTATTATACACCATTAGTATGTTCTCCTTCATGGAGAGAACTTGGCCCAAGAGCTCACGCTCATCCAGGGAAGTCTTCTCTCTCACTCTTACGTTCATTATTCCCTCCAGTCTGGCGGCCCCCTCCTCTCATGCAAGGGAATGAACCTCCCCTGACTGGGCGGCTCCTTGCACAAGCATGCCAACACTGACTCCTCAGCCCCACACACACATGCCTCTGCCAAAACACAGACCGAGGGCTTGCGGGGCTCAGGTGTGTTGTCCACTTATTGGCAGGTACAGGATGAACGTTATCATATGTGGGATTGTGGTATGGAGGGGTAGGTGTTCATGGACAAGTTGCACAGACTCAGGTAAGTGCGGATCAGCACCCTTGTTTTCTAATAATGTTGGCCAGCCCAGACTGGAGCAGTGGAACTAGATGATTAGCGATTTGAGTGTTTGGCAATCATTGTTTCAGTCTAAACACCGGATCATAGTGTGGAGCAATTGGTTGCCTAATGATTTGATTTTACAGAAGAAATTATAGCAAAATCTCAAATGTGAACTTTTGATTTGGTTCTTCAGAGTGGATTAGTAAATACAGGTGAAGTCATGCACTATTGCATCTATCACTCTTATTGGTGCTGCATATCTTCCCTGCACACATAGGCTTGTGCACCACTATGCTACTGGGTGCTATGGTTAGGGTCTAAGGACAGGAGTTTATTTGTGTTCAATGAGACTCTGCCAGCTAGATATGTGTGTATGAAGATACATGGAGGAAAAGCAGCCATCTGCTCCCCTGTCATACCACCGTCAATCTAAAGAAAGGCGAGCATTAAGGCTTTGATGCAGTGACAAAAAATCTAACTTAGAAGCACTTGGTTGTAAGTCGTGAGACAAGTCCATTTGTGCCCCAAGGTAAGCACATACCGTAATCTGTACCTTGGAATTCAGTGCATCTATTTATTGCTCAATACCCTTATTTACTTAGTCGTGCACACAATTCCATGGCACAGTCGTACAAAGGCTAAAATCCTATATATACGATGTGTGAACCATCAGATTCCCATCACCGCAGGGAGGAAAAGTCATTGTGGGGCAAACATTGATTGCAGGTACTTTTCTTGAGCTGTTCAATGATGGCCCAATACTTCACATGGATGCACGACTTTGGCTTGAAACTGAAAATGACCCTTTGTGTATGGCCGACAAGGCAACGGATGGACTGACCTATGTAGTGTGGGCTCCGGGGGTTGTACATTCAGCTTGCTGGCTCTTCTGTCAGATTATAGTACCGCGCCAAGTTCAACTACAATAGAAAAACTGTTTTTGTTGTCATTTGTGAAAAGAGCCTAGTTGAAGTGGAATCACTTGAAAATAAACAAATGTATACTGCAGGAGCAAAGTATAGATTTGCAGGATTACAGAATGATGCCGATGAGGAGAATGTATGAGAAAGCTCTTTAAAGTGGGAATCTCCTAATTAAAACACTGCTTGTGGGAGGAAAGAGAAGAAAAAGAAAAGAGAAGAAAAAAATATTGACACTATTGGCTTTTGAATGGAAGTCACAGACAAAAGCAATGCATAAAATACTTCGACATGTAAATCAGAGTGCCGGCAGTCAATTATTTATCTGTATGAACTGTGAGAAACAATCAGTTAAAAAGAAAAATTGTAAAAAGAAAATTGCTTGTAAAAAAAAAGACCAGTAACATTCAATGGGGCACATTACTAAGGGTCGTCGTGGACAAATTTCTGTTCGGGTTTCATCGAATACTTCCGATGTTGCCCTGAATGCACAGGGGTTTTTGGGCATGTAATCGAATTTTAGTGCATCGGAGCCGGCTTTCTGCGACACAAATCTGGGGAAGGGCTGTCGGACAACCCGCTGATTCGACCGACATCAACCCTCGGAATTTAAAATTAAATGTGTCACAAGACATGCCCTTTTGTTTCCAAAGTACACGGGAAGCGCGAAGAAGGTAAACTCCAGCGGACTGAGCGGGGGACGCGACACTGCAGCAAATGGATTCAAGATCGTAGATGAATCAAGGCAGCTGCCGAAACACACGCACCTCGGGGTTTGGGACGGGTAGGGTAGTAACATGTGCCCCATTGGGTTATTTGAGGTAGGGGCATTAGAATCTTATAATTGTCACAAGAGATTATACACATGTGGGGAGAATTATAAAAGAGACAGTCTCTAAGATTATGGACAAGTTCTGAAAGACTTTTACAGTGTAGGAGAATCATTAAGAGGAGCTGCGATATCAGTGATGTAGGGGAAGGGCGGTTCCCAACGTTTAATACTATTCGTCATAGAAAATCTGCTTCCCCCAATAATAAATGTGGATAACAGGGAAACTAACCTAGGAATATAATAATAGTTGCTCTCGTTTCCCTAAAAATTGTTTCAGAATGGCATGGTCCCTTAGTGTCTCTCGAGTGAGATCTATTGAACATCCCCTTGAATTGGTGGCTAAGTGGGTAACATACTGCCTTGCAGGCAGGGGTCACCGTTCACAGTCCACACCAGGTCAACACTGCAAAGAGTTGTATTTTCTCTCTGTGCCTGTGATGGTTTCCCCCACACTCCAAAAAAAACATTCAGTGTAGGTTATTAGATGTGAGCCCCATGAGGAAGGACCCGTTGGCAATCTCGTGCAGCGCTGCGTAAATTGTAGACGTTCTTATAATATTCAGTTTATTATTATATGGCCGCACAAATAAAACTTTATGAACTGTCACTTCTTCTTTTCTAACCCAGGATGGCAAATTGCTAAGTTCTATAATGATATACCCAAAAATGATGTTCATATGCCTAGACGAACGAAACACAATGAAAAACATTTTGGAGACAACCTGTATAGGTCATGCTTCATGCATGGTAACCCTCAGATTCTGCTCTTGCACATCATGGCCTCGTTGTATGACAATGTATGTTCATTACAACTCCATGCTTTGTCAGTGTCATGCAAAATTAGATTTTAGAATGAATTTGGATTCGGGAGCGTGTGACCATGGTCAGGAAATGTTATGCAAGAGTGCCATGGTGGAGTGAGGAACTGCAGTGTGTGGGCAAGGGCTCTTGTACTGAGTTATAAATAGTGTACTTAGGCCTCAGGAGACTGTCCAAGAGTATGGGTTATGGGGGTTTAGCCGACGGTTGTTCCAGTGGCCTCATATCGTTTGAGAATACAAATAGAATGAAGAGGTCTTTCCCTTCAGTGCGGGTCTACCAGCAGATGATGCAGAGCAGATAAAAGACTGAAGTTTTGCCATGGAGGCACCACTCTTACTGTGTTTACAGGTAGTAGCAAAATTACGTTGTGCCCTTTTAGTGCCGCCGAGAAGAACTTATGCAGTTGCTCCTTTTTAACACCACAGGTACACGATCATTTCCACACCAAACTGCACGGAAATTTGACAATAAAAAAATCTGCTGTACATCTATATGGAATACATTCAGATATACTGCAGGTTTCCATGCAGCTTTGGCTGCATATTGATTACAGAGAACTCATCATCTGCATTAGGAGAGTGGAGAAATTGAAAGGGATTATTATCCCCCCCAAACATATTTGGTTGGCAGGTGGCTCATTAACTTAAACACTCCATTGATATAAAGTACCCTAATTAATAGAAATTTTCCACCCACGAGACACAGTAAGTTCCAGTATCTGTTCCTGAGGGAGGAGACCAGTAATACTATGCCGCAACGTACAGAGTGCATCTGCCATTAATGTGAAGTCAATTCTTGAGGGATGATGGTCGAGCAACCCACAGTGATCATGGAAGTCGTTGTCTTATTACTTCCAGAGACAGACTGACGACAGTGGGAAAAAAGTACGGTAAGTACACAACCATGCAACAGTGGAGTGTGCCAGATTTCATGAATTGTGGAGCACGTTCTTGAAAATCTCGGCGCTCACTGACATTTTACAGTCACCAAACTACTTTTTGGTGCACCTTTAATATTAGAGCGTGTGTGTGACACACATTCTGTCGGACACGCATGATAAATTGGTGCCGGTCAGACTTTGCACCGGGACCGACCCCTCAGTGAGAATTTGTGCTGTGTCGGAAAGAATAGTGCCATGGACACTTCTAATAAATGGCAAGCGAAATTTGCACTAAAAAAAAAGGTGCAAAGACTAATAGAAAAAACTGGCGCAGGGGCGAAGCATTTGTTGTGGGCCACACCAGTGTTTGGGCATAGGGACAGTGTAGAACCGCCCTGTGGCACTACCCTAGACTCCATTTACTAAAGTGGTGCACCATTCAGTTCTGGCTTCTTCCACTAGGACAACCTGCTCCTTTATGTGATCGTTGTGAGAATTGTAACACCTTAAAACTATTATAATATTTCGAAAAACCATCATCATAGCAATGAGATTCTATTGTTGGAACAGAATAATCCAAAAACAGGAAGGTACTGACAGTCCTGTTATTTCACGTCTTTGTATGGGACGGATTTTCTAGGGTTTTTTTTAGCTTGTGCTTAGCATTGCCCCTCGGAGGTTTGCTAACTCAGGCACCAATATCTTATTAACGGCTAGGTCCACATTTTATCGGACAGGCTCTATCTGCAGTATCTTTTTGAGGCTTGATGTGCAACAACTAGAGATGATGGCAACATGCTCGTCCGAGCTTGAGCTCGGTCGAGGCATTAGGGTACTCGAAATGCTCGTTACTCGGGACGGATACTTCGCTCCGCTCGAGAAATGGCAGCTCCCCGCGTTTGGCTTGTTGGCGGCCCAGAACCAGAGGCCAATCCAAGCAGGAGACTCTGCACTCCACCCAGCATGAGGAGTTACCCGACAAGTCGATAGCAGTGGTGGTGGCCAAGCTCAGGTGAACCTGTGATGACTAGCGCTGGCCGCCGCTGCTCGGATCATTATGTCTTGGATGCCGCTAGGGAGAGAGAGCTGTGCTGGTCCGGGAAAGGTTAGGGTGTTCTATTAGCTATTTAGGCAGGAGGAATCTTCAAAGAAACCCAACGCCCTTTAGGGCACAATAACGTTCTACTTTTTTTATTTAATTTGCTATCTTTTACCTTTTGTGAGGATTCGCAGGGGGACTTTGTCTCCCGTGTCGTTTAGATCTTAGGGGCACACCATTCCATTTGCAGAGAGCCGACGTGGAAAATCAGTCGGGGTTGAGAGATTCTATTAGGCAAAAACTCAGTGTCATCTAATCTGGCCCTTCGTAGTGAATGCTTCTTGGAATTGGCGAGAACTAGCCATGGATGATCCACACCGCTTCTGAATAGCCTACATGTAGGCATGCGATATATTATTTGGGTTGATCTGCTGGTGGCTGTAAGTTTCGCAGTCATGTAAATTGCCACTTTGAGCAATTTGTAGTGAGACTTGCGGCCGATGTTGTTCTCGCGCTTAGGAGCGTCGCACAATATCATAGCAACGGCCGAAGTGGCAAAAAGTTTCAGTTACGGGGTTGGGATTTCTATTAGGCCACATAAATACGTGTCATCTCATCGGAAGTAGTGTGCTTCCTTTGCTACTTGGCTAGAAATAGCCATAGGAGAATAAAAACAGCTTTTCGAAGCCATACAGTAGCGTTATAGAGTTTGATTCTGGTTGATCTGAGGGTGTGGCTGTAGTTTCTTGCAGTGCCTTTTGTTACTTGCCACATCTGAGCCATTTGTAGTGAGACTTGCAGGCCCGCTGTTTGTTCTGCGCTTAGTGGGCACATATCCATAGCAACGGCCGACCCCGTGGCAAATCAGTAGGGGGTTGGATTTCTATTACGGCAATAACTCAGTAGGTCCTCTCTTCTGGCATAGTAGTGTGCTTCTGCTTTGATACTTCGGCTAGAAAATAGCGCACACTACGGAGCTACAAACAGCTTCTTGAAGCCTACCGTAGCGTTCATTATTTGATTTCTGGTGATCTGCTGGTGGCCTGTAGTTTATGCAGTGCAGTTATTGCCAAGTCTGAGCAATTTGGAGTGAGCTTGCGGAACCGCTGTGTTTGCGCTCGTGGCGCACACATCATAGCAAAGGCCGAAGTCGGCAAACCCTCAGTAGGGGTTGGATTTCTAATAGCAATAAATCAGTGTTCATTCCTTGGCCATAGTAGGGTGCTTCCTTGATACTGGGCTAGAAACATAGCCCTAGAGAATTGCAAACAGCTTCTTCTGAGACTGCCTCCCTAGCGTTCTATATATTTTGATGCTGGTTGATCTGCTGGGTGGCTGTAGTTTCTGCAGTGCAAGTATGCCCACATCTGAGCAACTGTCGTGAGACTTGCGACGCTGTGTTCGGCTTGCTTAGGGGCGCAATATCATTAGCAAACGGGCGAGAGGGGCAATTCAGTAGGGGTGGGATTTTATATTAGTGCAATAACTCGGCGTCATCTCATGGCCATAGTAGTGTGATTCCTTTGATACTTGGCTAGGCCAAATAGCTATAGAGAATACAAAACAGCCTTCTTGAAGCCTACCTAGTAGCGTTATATATATTTGATTCTGGTTGATCTGCTGGTGGCTGTAGTTTCTGCAGTGAATGTACGTGCCAATTTCTGAGCAATTGTAGTGAGACTTGACGAGGCCGCTGTGTTCTGCGTTAGTGGAGCACATATTCCATAGCCAAGGCCGGAGAGACAGAAAAGTGGCAAAGTCGGTAGGGGTTGGATTTCTATTAGGCAATAAACTCAGTGTCCTCTCATCTGGCATAGTAGGTGCTTCCTTTGATACTGGCTAGAAAATAGACCATAGGAGAATCCCCCCCAGCTTTTTGAAGCATACGGAGCGTTCTGCGTTCTTATATTTGCTTTCTGGTTGATCTGATGGTGGCGGTAGTTTCTGCAGTGCTGTGACTTGCCATTCTGAGCAATTGTAGTGAAGACTTGCACGGAACCCGGTGTTCTGCGCTTAGTGGCGCACATATCATGGAAAGGCCGAAGGGCAAAAATTAGTAGGGGTGGCTTTCGTTATTTTTAGGCACAAAACTCAGCGTGTCATATCCATCTGGATTAGTAGTGTGCATCCTTTGATCTTGGATCGAAAAGTAGCATAGGGAGAATTAAAAACGCTTCTTGACGCCTACAGTAGAGTTCTACTATATTGATTTGGGTTGATCTGCTGGGCTCTGTAGTTTCGTAGTTCTGCAGCGCAGTACTTGCACAATTATGAGCAATTGGAGTGGGACGTGCGACCCGCTGTGTTCTGCGAGTAGTGGCGCACATATCCATAGCAAAGGCGAAGTGCAAAATTCAGTAGGGGTGGCTTTTATTAGGCAATAACTCAAGTGTCCACTCATTGATAGTAGTGTGCTTCCTTGACCTTGGCTAGAACAATAGCCATAGCAATCGGATAGGATTGTTTGGTTTTAAAAACTCAACCAACAAACCAAAAACACAAAAAAAAAAAAAAAAACACAAAAAAAAACACAAAAAAAAAAAACCCAAAAAGAAGTAAAAAAAAAAAAAAAAAGTTATCAACTCTCATTTTAAAAATGGTTTAACCCGAGGGGCTAGGGGGTTTAGAAGGGAACGAGGGCCCGGGGGATCTGTGGGCGTCAAACTACTGCAGGGGGTCAAGAGGCCGTGGTCTGGGCGGGGTGAGACACACCTGCTTGATGAGGGGTCGGGGAGAACGCCGCAAGAGCTAGAGCTACATCCCTAGGTTATGTCTGAAGTCTGGGATCGTGGTATAGGTAGAGCAATGTTGAGGCCAGACCCGTCGCGAACAGGTGACTTCGTTGGATTGCGTGACAATGGCCGAGCAATTTGCTCCACCACCAGTAGGGTTTTCACGCAGTTCCACCATTTCACCGAAATCGCCCACTCCTCCGCTCCGCACCTCATCCTCCTCCCCCAAAAGTCTGCCCCCACTCCAGGAAAATTTGGCATTTGAACCGGCCAATACTATGAGGAACTGTTTTCTTGACCCTTTCCCACAGTCACAAACCACTTGTCCGGTTGCTGCTGAGCAATTTTACGATGCCAGGTTTAGTCCAACCAGTCACAGTATGTGGGTGATGAATGACCTTCTTGACGTCGTGGAAGTTGCTAGTGTTGTAAAGAGGTGGTCCGACAGATTTGAGAGACCACGGTTGTCAGACCGTGGGGAGGGAGGAGATGCTTGTAGGGAAGGAAGGCCGAGGGGGAGCAGACTGAGCGGAATCGAAGGAGAGGACTGGTATGGTGGGCCAGACCAACGGGGAGTGGAGGAGGGGCCGGGGTGAAACACAGCACGTTCTGAGACGGAGGAGAGTCCCGAACCCCTGAACAGGTTGGAATGATGGCATTGGTGGGCGGACGGCGAGGGCAGTGCCAGACGCGGTGCATCCAGGCGCCACTGTCAACTAGTGAACGCCACGCTCGGTGAGGGGCTCTGCGGCGATGAAGGAGGGCTAGATTCTTCAGAAGTGTGGAGGTTTTTTAAGGGGAAAAACAACACTGGATGAACCCCGACGACTGTGGTGTGAAAACATTTGCCCAAACCGAGGCTCAGCAGGGGTCCAGTTTACCACACTATTATGCACGTGTTTATCCACCACCAGTCTGCGCGAGTTGAATGCTAAGACCCACTCAGTGGAACAAGCCGTCACCTCGGCGTGACCCACTGTCCTTCCCGTGTCAGTGTAGTCAGCCCCTGCCCAGGACAGTACATGGCATCAAACAACCCATCGTCGCTCCTTCCACAGAATCCTCCCTACCGCATCAACAAGCAGTTCCATGTTCGCTCTCCATACCCCAGGACGCTGGAGCGGAAACACGCAAATAGAGTGAGACCCCACCGGCACGCCAAGCCCTTAATGTGCACCTCTCCAGATTGCTTAGCATGGAGGATGATGCCCATAGGCTAGTAAGACCGAGGAATTTCGAAACTCCATGGCGGTCGGCCCCGCCCCTCGGTATTCGGTCACCCCAGCCGCCACTAAATGTTCACGATTGTGCGTGCCCCGCCCTGCACCAGCAGGTGCCAGACAAACATCATACGTCCCTGACCAACGCCGTTTTGAAAAGGTCCACGTGACCACGGCCACAGTGGACGAGTATGGGGCCTGTGGGGTCTTTCCCCTCCCCTATTCTTCTGGCAGGGCTAGCAGGGCCATTATAAGCAATCGCTGACGGCACATTGGTTAACTTGGTGGAGGCTGGGACCGAGTCTGACCTGGGCGCTCTATTTATACCTGCCGACGCCGCGGAGTGCGGGGCTCCTACCTCGGTTCCAGGTTGTTTTCAGGCCTACTATGCCTCTGTACTCCTCCCACACCCCTCTCTACCTCCTCCCGAAAGAACTACCATCAGTGGGCACGGCGCCAATCAGTCGGCTAGCTTAGGCACAGCAGCAGTTGCCGTCGCGTCTAAGCACAAGCAGGCGGTGCTCAAATGCTGAGCCAGAGACAAAAGGCACACCGCCATAAGAGCTATTTACCGGGCATCACGGCGCCGACTGATCTGTGGCTGGGCACCGCTGAACCTCAAGCCGGGAATGGGTGTGGTGTACAACGTGAGCCGTAACCTTGGTGGCGGCTCTGCAACTCGGCAGACTGACACAGGTTGCCATGAATGGCCCATGTGTTAAATTGATAGTGCAGCGTTTCATCAGACATCCCCAAATCTGTCTGATGTGCTCACGAAGGTGCGCCGCATTGTGCGCAATTCAGGAAGTCCAGCCCAGATTGTGACCACTCTCAGGGCCAGCGCAGGCCGCTCCATGCTCAGGCTCACCGACTGCTGCGCGACGGTGCCCACGAGGTGAATTCAACACTGAAATGTTACCAGAGGTTACCAGCAGAGCAGAGCGATTGTAGGACCTGCCAGATGTCAAACTTCACCAGAACTGGTGGTAGTCAGGTCAAGTCAGTTCCTGAAAGTCTACAATGAGGAGTGGAGTGGATGTTGATATCGTCCGGTGTCTGACGTAACTTGAGGAAGTCAACACAGGGAGGTCAGTGGCTATGCCGCCTCTCTCACCTCACCATCCCGCCTGTTGGCATGTGAATGAAAAACTCTCTGGTCAGCATGATATGACAGTCGGAATCTTTTGCGTCGTCACAAGTGACGGTGGGAAGAATATCCTGTGATAGCCAAAGCACCTCTGAGGTCTGTTTGTTCAGCGCATATCGGAGGAGGTGGAGGTGGAGGAGGATGAGGAGGATAGAGGACGGAGCAATGTTGGCGAGAACAAGAGGGGACCATTGTTGAGTCCTTCATGTTCGAGCGTGTATGGGCTAGAAGAAGGGGGTGGCGGAGGAGTTGGAGGTGGCGGAAATGGACAGTCAGGCCAGTGAGGGGCGTGACTTCTACGGTTGGGTACTCTGGCGCATATGGCCGATTTCAGGCTAGGCTGCCATCCCGTGACCCTCGCGTTCAAAGATAAGTTATTCCAGCCACGATTAGTGGTGTTACCTCTCATGGGACCACGGTACATTTAGCAAAATCTTCCCACTTCTTACATCCCTGGCAGAGGAATGGAGGTGTTGAGAATGCCTGATACAGCAGGGCCTGAGGGCACAAAGACGGATGAACCCAGGTATTTCCCTTCTGAAAGCGGCTAGCCGGCAGTAGTAGTAGTTCCCAGAGTGCGTTCGCTTCCTGCGGGACAAGTAGCGAGGGAGATGTAGAGGCCGGCAGGGAGTTGCGCACCGAAGACAGCTCTGGCAAAGGGCTACGCTTTTACAAGGCTGTTGTGCCAGCTTTAGTCATCCCAGCATAGACATGTCACCGCTCCGTTCACCCAGCTCGCAGCGTTCGGCTGCTCTTCTACCCCAGAAAGATGGTGGGGGCTACGTAAGCGTAGCTGACCATACCACGTCCTAAATGACACAAAGCTCCTAAATCTACTGGGCTTTTAAAGGGGGGGGGGGGGCTGGACCATCCATTCCTGTCACATGTGGCACGAACTGGCGCATGTACGCTTGGAGGGGTTCTTGCCTCTGCATGCCCGCTAGCGTCTGGTCCCCGAGCGGGGTTGTAACGTGAGCTCGTGGGTGGCCATCATCACCGATAGCGTAACGGCTGCTCGAATCGCAGCGCTGACAGGCTGACGCGTATTAAAATGAATAAAGGCTGGATTTCTCAGAATTTTCCAATTCCTCCACCAGGTGAGGAAGAGTCAAACTGAGATAATTGTACTACACCTCTCCTTCTCCTCCTCATTTTCCTCCTTCTCCTCCTCTTTGTACAGTAACAGCAGAGGAAAATGGCTCTTTTTTGCACAGGGCCCATGCCCCGCATTTGATATTTAGTACTTCATGCATTTACTTTTTTCTGGAGGGACACAGAACCGGGTCCTCTGTGTGAAACAATTTTGTGAGAGCACATACAGGCAATAATCTATCCATTTTTCTGGAGGGCCACCTATACCGGTCCTATGTTTTAAAAAGTTTTGGGCCGCACATACGGGCACTCAATCTATTTCCAGTTTACTGGCAGGGCCACTACCTGCTCTCTGGTTTGAAACATTTTTGGGAGCCACCTACAGGCACTCAATTATTTCCTTTTTAATGCAGGGGCCACCCTTACCTGCTCCTCTGTTTGAAAAAATTGTTGGAGCAATACAGGCACTCAATATATTCCATTTTATGGAGGGCCACTACCTGTCCTTCTGGTTGAAAATTTTGGGAACTGGCCAATAAGCAATTCAATCTATTACATTTGTACGGCAGGGCACCACACTGTCTCTGGTGAAACAAGTTGTTGGGACGCAACACCTACAGGCACTTCAATCTATTCCATTTTAAGCAGGGCCACCTACCTGTCCTATGGTTTGAACATTTTTGGACTGCCACATTACAGGCACTAATCTATTCCATGTTTAACTGCAGGGGCCCACCTACCTGACTCCTTGGTTTGAACACTTTCTGGGACACTGCAACAACAGGCCCTCCATCATTACATTTACTGGAGCGGCCATCCTACCTGATCCTTGGTTTGAAACCTTTTTGGGACTGCACAGACAGGCACTCAATCGATTTCCATTTTACCGCAGGGCCATCCTACCTGTCTTGGTTTGAACCAATTTTTGGGACTGCCAATACAGGCACTCAATCATTCATTTACGGCAGGGCCACTACCTGCTCTGGTGAAACAATTTTTGGGACTGCCAACAGCCAGGCATCATCGATTCCACTTTTCCGCAGGGCCACCCTACCTGCTCCTCTGGTTTGAGACTTTCGGGACTGCGCAAGCAGTACACCAGGCACCAATCATCCATGTTTACTGCAGGGTCCACCTACCTGCTCCTCTGGTCGTTTTTGAAAAACATGTTTGGGACTGCCAGCACTACACCGGTCACTTCAACATATCCATTTTAATGGAGGGCCACCTTACCTGCTCCTATGGTTGGAAAAATGTGGGTGCCACATAAAGGCACTATCCACATTCATGGGCTCCAAGCAGCCTCCAAACAGTTTGTTCCATTGTGTCTACTCCAAAGTTCGTCCATATAGCTGCCTCCGCCCCATTTTTTAAACCCCCCCCATCGTCCTTTCCAAAGCCGATTGGGTTGTCAGGCAGAAATTTTGGTTGTTGTCAGGCACTATCACACAACAAAAGTTGTTAAATTTGGCGCCACCCTGCTGTGCTATTCACAAATATAACTGGCAAACTTTTACCATTTCTGATATTATTTCCAGCTGTTCTTGCGCATCTGTTACATTCCCTCACCCGGCTATCCTAATTAGAAGAACGCTACTACACGTGATTCTTAGACAAAAAGGTTCTTAGAAGGGCTGGTTGGGGAGGAGATAGAGACAGCGGGCTGGATTGCTAAAGATCGCCTGGCAGCGGAACGCGCACACCATGGCAATCATGCGATCTGCGCCTATGTCACTTCCCCTTCAACCGGCCCAAATCACGCAAACCAGTATAAGAACGCTACCTACAACCCTTAAACTTGGTGCAAGGTGAGGGCCGAGTCAGGACCCCTGGGGTCTTGTCATATACTTGCCGTACGAAGAGGAATTGCTAGAAGACGTGGCACTACCTCGGTCAAGGTCTTCAAAAGGCCTATATACCTCATCTTCAACACCTCTCAAACTCCTCCTCCTTCTGATATTATTAACAATCCGGTGGGTTGCATCAGGCGGGCCATCAGGCCGGATAGCTCAGGCACAGCAGCAGTGCGTCGCTAAGCGGACAGCGGCCCCAGTGGTTGCTGGAAACTGCTGAGGCCTAGGCGATAAAAGCACACGCCCAGAGCTATTTTGACAGGGCATTCAACATCAAAGTTGTTACCTTTGTCGCACCCTGGTGTAAGCACAAATATACTGCAATTTTACCATTTAGGGGTTTTAATGTAAGCGTCGTTCTTGCCGATTGTGTACATTACCCTCACAGGCCATATCAAAACTTATAAGAACGCTACTTAAATTGACTTTATACAAAAGTCTTGTAGAAGTGCTGTTTGGGAGGTATCTAGACCGGGGCTGTGATTGGACGAAGCTAGCCATGGCAGCCGCGTAGAGCAAGCGCCATTGCCAAGAGTCCAACTAAAAGGTCTTGGGTTTTAAACTGCAGGCCCCTGTAATCTACTACTAGTTCCCACTGAAGATTATCTACATGGCCCCTTATCAAACGAGAGCTGTGTAAGGCAGAATTTTGGGTTGTTTCATGGACTTCCATGATTCCATGTGTCCCACCCTGCTGATGAATCAACACAATATTATGGCAAACTTGCGCAGGGAACGAATATATGTTGAGCGCTATCTTGCTCACCTCCTTGGTTCCTCTTCTGCCACCTCATTGGTTTGCAGCTGAGTCCATTTCGGGTAATGTCGCATGACACTCTAGCCTGCTGCCGCTGCTCTGCATTGCCGTCACGATAGTGTCAGGGTCAACTATTGGATGTTTAGATGCATTATAGCGTCATCTGTCCCTGCTGTCATGGGCCATGCTGGTTTTTTTTTCTGCCGCATAATTTTTGCACAATGGTGGATGATTCGGGCAGCCTCCAGAGGCATCCACTGCATGCTAACTGCCCTGCGATGTTTTCCGGTCAATGTTCCGGGGTTTGTTTCATCCTTTTTGAGGTTTCCCATCGTTGTTTGGCCAAGCTTCCTGGCCAGAGCTTTGGTCCCCTTGACACAATGCTCGATCTACATTGACTTCAATGGGGCTCGTTATGAACGAGCACTGAGCATCGGGAATAAGTCGTCTCGAATAAGGTCCCGAGCATTTTAGTGGGTTAAGCTCATCTTGTAACAACCATCCAATAAAGAGCCAAGCCTGTCTAATAAGCCCAAATTATAAAAACATGATGCAATTATCATACCATCTCAGTACAAGCTAATAATTTCAGCGTAGTAGGAAGTTAGATCAGAGCTGAGGGTATTATATATATTTATATATAGATATATATATATATCAGCATTCTAACAGTGTGGTAAACCACTATCCGTCAGCAAAACTGAATTCCGAGTTGTGTTGCTGGGTGATGTTGTTAATTTGGCACAGATAAATTCATGCTTATTCGTTGTGTTTGGTTGTTGTTTGTTCACACAGCCGGTTTATATAGCCTTTAAGTGAAGATATTTCCTGAGTCACATATGCGGAATGGATAACCATATCACTACTGGGCAAGAAACACCGGCGATACCATCTAAGTTTGGAGAAAGAAACCAGTGAGAGCGGATGAGCAGCTTCTGAGACAAACCAAACAGAGCCGTGAATTAGCATTCCTAGATAGACAATGGGCAATGATGCAATGGTGGGTGTATTGAGGGATGGAATGAAGAATGACAGCCTAGCTCAGCATTCATTTCACTGAAAAGTACATAGTTATGTCCTTACCCTGGAAAATAGAGGCTATGGCGAATTTTAGCCTTTAAAAACTGGTTGTTGAAATTCATGAAGTGACACCTCAATTTGTAATATTCAAATACGCATCACTTTCATAGCCATACTCTTTACCATCCGCATAACCCAAAAAATCACAATAATAAGTAAACGAGTTAGAAAAGTAGCGCTATCTGAGGGATGAAAACACGGAAAAGTAGACCTTCTCACAGAAAAACACCGAATCAGAGGATGACCCTTCACAAGAACGAATGCTAGCGTCTAGGAGAGAAAAGGGTTCATGTGTGTTGTGTGGCAGGCTAACCAGGTCATGTGTGTGGGGTTGTGTGGCAGGATAGCCTCACAGGGGTCAGTGAGGTTAAGTGTGTTATGTGGCAGGCTAACCAGGTCATGTGTGTGGGGTTGTGTGGCAGGATAGTCTCACAGGGGCCAGTCAGAATATGTGTGTTATGTGGCAGGCTAACCAGGTCATGTGTGTTAATGTGTGGGGTTATGTGGCAGGATTAGCCCTTCCCAGGGGTCAGAAAGTTTATGTGTGTTATTTATTTGTGGAGGCTAACCAGGTTATGGTGTGGGGTTTGTGTGGAGGATAGCCCTCACATGGTCAGTCAGGTATGGCGTTTTATGTGGCAGGTAACCAGTCTGTGTGTAAGTAGGGTTGTGTGGCCAGGTAGCCTCACACGGGGTCAGTCAAGAGGTACAAGTGTGTGGTTAGTGGAGGTAACCAGGTCATGTTTGGTTGTGGGTAGATGATGCTAAGGGTGTCAATTGGTGATGCGTCTAACCAGGTCATGTGTGTGGGGTTGTGTCGGACAGGTAGCCATCACAGGGGTCAGAGAGTGTTTTGCGGTTATGTGGCCGGCTAACCAGGTCATGTGGTACTGGTTTTAGGTGGCGCCGGATAGCCTCACAGGGGTTCAGTCAGGATCATGTGTGTTTATGTGGCAGTAAACCAGGTCATGTGTGTGGGTTTGTGGGTAGGTTAGGCCTCACAGGGGCAGTCAGGATAGTGTGTTAGTGTGCAGGCTAACTCATTGGTTTGGAGACTCAGGTCATGTGTGGGGTGTGTGTGGCAAGTAAGCCTCAAGGTGCGTCAGTCAGGTTTGTGTGTTAGTGGCAGGTAACATGGTCATTGGTGTTTGCGTGTCATGTGTACAATAAAGGGTTCTGAGGTCTGGTGTTTTGTTGGCGGGTAAGCTTCAGCACGTGTATACTGTCAGGGAGAGCCAAGTTATCAGTTTATGTATATGTGTTTTGGTGGTTGCTAAGCGAGCGTATGTATATGTGATGCGGGGGGAATGAACCAGGGTCAGTGTTTGGTGAGTCCGACGTCAGGTCATGTGCGTTATGTAGTAGGGAAGCTGTATGGATTATGGTTGTGTGTGTGGCAGGGTATTCTTTGTGTTGTAGTGGAGTTCAGGTCTGTGTATGTTGTGTGCCAGGATGAGTATTAGGAATGTGTATTGGTGGCAGGGGAGGTAAGGTCGTGTGTTGTTTTGACTGGGGCTACAGATGTGATGGCGTGTGTGTGTACATGTGTGGTGCAGCTGGCAGGCGGGAATGTATTAAACAGTGCTGGGGAGGGAGATCTGCCCCTGACAGAGGGAATAACACAGACACGTGACTGAGGTGGAGTGCGTAGGTGGGGGTAAGGGGGCTGGTAGTCTTGTGAAGGGGGGGGAGGTTGTGTCCATTATTTTAGTGTTAACTGTGACTGCTGCATGTCTCACATCATACATAGCAACAGGACAGGCTGACCAAGACACATTGAGGCTTGCTCCCAGTGTAATAACATCTACCATATCCTGATCAATACAAAAAGAATGGGAAGGGGGGGGTTACAAAGTAGTCATCCATTGTCACATGACAGGTGCAGAATACACAGCGGCAGATATATTGTTTCATCGGATCCTAGAATCTACGCTTCAGCCCTAGGTTTATGTAGTTAACCCATACAAAAATGATGTGAACAACGCAGGCACACCAAACAAAACAGGATTCTGAAAAGAACACTTTGTGTTTCAAAACCTTTCCATTATGTGCCAACAGTAGTCACAATTCAGCCGTTCTAATATGTGTAACCTGTTTGTGGTCAATGATAAACAACATTGTAGCAGAAGAAAGCTTTTGTGACCATATTTGCTGGAGCTAACCTGGTACCACCTGATAGTTATACAAGTTATAATAAAAGTTTACCTTTATACAGCTTGCCAGTCACTTGTTTTATGTTACAGTACAGTACAGTTAGATAAAGGGCCTTTAACAAATAGAGCACACTGGCATAAGTACCATTATTAGGACGATAAAATCTCAACAATATTGTGTTGCAGGATGACTCTATCTTTTGATGCATCGACTGTAAAAGGGATTTTAAAGACACTGTTGGGGGACAGTAATCATTTGTTTCGCATGGGTCTGTTTTTTGGGGCGATGCCAAAAATTGTCTGGTTGGATGTAGATGCAAAGGGTGTCAATGATGGCAAGCGAAGTTCGGAAGCTTAGAAGGATGAACAAATGCATGACCTTGTGCCTATAAGAATATACAGTGGCAATTGACATAGTGTCAAGGTGAACCAGAATGAAGTTTAGACACTTTGTCTACCGCTCAATAAGCTTGCACCACAAAGGTCAGTTGCTAAAACTTTTAGAAGTGTCGAGGAACCAATGTTGCTAGCCACCTTCAATTAAGCTCGCGCCACATCTTGTAAGACGGATCGAGATCCCGGACAAGGGACGCAGGAAGGGGAAGTTCATATTGATATAAACGTTAGAATTGCTCAATGAGAAAACGTCTGTAGGTCCCCAAATCTATGACTGTCTAGTCGCTTCAGCCATATATGTGTGTAATAAAAGACCTGGCATTCCACGGAGACCTGGCACAGAGGACCCGACGCTTAAGGTAAAGGGAGCTGTTTATGGCTGCAGAATCCTGAATCTAACCTGAGTTCGGGATTTTCTAAGGAAGAGTCCTGGGTGCCTACTTGGACAATGAGTATACAGCTAAAAGTGTTGGTGTGTAGCGGAGTAAACACAATTCAGGGTGGCACAGAGGGGGTTATAGGGAGCTTTTGTCATGATAGCCAGGAGCCGAATCGCGCAATCAAGGTCCTTTGAACGGGATTGCCATTACTTAGTCCATACCTTTAGACAATAGAAGCCCACAAGGCGCCTAACTGTAAATTGCATAGTCTCGAACTGACACTAAACCAGCCTGCATGGTTGGTCATGTTCCAATAATTCGTGACCTTTCGATTCTGTGGTTCCTGATTAACTCGGAAGCAGCAGGCATCCATGTTGGCCTCCATGAGTAAAGCCATCGGTGAATTTGTGGATTAATTAACAATAGCCGATGAAGGCACATCCTTAGATTATAATTAATGTCTGTATGTAGTGAAGCCAACAGTGGAATAGTATGAGTGAAAGTGTAGTATGTAGTGAGCCCAAACAGTGGGAAAGTGAGTGATGCTTTGTACCGTTATTAAAGTAACCGTAACTTGGTTTTCAATGATATGAAGTTGGGGGTGGGCAAAAAAAATACAAAACATACTCACTCATCCCAGCATCACCCCCATGGGACTATTTCAACCAATGCGTTGCAAGATGTTACTTCCTTGTCCAGGGACTCATTCCCGGGGAACCCCATTTTAGTGTATCTACTGCAGAGGTCCCAACCCAATGTACCAGACACATATGAGCATGGCATGGAGCAGAGCAGGCTTAAGTAGTGTGTTTTTTTTCCCACATCGTCCCCCCATGTCATTGAAACAACACTTCAAGAACTTTTTCTGGCCATATATTCTATACACATTTTGTGTCGTCATCAGTGATATGATTCCCACACTTTTAGGAGTATGATGTGACATCACTAACAGTAAATCTTAAACAGATCTTAATATGTTAACCAGGAAGCACCTGGGTAGTGCCGCGTCTATGATCCTTTTTGATCTGTGGTTAAGTTGCTGGTAGAAGTTGACTTTGACTCCATGTTTAATGTATTTGGGCTGCTACTATCTGTACCGCATATTAGGCGAAACAATTAGGACCTGGCAGCAGAACTAGATTGAAAATTACATTGGTGCAGACATTAGAACCTGAGTCAGACCCCCGCAGCAGACGGACAGCCAGACCTGAATGCACACAGGCATTTAATGGGAATGCTTACTATATGGCAAAGTATGTGTTCTGTTCTGCCGTTTAAAGGGCCTCATGTAACCATTAAACTAAAGTTGATATATAATGGACTGCGTTGAACACAAACTTGAGCTCATAATAACACCCTTCATCTATTTTGCCATAGAAGGTGTCATATTCACAATATTGTCAGAGCCGGGGACTGACGGATACAGAAGCTAAATCTGAACCATAAATAAACAAGGCTGGCAAGGTGAAAACAAGAAAAAAATGTAATATAAAAAAAAACACCCTGATTTTATACTGTGTGACATACTGAAATCATCCCGGAATGTTGACATGAATGTTCCCAGAATAAATGTGGATGAGGTTAATCTTTTCTTGGATAATCAATATTCTTGACATAACCCAACGTCCCAGTCATGGCAAGATTTTAGAACATTCAAACACATGACGTGTTGCAGGGGCAGATGTTACACATGACATACTCCTAAGGCACGCATCTGAGGCATTTAGTCGAAATATATGATGCATGGGTCAAGTGCTCACTGTCCTGTCTCGGCAGTGAGTTTTGTCTTAAACATGTGCACAGAAGGGCCATGCGTTTACTTTTCAGATGAAGTACAATATCTATTATAACTGGTAGTTGGGTTGGTCGTGAGGCCCTATTCTCAAAATTACATAGCCATACTGCTTCAGTGGAGTTCAGGGTTATAGCGTGGGAGTAAGATACTGTAGCAGGGAAGTGCACACTGATACTCCATGTGCCACAATCGGGCACCCTGAAGAAGATGACAGACGGTCCCTCATCTCATGGACTTGAACCCATTTTACTTAAATAACTGCACTAACATTGAAGTCTTTCACAAAATACCTTTTAGTGAACCCTCTCCCCACTTGATACAATGCATCCAGAACATTCATTGCGATTCAGGAACTTCAACGACCCAAAATACTAAGGATGTCATTTCCTAGAACTTATAAACCTAAAATCCTCTTCCTGCATTTTCTTAACGCTCCAGTTCAAATCACTGTGGTATTTCCATCCATGCACCATGCAAAGGTGCCATATTCACGGGACATCATCCAACGTGGACTGGGTTGTACGCCAATGGACAGCCCACGGCCAGTTGGCTCCTGCACATGGAATCCATAGCCTATGGATGAGCCCATAGAAAATTGATAATGAGGACTGTGGCTAGGCATTTCAAAAAACAATAGCTGGCACACATCCAAATACGCGTATGTGCAGGAGGGGTCTATATTTGTCCAATCAGAAAAATTTCCATGGGGTCCTGTCTTTATGGCCTAGCCTACCTGTGTCAAAGTGTTACCTGAGGCGCGAACTTCAAATTACTTGGTGAGCTTTTGCCCCCACAGTTCCTGTCAATGTTGCCAATTCAAGGGTGTTGTGACGTTTTGCGGAACTGCAGCAGGCTATAATTCAAACTTTGCTCTTTAATTGTCTTCATCTGTGTTACTTTCTCTATTATTATTTATACCCATTAGTATTTCTCCTTCAGAGAGCAACTTGGCCCAAGAGCTCACGCTCATCCAGGGAAAGTCTTCCTCTCACCATTACGTTCATTATTCCTCCAGTCTGTGCGCCCCCTCCTCATCATGAAAGGGAGAATGAACCTCTCCCTGAACTGGGACGGCTCCTTGCCAAGCAATGCACACATGCTCCAGCCCCACACACACATTGCCTCTGCCAAACACAGCGAGGGCTCTGCGGGGCTCAGGTGTGTGTCCCACTTATTGGCAGGGTTATACAGGAGAAAGTTATCTATGGCTGGGGATGTGGTATGGAAGGGGTCAGGTGTTATGGACAAGTTGCACAGCTCAGTAAGTGCGGTCAGCACACCTTGTTTTCGTAGATTAATGTTGGCCAGCCCAGACTGAGCAGTGGAACTAGATATTAGCGATTTGAGTTTTGGCAATCATTGATTATCAGTCTAAACACCGGTCATAGTCGTGGAAGCAATTTGTTGCCTATGATTTGATTTTACAAAGAAATTATAGCAAATCTCAAATTGAACTTTTGATTTGGTTTTCTAAGAGTGGATTAGAAATAAGGTGAAGTCAAGCACTCTTGCATCTATCACTTATTGGTGCTGCAATATCCTTCCCCTGCACACATAGGCTTGTGACACCACTATGTTACTGGTGTATGGTTAGGGTCTAGGGAAAGGAGTTTATTGTGTTTCAATAGGACTCATTGCAGCCAGTATGTGTATGTATGAAGATACATGGAGAAAAGCAGCCATCTGCTGCCCCTGTCATCACCCCGTATCAGTAAAGAAAGGCGAGATTAGGGCTTATGTGCAGTGACAAATAAATCTAATTAGAAGCACTTGGATGTAAGTTCGTGAGACAAGTCCATTGTGACCAAGGTAAGCACATACCGTAATCTGTACCTGGAATTCAGTGCATCTATTTATTGTCAATCCCTTATTTACTTAGTGTGCACACATTCCATGGCACAGTCGTACAAAGGCTACAAATTCCTATAATCTAGATAGTGTGAACCATCAGATTTCCCAATCACCGCAGGGAGGAAAAGTCATTGTGGGGCAAACATTGTGCAGGTACTTTTCTTAGTGTTCAATGAGCAATACTTCACATGGATGACAGACTTTGGCTTGAAACTGAAAAATACCCTTGTTATGGCCGACACAGGCAACGGATGGACTGACTATGTAGTGTGGGCTCCGGGCGTTGTACATTCAGCTCTGCTGGCTCTCTGTCAGATTATAGTACCGCGCCAAGGTCACCAACATAGAAAAACCATGTTTTGTTGTCATTTGTGAAAAGAGCTTTGAGTTGAAGTGGAATCACCATTGAAAATAAACAAATGTATACCAGGAGCAAGTATAGATTGCAGGATTACAGAATGAGCCATGAGGAGACATGTATGAGGAAGCATCTTTAAAGTGGAATTCCTAATTAAAATGCACTGCTTGTGGGGGAAAAGAGAAGAAAAACGAAAAGAGAAGAATAAAAAACTATTGACGACTATTGTGCTTTATGAATGAAGTCACGACAAAAGCTGCATAAATACTTCGACATGTAAATCAGAGTGCCGGCAGTCATTATTTACTGTATGAACTTGAGAAACAATCAGTAAAAAGGAAATTGTAAAAAGAAAATTGCTTGTAAAAAAAAAAAAAAGACAGATAACATTCAATGGGGCACATTACTAAGGGTCTGTGGACACAATTTCTGTTCGGGGTTTCCGAATACTCCGATGTGCCATGAATGCACAGGGGTTTTTGGCGCATGTATCGAATTTAGTGCATCGGAGCGGCTTTCATGCGACAACAAATCTGGGGAGGCGTGTCGGACAACCCGCATGATTGGACCGACATAACCGGAATTTAAAATTCAACATTGTGTCACAGACATGGCCCTGTTGCAAAACGTACACGGGCAGACAAGAAGGGTAAACTCCAGCGGACTGAGCGGGGAGCGGACACATGCAGGAAATTGATTCAACGATCGTGATGAATCACAGGCAGCTGCCGAAACAAACGCACTTCGGGGTTTGGGACGGGAGGGTACGTAACATGTGCCCCATTGGTTATTTGAGGTAGGCATTAGAATCTTATAATTGGTCAAGAGATTATCAATGTGTGGGAGAATTATAAAAGAGACAGCTCTAAGATTATGGACAAGTCTTGAAAGACTTATACAGTGTAGGAGAATCAATTAAGAGGAGCTGACCGTATCAGTGATTGTAGGGAGAAGGGCGTTACCATACGTTAATACTATTCGTCATAGAAATCTGCTTTCCCCCAATAATAAACATGTGGATAACAGGAAACTAACTAGGAATGATAATAATAGGTGTGCCCTTTCCCCTAAAAATGTTTCAGAAGTGGCATGGTCCCTTAGTGTCTCTCAGAGTGATGCTCTATTGAACATCCCTTGATAGCTTGGTGGCTAAGTGGGGTACCACTACTGCCTGCAGCATCGGGGTACTGTTCCAAGTCCACACAGGTCAACATCTGCAAAGAGTTGTATGTTTCTCTCTGTGCCTGTGTGGGTTTTCCCCCACACTCCAAAAAAACATTAGTGTTAGGTTAGTTAGATGTGAGCCCCATGAGGACAGGACCCGATTTGGCAACGTGTGACAGCGCTGCTAAATTGTTAGACGCTCATAAATAGATACTAGTTTATTATTATATGGCCACAATAAAACTTACTATTGAACTGTCACTTCTTCTTTTCTATAACCCCAGGATGGCAAATGCTAAGTTCTATTAATGATATACCCAAAATGATTTCATATGCTGACGAACCGAAAATCAATGAAAAACAGTTGTTGGAGACACCTGATAGTCCATGCTCATGCTTACCCTCAATTTGCCTTGGCACACTCATGGCCTCTGTTATTGACAATGTAATTTCATACTAACTCCATGCTTTGTCAGTGTCATTGCAAAATAGATTTTAGAATGAATTTTGGATTAGGGAGCGATGTGACCATGGTCATGAAATGTTTACAGCAAGAGTGCCAACTGGTGGAGATGAGGAACTGCCAGTGTTGGGCAAGGGCTCTTGTACTGAGTCTATAATTAGTGTACTTAGGCTCAGGGAGAGCTTGTCAAGAGATGGGTTCATGGGGGTTTAGCCGACGGTTGTTCAGTGCCTCTGTCGTTTGAGACATACAAATAGAATGAAGAAGGTTTTCCTTCAGTGCGGGTTACCAGCAGATGATGCAGAGCAGTATAAAAGTGAAGTTTTTGCCATGGAGGCACCACCTTACTGTGTTTACAGGTAGTTACAAAATTACGTTGTGCCCTTTCTGTGCCGCCAGAGAAGAACTTATGCATTGCTCCTTTTAAACACCACAGGTACACTGACTCATTCACACCAAAACTGCACGGAAATTATACAATAAAAAAATCTGCTGAATCTATATGGAATACATTCAGATATTACTGCAGGTTCATGCAGCGTTTGGCTGCATATTGTTACAGAGAACTCACATCTGCATTAGGAGAGGAGAAATTGAAAGTGGATTATCTATCCCCCAAACATTATTTGGTTGGCAGGTGGCTCCATAACTTTAAACCTCCAATTGATTATAAAGCTACCCTAATATAGAAAATTTTCACCCAGACGACACAGTAAGTCCAGTATCGTTCTGAGGGAGGAGCCAGTACACATGCGCAAGGTACAGAGTGCATCTGCCATTATGTGAAGCAATTCTTTGAGGTGATTGATGGTCGAGCCAACCATGCATGGAAGTCGTGTGTCTTATTCTTCCAGAGACAGACTGACGACGTGGGAAAAAGTAATGTAAGTACACAACATGCACAGTGGAGTGTGCAGATTCATGATTGTGGAGCACGTTCTAATCGAAAATCTCGGCGCTCACGCACACTTTTAACAGCCACCAAACTATTTTTGGTGCAACCTTTAATATAGAGGTGTGTGTGACACCTTCTGTCGGACACTGCATGATAAAATGTGGTGCCGGTCCAGACTTTGCACCGGGACCGCCCCTTCAGTGCAGAAATTTGTGCTGTTGTCGGAAGTAATAGTGCCATGGACATTCTAATAAATGGCACGAAATTTGCACTAAAAAAAAAGGTGAAAACTAATAGAAAAAACTGGCGCAGGGGCGAGAGCATTGTGTTGTGGGCCACACAGTTGTTTGGCATAGGGACATGTAGAACCGCCCTGTGGCCACTACCCTACGTCCCATTTACTTAAAGTGGTGCACCCATTCAGTTCTGGCTTCTTCCACTAGGACAACCTGTGCTCCGTTTCATGGATCGTGTGAGAATTGTAACACTTAATATAAATATTGTCTGAAAAACCATCATCATAGCATGAGATTCTATTAGTATGGAACAGAATAATCCAAAAGGAAGGTTACTGAAGTCCTGTCATTCCCGTCTTTGTAGGTGACGATTCTAGGGTTTTTTTTATCTTGTGCTTAGCATTTGCCTCTGGAGTTTGCTAACTCAGGCACAATATCTTACTACGGCTAGGTCCACATTTTATCGGACAGCGTATCATCTGCAGTATCTTTTCTGAGGCTTGATGTGCAACAACTAGAGATGATGGCAACATGCTCGTCCGAGCTTGAGCTCGGTCGAGGCATTAGGGTACTCGAAATGCTCGTTACTCGGGACGGATACTTCGCTCCGCTCGAGAAATGGCAGCTCCCCGCGTTTGGCTTGTTGGCGGCCCAGAACCAGAGGCCAATCCAAGCAGGAGACTCTGCACTCCACCCAGCATGAGGAGTTACCCGACAAGTCGATAGCAGTGGTGGTGGCCAAGCTCAGGTGAACCTGTGATGACTAGCGCTGGCCGCCGCTGCTCGGATCATTATGTCTTGGATGCCGCTAGGGAGAGAGAGCTGTGCTGGTCCGGGAAAGGTTAGGGTGTTCTATTAGCTATTTAGGCAGGAGGAATCTTCAAAGAAACCCAACGCCCTTTAGGGCACAATAACGTTCTACTTTTTTTATTTAATTTGCTATCTTTTACCTTTTGTGAGGATTCGCAGGGGGACTTTGTCTCCCGTGTCGTTTAGATCTTAGGGGCACACCATTCCATTTGCAGAGAGCCGACGTGGAAAATCAGTCGGGGTTGAGAGATTCTATTAGGCAAAAACTCAGTGTCATCTAATCTGGCCCTTCGTAGTGAATGCTTCTTGGAATTGGCGAGAACTAGCCATGGATGATCCACACCGCTTCTGAATAGCCTACATGTAGGCATGCGATATATTATTTGGGTTGATCTGCTGGTGGCTGTAAGTTTCGCAGTCATGTAAATTGCCACTTTGAGCAATTTGTAGTGAGACTTGCGGCCGATGTTGTTCTCGCGCTTAGGAGCGTCGCACAATATCATAGCAACGGCCGAAGTGGCAAAAAGTTTCAGTTACGGGGTTGGGATTTCTATTAGGCCACATAAATACGTGTCATCTCATCGGAAGTAGTGTGCTTCCTTTGCTACTTGGCTAGAAATAGCCATAGGAGAATAAAAACAGCTTTTCGAAGCCATACAGTAGCGTTATAGAGTTTGATTCTGGTTGATCTGAGGGTGTGGCTGTAGTTTCTTGCAGTGCCTTTTGTTACTTGCCACATCTGAGCCATTTGTAGTGAGACTTGCAGGCCCGCTGTTTGTTCTGCGCTTAGTGGGCACATATCCATAGCAACGGCCGACCCCGTGGCAAATCAGTAGGGGGTTGGATTTCTATTACGGCAATAACTCAGTAGGTCCTCTCTTCTGGCATAGTAGTGTGCTTCTGCTTTGATACTTCGGCTAGAAAATAGCGCACACTACGGAGCTACAAACAGCTTCTTGAAGCCTACCGTAGCGTTCATTATTTGATTTCTGGTGATCTGCTGGTGGCCTGTAGTTTATGCAGTGCAGTTATTGCCAAGTCTGAGCAATTTGGAGTGAGCTTGCGGAACCGCTGTGTTTGCGCTCGTGGCGCACACATCATAGCAAAGGCCGAAGTCGGCAAACCCTCAGTAGGGGTTGGATTTCTAATAGCAATAAATCAGTGTTCATTCCTTGGCCATAGTAGGGTGCTTCCTTGATACTGGGCTAGAAACATAGCCCTAGAGAATTGCAAACAGCTTCTTCTGAGACTGCCTCCCTAGCGTTCTATATATTTTGATGCTGGTTGATCTGCTGGGTGGCTGTAGTTTCTGCAGTGCAAGTATGCCCACATCTGAGCAACTGTCGTGAGACTTGCGACGCTGTGTTCGGCTTGCTTAGGGGCGCAATATCATTAGCAAACGGGCGAGAGGGGCAATTCAGTAGGGGTGGGATTTTATATTAGTGCAATAACTCGGCGTCATCTCATGGCCATAGTAGTGTGATTCCTTTGATACTTGGCTAGGCCAAATAGCTATAGAGAATACAAAACAGCCTTCTTGAAGCCTACCTAGTAGCGTTATATATATTTGATTCTGGTTGATCTGCTGGTGGCTGTAGTTTCTGCAGTGAATGTACGTGCCAATTTCTGAGCAATTGTAGTGAGACTTGACGAGGCCGCTGTGTTCTGCGTTAGTGGAGCACATATTCCATAGCCAAGGCCGGAGAGACAGAAAAGTGGCAAAGTCGGTAGGGGTTGGATTTCTATTAGGCAATAAACTCAGTGTCCTCTCATCTGGCATAGTAGGTGCTTCCTTTGATACTGGCTAGAAAATAGACCATAGGAGAATCCCCCCCAGCTTTTTGAAGCATACGGAGCGTTCTGCGTTCTTATATTTGCTTTCTGGTTGATCTGATGGTGGCGGTAGTTTCTGCAGTGCTGTGACTTGCCATTCTGAGCAATTGTAGTGAAGACTTGCACGGAACCCGGTGTTCTGCGCTTAGTGGCGCACATATCATGGAAAGGCCGAAGGGCAAAAATTAGTAGGGGTGGCTTTCGTTATTTTTAGGCACAAAACTCAGCGTGTCATATCCATCTGGATTAGTAGTGTGCATCCTTTGATCTTGGATCGAAAAGTAGCATAGGGAGAATTAAAAACGCTTCTTGACGCCTACAGTAGAGTTCTACTATATTGATTTGGGTTGATCTGCTGGGCTCTGTAGTTTCGTAGTTCTGCAGCGCAGTACTTGCACAATTATGAGCAATTGGAGTGGGACGTGCGACCCGCTGTGTTCTGCGAGTAGTGGCGCACATATCCATAGCAAAGGCGAAGTGCAAAATTCAGTAGGGGTGGCTTTTATTAGGCAATAACTCAAGTGTCCACTCATTGATAGTAGTGTGCTTCCTTGACCTTGGCTAGAACAATAGCCATAGCAATCGGATAGGATTGTTTGGTTTTAAAAACTCAACCAACAAACCAAAAACACAAAAAAAAAAAAAAAAACACAAAAAAAAACACAAAAAAAAAAAACCCAAAAAGAAGTAAAAAAAAAAAAAAAAAGTTATCAACTCTCATTTTAAAAATGGTTTAACCCGAGGGGCTAGGGGGTTTAGAAGGGAACGAGGGCCCGGGGGATCTGTGGGCGTCAAACTACTGCAGGGGGTCAAGAGGCCGTGGTCTGGGCGGGGTGAGACACACCTGCTTGATGAGGGGTCGGGGAGAACGCCGCAAGAGCTAGAGCTACATCCCTAGGTTATGTCTGAAGTCTGGGATCGTGGTATAGGTAGAGCAATGTTGAGGCCAGACCCGTCGCGAACAGGTGACTTCGTTGGATTGCGTGACAATGGCCGAGCAATTTGCTCCACCACCAGTAGGGTTTTCACGCAGTTCCACCATTTCACCGAAATCGCCCACTCCTCCGCTCCGCACCTCATCCTCCTCCCCCAAAAGTCTGCCCCCACTCCAGGAAAATTTGGCATTTGAACCGGCCAATACTATGAGGAACTGTTTTCTTGACCCTTTCCCACAGTCACAAACCACTTGTCCGGTTGCTGCTGAGCAATTTTACGATGCCAGGTTTAGTCCAACCAGTCACAGTATGTGGGTGATGAATGACCTTCTTGACGTCGTGGAAGTTGCTAGTGTTGTAAAGAGGTGGTCCGACAGATTTGAGAGACCACGGTTGTCAGACCGTGGGGAGGGAGGAGATGCTTGTAGGGAAGGAAGGCCGAGGGGGAGCAGACTGAGCGGAATCGAAGGAGAGGACTGGTATGGTGGGCCAGACCAACGGGGAGTGGAGGAGGGGCCGGGGTGAAACACAGCACGTTCTGAGACGGAGGAGAGTCCCGAACCCCTGAACAGGTTGGAATGATGGCATTGGTGGGCGGACGGCGAGGGCAGTGCCAGACGCGGTGCATCCAGGCGCCACTGTCAACTAGTGAACGCCACGCTCGGTGAGGGGCTCTGCGGCGATGAAGGAGGGCTAGATTCTTCAGAAGTGTGGAGGTTTTTTAAGGGGAAAAACAACACTGGATGAACCCCGACGACTGTGGTGTGAAAACATTTGCCCAAACCGAGGCTCAGCAGGGGTCCAGTTTACCACACTATTATGCACGTGTTTATCCACCACCAGTCTGCGCGAGTTGAATGCTAAGACCCACTCAGTGGAACAAGCCGTCACCTCGGCGTGACCCACTGTCCTTCCCGTGTCAGTGTAGTCAGCCCCTGCCCAGGACAGTACATGGCATCAAACAACCCATCGTCGCTCCTTCCACAGAATCCTCCCTACCGCATCAACAAGCAGTTCCATGTTCGCTCTCCATACCCCAGGACGCTGGAGCGGAAACACGCAAATAGAGTGAGACCCCACCGGCACGCCAAGCCCTTAATGTGCACCTCTCCAGATTGCTTAGCATGGAGGATGATGCCCATAGGCTAGTAAGACCGAGGAATTTCGAAACTCCATGGCGGTCGGCCCCGCCCCTCGGTATTCGGTCACCCCAGCCGCCACTAAATGTTCACGATTGTGCGTGCCCCGCCCTGCACCAGCAGGTGCCAGACAAACATCATACGTCCCTGACCAACGCCGTTTTGAAAAGGTCCACGTGACCACGGCCACAGTGGACGAGTATGGGGCCTGTGGGGTCTTTCCCCTCCCCTATTCTTCTGGCAGGGCTAGCAGGGCCATTATAAGCAATCGCTGACGGCACATTGGTTAACTTGGTGGAGGCTGGGACCGAGTCTGACCTGGGCGCTCTATTTATACCTGCCGACGCCGCGGAGTGCGGGGCTCCTACCTCGGTTCCAGGTTGTTTTCAGGCCTACTATGCCTCTGTACTCCTCCCACACCCCTCTCTACCTCCTCCCGAAAGAACTACCATCAGTGGGCACGGCGCCAATCAGTCGGCTAGCTTAGGCACAGCAGCAGTTGCCGTCGCGTCTAAGCACAAGCAGGCGGTGCTCAAATGCTGAGCCAGAGACAAAAGGCACACCGCCATAAGAGCTATTTACCGGGCATCACGGCGCCGACTGATCTGTGGCTGGGCACCGCTGAACCTCAAGCCGGGAATGGGTGTGGTGTACAACGTGAGCCGTAACCTTGGTGGCGGCTCTGCAACTCGGCAGACTGACACAGGTTGCCATGAATGGCCCATGTGTTAAATTGATAGTGCAGCGTTTCATCAGACATCCCCAAATCTGTCTGATGTGCTCACGAAGGTGCGCCGCATTGTGCGCAATTCAGGAAGTCCAGCCCAGATTGTGACCACTCTCAGGGCCAGCGCAGGCCGCTCCATGCTCAGGCTCACCGACTGCTGCGCGACGGTGCCCACGAGGTGAATTCAACACTGAAATGTTACCAGAGGTTACCAGCAGAGCAGAGCGATTGTAGGACCTGCCAGATGTCAAACTTCACCAGAACTGGTGGTAGTCAGGTCAAGTCAGTTCCTGAAAGTCTACAATGAGGAGTGGAGTGGATGTTGATATCGTCCGGTGTCTGACGTAACTTGAGGAAGTCAACACAGGGAGGTCAGTGGCTATGCCGCCTCTCTCACCTCACCATCCCGCCTGTTGGCATGTGAATGAAAAACTCTCTGGTCAGCATGATATGACAGTCGGAATCTTTTGCGTCGTCACAAGTGACGGTGGGAAGAATATCCTGTGATAGCCAAAGCACCTCTGAGGTCTGTTTGTTCAGCGCATATCGGAGGAGGTGGAGGTGGAGGAGGATGAGGAGGATAGAGGACGGAGCAATGTTGGCGAGAACAAGAGGGGACCATTGTTGAGTCCTTCATGTTCGAGCGTGTATGGGCTAGAAGAAGGGGGTGGCGGAGGAGTTGGAGGTGGCGGAAATGGACAGTCAGGCCAGTGAGGGGCGTGACTTCTACGGTTGGGTACTCTGGCGCATATGGCCGATTTCAGGCTAGGCTGCCATCCCGTGACCCTCGCGTTCAAAGATAAGTTATTCCAGCCACGATTAGTGGTGTTACCTCTCATGGGACCACGGTACATTTAGCAAAATCTTCCCACTTCTTACATCCCTGGCAGAGGAATGGAGGTGTTGAGAATGCCTGATACAGCAGGGCCTGAGGGCACAAAGACGGATGAACCCAGGTATTTCCCTTCTGAAAGCGGCTAGCCGGCAGTAGTAGTAGTTCCCAGAGTGCGTTCGCTTCCTGCGGGACAAGTAGCGAGGGAGATGTAGAGGCCGGCAGGGAGTTGCGCACCGAAGACAGCTCTGGCAAAGGGCTACGCTTTTACAAGGCTGTTGTGCCAGCTTTAGTCATCCCAGCATAGACATGTCACCGCTCCGTTCACCCAGCTCGCAGCGTTCGGCTGCTCTTCTACCCCAGAAAGATGGTGGGGGCTACGTAAGCGTAGCTGACCATACCACGTCCTAAATGACACAAAGCTCCTAAATCTACTGGGCTTTTAAAGGGGGGGGGGGGGCTGGACCATCCATTCCTGTCACATGTGGCACGAACTGGCGCATGTACGCTTGGAGGGGTTCTTGCCTCTGCATGCCCGCTAGCGTCTGGTCCCCGAGCGGGGTTGTAACGTGAGCTCGTGGGTGGCCATCATCACCGATAGCGTAACGGCTGCTCGAATCGCAGCGCTGACAGGCTGACGCGTATTAAAATGAATAAAGGCTGGATTTCTCAGAATTTTCCAATTCCTCCACCAGGTGAGGAAGAGTCAAACTGAGATAATTGTACTACACCTCTCCTTCTCCTCCTCATTTTCCTCCTTCTCCTCCTCTTTGTACAGTAACAGCAGAGGAAAATGGCTCTTTTTTGCACAGGGCCCATGCCCCGCATTTGATATTTAGTACTTCATGCATTTACTTTTTTCTGGAGGGACACAGAACCGGGTCCTCTGTGTGAAACAATTTTGTGAGAGCACATACAGGCAATAATCTATCCATTTTTCTGGAGGGCCACCTATACCGGTCCTATGTTTTAAAAAGTTTTGGGCCGCACATACGGGCACTCAATCTATTTCCAGTTTACTGGCAGGGCCACTACCTGCTCTCTGGTTTGAAACATTTTTGGGAGCCACCTACAGGCACTCAATTATTTCCTTTTTAATGCAGGGGCCACCCTTACCTGCTCCTCTGTTTGAAAAAATTGTTGGAGCAATACAGGCACTCAATATATTCCATTTTATGGAGGGCCACTACCTGTCCTTCTGGTTGAAAATTTTGGGAACTGGCCAATAAGCAATTCAATCTATTACATTTGTACGGCAGGGCACCACACTGTCTCTGGTGAAACAAGTTGTTGGGACGCAACACCTACAGGCACTTCAATCTATTCCATTTTAAGCAGGGCCACCTACCTGTCCTATGGTTTGAACATTTTTGGACTGCCACATTACAGGCACTAATCTATTCCATGTTTAACTGCAGGGGCCCACCTACCTGACTCCTTGGTTTGAACACTTTCTGGGACACTGCAACAACAGGCCCTCCATCATTACATTTACTGGAGCGGCCATCCTACCTGATCCTTGGTTTGAAACCTTTTTGGGACTGCACAGACAGGCACTCAATCGATTTCCATTTTACCGCAGGGCCATCCTACCTGTCTTGGTTTGAACCAATTTTTGGGACTGCCAATACAGGCACTCAATCATTCATTTACGGCAGGGCCACTACCTGCTCTGGTGAAACAATTTTTGGGACTGCCAACAGCCAGGCATCATCGATTCCACTTTTCCGCAGGGCCACCCTACCTGCTCCTCTGGTTTGAGACTTTCGGGACTGCGCAAGCAGTACACCAGGCACCAATCATCCATGTTTACTGCAGGGTCCACCTACCTGCTCCTCTGGTCGTTTTTGAAAAACATGTTTGGGACTGCCAGCACTACACCGGTCACTTCAACATATCCATTTTAATGGAGGGCCACCTTACCTGCTCCTATGGTTGGAAAAATGTGGGTGCCACATAAAGGCACTATCCACATTCATGGGCTCCAAGCAGCCTCCAAACAGTTTGTTCCATTGTGTCTACTCCAAAGTTCGTCCATATAGCTGCCTCCGCCCCATTTTTTAAACCCCCCCCATCGTCCTTTCCAAAGCCGATTGGGTTGTCAGGCAGAAATTTTGGTTGTTGTCAGGCACTATCACACAACAAAAGTTGTTAAATTTGGCGCCACCCTGCTGTGCTATTCACAAATATAACTGGCAAACTTTTACCATTTCTGATATTATTTCCAGCTGTTCTTGCGCATCTGTTACATTCCCTCACCCGGCTATCCTAATTAGAAGAACGCTACTACACGTGATTCTTAGACAAAAAGGTTCTTAGAAGGGCTGGTTGGGGAGGAGATAGAGACAGCGGGCTGGATTGCTAAAGATCGCCTGGCAGCGGAACGCGCACACCATGGCAATCATGCGATCTGCGCCTATGTCACTTCCCCTTCAACCGGCCCAAATCACGCAAACCAGTATAAGAACGCTACCTACAACCCTTAAACTTGGTGCAAGGTGAGGGCCGAGTCAGGACCCCTGGGGTCTTGTCATATACTTGCCGTACGAAGAGGAATTGCTAGAAGACGTGGCACTACCTCGGTCAAGGTCTTCAAAAGGCCTATATACCTCATCTTCAACACCTCTCAAACTCCTCCTCCTTCTGATATTATTAACAATCCGGTGGGTTGCATCAGGCGGGCCATCAGGCCGGATAGCTCAGGCACAGCAGCAGTGCGTCGCTAAGCGGACAGCGGCCCCAGTGGTTGCTGGAAACTGCTGAGGCCTAGGCGATAAAAGCACACGCCCAGAGCTATTTTGACAGGGCATTCAACATCAAAGTTGTTACCTTTGTCGCACCCTGGTGTAAGCACAAATATACTGCAATTTTACCATTTAGGGGTTTTAATGTAAGCGTCGTTCTTGCCGATTGTGTACATTACCCTCACAGGCCATATCAAAACTTATAAGAACGCTACTTAAATTGACTTTATACAAAAGTCTTGTAGAAGTGCTGTTTGGGAGGTATCTAGACCGGGGCTGTGATTGGACGAAGCTAGCCATGGCAGCCGCGTAGAGCAAGCGCCATTGCCAAGAGTCCAACTAAAAGGTCTTGGGTTTTAAACTGCAGGCCCCTGTAATCTACTACTAGTTCCCACTGAAGATTATCTACATGGCCCCTTATCAAACGAGAGCTGTGTAAGGCAGAATTTTGGGTTGTTTCATGGACTTCCATGATTCCATGTGTCCCACCCTGCTGATGAATCAACACAATATTATGGCAAACTTGCGCAGGGAACGAATATATGTTGAGCGCTATCTTGCTCACCTCCTTGGTTCCTCTTCTGCCACCTCATTGGTTTGCAGCTGAGTCCATTTCGGGTAATGTCGCATGACACTCTAGCCTGCTGCCGCTGCTCTGCATTGCCGTCACGATAGTGTCAGGGTCAACTATTGGATGTTTAGATGCATTATAGCGTCATCTGTCCCTGCTGTCATGGGCCATGCTGGTTTTTTTTTCTGCCGCATAATTTTTGCACAATGGTGGATGATTCGGGCAGCCTCCAGAGGCATCCACTGCATGCTAACTGCCCTGCGATGTTTTCCGGTCAATGTTCCGGGGTTTGTTTCATCCTTTTTGAGGTTTCCCATCGTTGTTTGGCCAAGCTTCCTGGCCAGAGCTTTGGTCCCCTTGACACAATGCTCGATCTACATTGACTTCAATGGGGCTCGTTATGAACGAGCACTGAGCATCGGGAATAAGTCGTCTCGAATAAGGTCCCGAGCATTTTAGTGGGTTAAGCTCATCTTGTAACAACCATCCAATAAAGAGCCAAGCCTGTCTAATAAGCCCAAATTATAAAAACATGATGCAATTATCATACCATCTCAGTACAAGCTAATAATTTCAGCGTAGTAGGAAGTTAGATCAGAGCTGAGGGTATTATATATATTTATATATAGATATATATATATATCAGCATTCTAACAGTGTGGTAAACCACTATCCGTCAGCAAAACTGAATTCCGAGTTGTGTTGCTGGGTGATGTTGTTAATTTGGCACAGATAAATTCATGCTTATTCGTTGTGTTTGGTTGTTGTTTGTTCACACAGCCGGTTTATATAGCCTTTAAGTGAAGATATTTCCTGAGTCACATATGCGGAATGGATAACCATATCACTACTGGGCAAGAAACACCGGCGATACCATCTAAGTTTGGAGAAAGAAACCAGTGAGAGCGGATGAGCAGCTTCTGAGACAAACCAAACAGAGCCGTGAATTAGCATTCCTAGATAGACAATGGGCAATGATGCAATGGTGGGTGTATTGAGGGATGGAATGAAGAATGACAGCCTAGCTCAGCATTCATTTCACTGAAAAGTACATAGTTATGTCCTTACCCTGGAAAATAGAGGCTATGGCGAATTTTAGCCTTTAAAAACTGGTTGTTGAAATTCATGAAGTGACACCTCAATTTGTAATATTCAAATACGCATCACTTTCATAGCCATACTCTTTACCATCCGCATAACCCAAAAAATCACAATAATAAGTAAACGAGTTAGAAAAGTAGCGCTATCTGAGGGATGAAAACACGGAAAAGTAGACCTTCTCACAGAAAAACACCGAATCAGAGGATGACCCTTCACAAGAACGAATGCTAGCGTCTAGGAGACAGGCTAACCAGGTCATGTGTGTGGGGTTATGTGGCAGGATAGCCTCACAGGGGTCAGTCAGGATATGTGTGTTATGTGGCAGGCTAACCAGGTCATGTGTGTATGGTTATAATATTCTGACAAGTATGCTGCAGTTATACATTGCAGTTATAATATTCTGACAAGTATGCTGCAGTTATACATTGCAGTTATAATATTCTGACAAGTTTGCAACTGCAGTTATACATTGCAGTTATAATATTCTGACAAGTATGCTGCAGTTATACATTGCAGTTAGACAGGGCAGGAGACAGGTAAGATGGTAGAGAAAAATGAACAATTACGTTTGTCTAAAAATGTTTTCCTTTTTCTCCCTGTTTGCTATGGTTGTTTTACTTGCCTACCATCCATCTATTCTACCAGTACCAACTATCCATATCAATGCCTCCATTCTTCACTCACCTTTGTACACTAGTTACACAGTCAATACTTTTTGTAAACATACTAACCTATCACAGTGTTCTCTTGTGAAGCAAGAAATAACTTCTTTTAAATCTTTGAAGCATCTTCTGACTCTTCTCTTTTTCCTCCTGCTTGCTACAGGGGACATCTCTCCTAACCCAGGTCCACCTAATGCTTCACACCGAAACCCTGCTAACCTTATAAAGATTCAGTGTATCCCCTCTTCTCCTACTCCTCCATCCGTAACCCCTTTAAAATGTGCCCTATGGAATGACCGCTCTGTGTGTAATAAACTAGAATCTGTTCATGACCTCTTTCTTTCTAAGTCTTTTGACATGTTGGCCAACATGGAAACCAGCAGGATGACTCTGCCTCAGTTGTGGCATTGTCTTTTCTCACTGCTCCAGACCGAAGAATAAGCAGGGAGGAGGGGTAGACATACTACTCTTTCCAAGTTGCACTTTCCAGGTTATTCCTCCTGTACCCTCTCTTACTTTCTCACCTTTTGAGGTTCACAAAATCAGACTTTTCCACCCAGTCTCTCTTCGTGAGGTTGTAATATACCGTCCTTCTGGCTTACTCTATCAGTTCCTTGACGACCACATTGCCTCTTGGCTCCCTCACTTTCTATCCTGTGACATTCCAACTATCAACTACCAACTATTAATAATTGTTGATTGACAATCAACAATTATTAAAAAAAACTCTAACATCCATCTTTGGAAGTAACGCGTCATTCAATTCCACCCCTTACCCTTTTCTCTATTTCCATACTCTCTCTCTGGACCACCATCCAGCTCTGGGGCCGGACACTGCAACTCCACTGTCACCTCACCACTACCTTGCTATTCCCCCATTGTGCACATACTACTAGGCGCCTGGCTCTAAAACAAATCCCTCAACATTTTTCACTCTAATCTTGATCTCTAATATCATGTGCTCTCTCTTCTTGAAATCTTAGTCTCTAATATCATGTGCTCTCTCTTCTTGAAACTTAATGGGGTACATTTACATACCCATCCAGAGGAGTTCATAGAAAGTGCATTGTCCATGTATAATGCACTGTGCTGCGATTCATTAAGATTGTGCTATTGATATTCTGCAGGTCCGCCGCAATTCACCTTCTTCTTCTTGGTGCATGTAAGTGCATTGTCTTGTGACACAATTTAAAATTTAAATCCTGTGCTCAGTCCGAATCAGTCGAATCGTCCGACGGCACACCCCCTGATTTCTGTTGCATGAAAGCCATTGCAGCTGCGCCAAAATCCGATCATGACACAATCTCTTGCTAAATACCTGTCTCTCCTTATCATTCCAGCATCTACTAATCGACTCAACCATGACATCTCCATCTCGGTCTGAGGGATCACTATAGCACCGAGAAAGCAGGTCTGCTGTCTTGGGGTTGTGCTGGACTCCAACCTCTCCTTTGGACCGTAAATTCAATATCTTGCTCGCTCTTGCTGCATGCATCTCAGAAACATCTTCAGAATCTGCCCATTTCTGATAATTGAAACTTCTAAAATGCTAATTGGTGCGCTGATTCACTCTCGACCTGAATACTGTAACTCTAGGTCGTTTCACAGGTGCGACTGGTCCGCGATGGCAGCCAAGGTAGCAATATAGGAGTCTTTATCCGGGATGACAGTGGGAGAACAGCACAGGAACACAGAAGCTGGGACATGGATCAGGAACATAGGAACAGACAGGCACATGGATCAGGAGCACAGGAGCAGGACCGAGGGAACACAGGAGGGGGAACTTGAATGCAGAATACACGGGCACACACAGGAACGCTGGAGACACACAGGAATGCTTGGATACACACAGGAATGCTTGGATAAACACAGGAACTCTTAGATACACAGGAGGGCTTTCTCTTTAGAAGAATGGCTTGAAGATCTGACAGGGAGTGATGGGAGCCGCAAAATTAAATGCAGACCCGGAAGTGGCCAGCGCCAATCACCTGTGCACTGGCCCTTTAAATCTGGAAGTACCACCACGCGGGCGCCCTAGGGAGTGGGGCCGCCCACAGGGTCTAGTCCAAATGGGAGTGGGAACCTGGAGAGGTAAGACCACGGGAGCGGAGACAATGCCGTGGAAAGGGGCACGGGTGCACCCGCGATCCGTGATAGTGATTGCGGGGGTGCCCGTGACACCTTACTCCTTCTGAATTCAGTTTAAAATAATAACCTTCATCCACAAAGCTCTGCATAATGCGGCACCTCTCTTCTCTCATCTCAGACTATCGCCCAACCTGTGCTCTTTGATCTGCCAGTGATATTTGATTAATCTTTACCTTAATTTCAACCTCTCATCTCCAGGATTTCTCCCGAGCTGCACCAATTCTGGAATGCCCTTCCCTGGACTCTCAGACTAATACCCACCCTCCAAAGTTTCAAACGTGCTCTTAAACCCATCTTTTTAGGCAAATCTATCACACTTGTTAACTGCCTTACATGTCAACTCTCCCTTAACTAATCCATCCTATGTCCTATCTCCCGTCTCGTTATCTGGCAAATACCAGATATATACAAAGCTCCAGGCTTCTCTGAAGTCACTTTTACCTTGGACTTTGTATATAAGATTGTGTCTGATGACCGGTTCAAGCAGCAGAATTTTTATTTATTAAATTATTTTATACTGTTATACTGTTAAAAAGAATGGCTGGACCATTATACAAACTCTTTACCTCTTATGTCACCCCCTAATCCTCATAGACTGTAAGCTCTTGTGAGCAGAGCCCTCACTCCTATTGTTCCATCTCACTTTGCTCTGTAATGTAATATTATATTTGTATATGTCCCCTATGATTTGTAAAGCGCTATGGAATATGATGGCGCTATATAAATAAAGATTATTATTATTAGGTCAAGTATTATCTATTCTACTCTGTAACCCTTTAATGTGCCTTTTAGTTCAATGAATGCAGAGTTCATGCACGGGTAAGAGGACAAGCATATGATAATAGTGGGATTGATGGACTAATATTTTTCTGAATTAGTAATGCAGGAAGGTTCCTCCCTAGGGTGTAAGATGTATGAACTCTATAACAAAGTATGTGCAGAACATCCTCTTCACCAGGTCCTTGTCAAGCAGATAGCGAGAAAGTTTAAAGGTACAGACACATAATGTCACATGTAAAAAAAATTTACATACACCATAGAGACAATAGCAAGCCCCTGTGTAAGAGATCATTCCATACCAATTTTATTCACAGTCAAGTGCCAATAGCACAGAGATATCCCACACAATTGGTTAATTGGGATATTCACACAGGCTATCCTTGTTATTCTCTCCTCTCTGTATAAGGCTACATTCACACTAACGTATGGAGTACGTATATACGGCCGATATACGTCCTCCATAGACGGCAATGGGCGCACAGCGCCCTACGGGAGCGGTACGGTGCAGCACACGTGCGGCACCGTACCGCTCCATACCCGGGAAAAAGATAGGACCTGTCCTATCTTTACCCGTAGTACGGCGCCGTGCGCCATTACTTCCTATGGAGAGGGGCGGGGGTGAGCTGCGCTCACCTCCTCCTCCTCTCCCCGTGCACTGCCGTTGCCCGCTATGGTACGGGCGGGTAACAGCAGTGTGAATATAGCCTAAGAGAAGATTTCAGGATAAGCTGTCAGGGCATGGTATGATGATGATAGAATACAGAGAGGAAGAGACAAACTAAAGAAGGGAAAAATTCGGAAACATAGAGGATGAAAGACTACAAGGAAGTGGATGGAAGACTCTGGTTGTGATGGAGAGATTACAGAGTGAAGAAGGAGAGATACCAAAGCAGGATTTGGAGGACCAGTGGACTGAAGCAGAGGGTAATGGAGAGATTGCAGGGAGGAGGAGAGACACACTTGAGTAATTGCCCAAATTGCTGTGGACTATAGATACTGCAGAAGACAGCACACTATAGTAGAATAACATGTAGATAACTTTAGTAATTAGGTGTCAGAACACAATGCACGAACAGGACCAGGTAGTTACTTTGGAGCATAAGATTATTACTACCTACTCCTACAAGAGATAGGATGTAATGGTGCCACAATGAGCCATTTGAAGGACAGTCCATCACTAAATTTAGCTCCAGTTAGTTACCTGGGCAGCTGGTGATGTTTGGCCAGCCCTCCCATTAAACTTCCTTCCCCTTTAAGGCTAGAGTTCCCATGGTTTTCTAGGTAATAGTTGCTTTAACTATACTCTGTTGCCATCTGCTGCTCAAATAAAGTGTTAACACCTAAAGTATATCATGCCTACTAATGAAGGGTTAGAATGTGATGTTTATGTTATGTTGCAACATATATTATCATTCCTGCAGAATCACTGGGGCACATTTACTTAACCGTTCCCTGCGCAATCTGCGATCCGGACTGTTCGACGAGGATGAACTCTGCGCCCGATATCCTGCATGTGTCGCTTCCCCGATCAGGTCCACCGGAGTTCACCTTCTTCTTACCGGTGTATGTAAGTGCTTGGCTTGCAACACAATTTTCAAGTTGAATCCTGCGGTTTGTCTGAATCCGTCAGTTCGTCCAACGACGCGTCCTCGACGTGTGCCCTTAGTAAATGAGCCCCGCTGTCTGTGAATGGTTGGGAGATTAACATGCTTTGAAATGAGCTCTGCAGGAATCTAAAATAGGGGCTCATTCCAAGGTGCTGGGTCTCAGTGTGGTTAGTCAGCCCTCTTAGCAGTTTTGTCTGTTCCTTCAGAGAGATACATCTCTGTATGCAGATTGCTGCCTAAGGAGCAGAGCCAACCTGGCTACTGATTTCAATCTTCTAACCACTGACTCAAGGCTGAGGTACTCCTAAATTCCTACTCCACAACAGAATCATAGCCAGAGCCAATCCACCAACTTCTGTGTTCCTGCAGAAAGGACCATTTATCTGCTTGTTACATGCCACTGTGTTGACTGTATCATATCATATCATCATAAAAGAGACTTTGCAAAGATTCCCATTATCAATTATGATGCCTGGCCCGCCACTTACGCCACAGGCCTCCACTTCACATCTGTTCAGGGATCTACTGTATTACCACATACATACTTGGAGTGCCTCAGGGGGAACCCTTATCTATATTATGGCCTCCCCCTCTTCTTGCATCTCCCTGCTAGCTCTGACAGGCATGGACAAGGCCTGTGGACCAAGCCACCATGATACATTTTGGCGCTAGGCCACACTACAGCCAGTCACTCTGGTCCCTGGGAACCCAGCTGCCTCTACACTGGGTCCTGGTGGGGCTCAAATTTCATGTTGTAGAACCCTATGTATATTCTCTGCCACTACTCTTACTACCAGAGAATCATCATATTACAATTGTAGAAAAATAGAGGACAGAATTTCCCACATTGTGAATTCTTGTGAGAGAATGAGCATATGTCTGACAATGTAAACAATGCATCCACCGCACCGTCCTCACCGCCTCTACAAGCCAAAGGAAATTAAAATTCAAACATAATGTGCAATCTGTAATGTGGATGGAGCAGGCGGCTGCTGCGTCTGCTGGGACCCGCACTTTGGAAAACATGTTGCCTGTGTAAGTGGATAAAGGGTCGACCAGATACAACTTGTTTTTGTTATTTTCTTTTTTGCCGTCTCCTCCAGTAACATGAACAGATTCTCTTGCTGTCTGTCATCCCATCGCCATTTTCTTTCAATTTTCACAACCACCTGCTAATTATCCTTCCCGGATCTATGAGCAGATGGAGCCATGAACTTTATTAAATAAACAGCTGAATTACTGGACTGTGTTTCGCTGGATATGAACAGCTCTCCTGCATGCTCCTTACAGGTACAAGGAGAAGTTGTGGTGCACCTGACCTTGACCTGGACTCATGGAGTGGATTGAGCTTTGCACATACTTCTAGATTATAAGAGATCTCACACGTAATACTTAGTACTTTCATGTACAGTATCAAGCAATTTAATAAGTGTTCTCTGAGAAAGTAACTTCCATCCCCATTGTGCATTTCCCTCACAGCTACAGATTCCAAGTCTTATGGTATGTCCTTGTTATTAACTTTTGAAGACATTTGTGTGACAGCAAGGCTTCAACTAGTATGAAAATCATTCAGAAATAACCGAATTTGCTGCATTATGGGAGAATAAGTTTATTTTCTTTTTGCAATTTCCAGACCAGCTTGTTACTGGTCTTACAGAGCTGTTGGAGGAAGGCCATCCATGTATATGTGATGATTGGAGTGCTCCCAGTGATGCAACATCTACCACTGGAGCCTAGCCTTTCTCGGGGTGAATGTAGACAGCCAGGGCCCAGAATACTGGAGTGGCTGGCTTATGCGCCCTTGGGCATGCTATGGTCATGGTGCTTGGTATTGGAACCAGAGGTTGGGTCTACAGCCTGGCAGGTCTCCAGCAGGTGGTGTGTGCAAGAAAAAAGAAGGGAGAGGCTGAGGGAAATAGTTTCTCCCAGTGGCTACCCCTGCTGCACTTTCCTCTGCTTACTCAAACTGACTCTGCAGGACTTCCCTTTGTGCTCCAGCCCAAAAGGGGTTTTTACACTCCCCTAGTTAGGTGGTAGCACTCTCCAATCAACTTCCAGCTTGGTTTACAATAACAACACAGAATATCATTGGTTTAAGACAATAGATATGTTAACTGTTGCCGTCCCAGACAGTGGTCCCAGCTGCAATTACAAAGTTCTCCACTTTGCATCACCCATCAGCAAGGTTGTTGCAGTAATACTATAAGCTCTGAGAGTCTTACTATATGACAATATATGTTTCTTTGCTTGCTGAGGCTGTACTTGTAGAGCAATGGTCCCAGCTCCAATTACAAAGTTCCTCACTTTTGGAGACCTCCTAGCAAGGTTATCACTCTAACTAGGCAGCTCCTATGCACCGACAGGGTTGTTGCATACCCCCCTTGGTAATATAACAAGCCGCCCACGGTTCGACTATGGACCAGATGGGGATATAGGTTGGGGCTGGCTAGTAGTACAGTAGTACTGTAATTCTGTAATCCACTCCTTGCACCAAGGCCTGAAATTTGTCTGAGGACACATCACCTAGGTGGCATACTCATAAACTTAAAGTGTGGGGGGGGGGGGCTGCAGTTTGTGTCTGTGTGGATTATTTGCTTATACACAAGTGTAGGGAAAGCTGAGGGAGAGATAAGTTTAGGTGTTTGGTTACTACATTAGTGAGGGCTTCTCCCTGCACATCACTGAGCGCTGGGGCAGTGAGACATGAGGTAATCAGCTGTGAGCAGGGAGAGAGATGTGGGCGTGTCTCTGCATCCGTAGTCTCTACTTCTTTATGAAGACGGAATGGCCAAAGTAACAGACATATGAGAGATTACTGACATCTAGGGGAAGTCTGCAGAATAGAAGAGGAAGGAGCAAGATTCGGGTAACTAATCCAATTGCAAAAGGGCTTAAAATTACCTGCCCTACAACATATCAAAAGTTTTTTGAAATGATGGTTACACTTTAAGACAGTGGTGGCGAACCTATGGCATGGGTGCCAGAGGTGGCACTCAGAGCCCTCTCTGTGAGCACCCAGGCCTTCACCCCAACACTTAGTTTGCCCGATAGGACTCAAGGCTTTCTTCTGGGGTCCAAGACAGCCGAGAAAGTGCCATGCTCAGCGCTATTTTAAAGCAATATCCTTGGCTGCCAGGACTACAGGAGGAGCGAGAAGGTGTAATAGAGATGGATTGTCATTGGAGCTCCTGCTCTGGGTCTCCTTATTCTGCCTCTTCGGGGGACCCAATAAGTTACTGCTTAAATTGTCATGTTGGCACTTTGCAACATACAAGTGGGTTTTGGTTGTAGTTTGGGCACTCTGTCTCCAAAAGGTTCGCCATCACTGCTTTAAGACATACAATTTAATATAACTGCACTCTCGCAGTCTTACCCTAGTGTATTATGTCTATGTGTCACTAGGTGCAGACAGATAAAGAGATAGCCTGATACAGTCTTGACACAGTTGCAAAGCCTAGCAAAGGCTAGTCCAAACGAACATATGGGGGCACATTTACTTACTCGTCCCATTTCGATCCCCGAGGTGCGTTGTCCAACGAGGATTCGGAGCTGCCGCGATTCACTAAGATCGTGCGTCCAATTTCCTGCATGTGTCACTTCCTGGCTCAGGTCCGCTGGAGTTCACCATCTGCTTCCTGGTGCATGTAAGTGCATGGCTTGTGACACAATTTTGAATGTTCCCTTAGTCTGAATCAGTCGGGTTGTCCGATGGCCACGTCCCTGATTTGTGTCGCATGAAAGTCGGCACGATTGCACCCAAAATCCAATTTCATGCGCCAAAAACCCCAGTTAAATGCACCACAAAACGGAAAAAGTTGGGAAAATACGGTCCGCAGACCCTAAGTAAATGTGCCCCATAGTATTGATTTCTATATTTGTAAACTCACATTGGCTTAATCAGCCAAATGGGTACATAGCTTGGCAAACGTTCGATAACGTTACATATGGTTGCTAGTAGTAGCAAATAGCCATGTCTATTTCCTGAAAAGAAAGGCATCATATGCAAAACATCAATAATTAATGTCCATTTCACCTGAAAGGGAAAGCATAATATTGATGGCAATCAATTAGATTTAATTAAATGTCCTTTTTCCTGTGGAGAATAATGACTGATTCAGACTGAGCACCATATTTAACATGCAAATTGTGTCACATTCCCTACAGTAAGTGCACCACAAAAAAGTTGGTGAACTGTTGGGCCAGTGCGGTGAAGCGACAGATTCATGATTTCTTGCTCACTTTCTTAATGAATCGGTCGCACCCAGCATTATACATGGAAAGAGCACTTTTAGTGAAGGTTCCGATTTTCTAAGTAAATGTGCCCCTATATGTTTGTTTGCTTGCTGAGGCTGTATTTGTAGAGCTTGAAGGCAAAGATGCACATGTTGCATTAAATTTGGGGTTCTTGGTATTCAAGAGGCTCTAAGACCCCTTTTCCATAGCAGAACAATAAATTATATGACTGGTGAGACCCAGGTACAGGCTTTAAATTAGGTCATCGGAGCTTTTGGCTACATCTTTCCAGGCACCAAACAATTTTTTCTGGTAGAGTTTTTATAGTAGTTACAAATCGTAATTAAATTATGTCTAGAGCTTGTTGTGAATAGAAGGGTGATGAGTTTTGTGCCTGTAATCATCTGGCAGCAGACAGACCCCATCTGTGTCCCCCGTACCTGATAATGGACATGAAATTGAAGTTGATTATTTCAATTAGTTTAAGAAATTGTTACCTTTAGTCATTTCCCATTTGCTCTTTAAGTTGCTGAAGCTGTGGAAAAATAAATTCAGGGAGAAATTAAATGCAAGTGGAGGATGCGGAGGGCAGCCATGATCAAGGGGTGATCATCACTACTTCTAATTTATTTCTTAAATTGTATGAAGAAAAACAAACACTAAGTATCTGTCAGCTAGAGGTCGGGGACAATATGGTGAAGCAAGAATTGTCTGAACATGATACAGAGTTTATGTACGAGCAAAGGTGGTTGATAAATTCACTGGTAGCATAAGAAATGTGCAGATTGATTGACAGATAGACTCGAGCAATGTGTAACAAAAAATGTTGATGTTTTAACTTTTGTTGGAAATTTTAAATTTGGTCTGCTCATTGTGTCCTCTTTTTTCCCTATATTTGTACTAATCTCAGCCACATGCATGTTCTTCCTCTCTTTCCTTCCGGCTTCCAATAGTACAGTGGCTCCTCCTCTGCACCTACAGAGTATAAGTGGTCATCTCCGAGCTTCTTTGCTTCTTTCTACTTGGTTCCCAGTGGAGGAACATGTGGAAATTGGCAGACCAGTGCTTATCACTGGTAGGAGGAGCAGTATTCAGGAAGCTGATTAGTTCCTCATGGCTCTTGACAATCACATTGTGGGCAGTAGTCTCTACTTCCCTGAATGCTGGGGAAACAGTGATGAGCAGGTTGCACAGGTGTAGTAAGTGTCAGCTGACATCCTCTCTGAGCCTCTGTATGCCACCAGAGTCTAGGTATGATGGGAGGTGACAGGTTGTAACCTGACGCCTAAAGAAAAAGAAGTCCCATCAACTAAAAAAAAAATAATAATTGCAATGAAATGCCCTCAAAGCTGAAGAGTCTTTAGCATCCTTTAGGCCAGGTATGACAGTGCTGCCATAACAATTCCCCTGCTGAAGTCTAGGAGTAGAGGACTTTTCTTTGCTTCTAGAGTAAACTTGTTGAGCCTAGAAGAGGAGAAGAACATTGTCCCTCATTATTATCAAGAGAAAGATGTGAGAAATGATAATCAGACTTATCATGCTCTGTTCTTTTGAGGAAACACCCCGGAGCAGGTATGGTGGCCACATTCTCTACATGTCTAATTGCGATGCCTAGAGCATAAGGTCACAGTTCTGTGTTCTTTGAGTCTCGCATGCGGACAGCATTCAGTTTTTAATGGTGAACGATGATAAGCGCAGTTTGATTGTTTTGCTTTGGACGCTGATTTTGATATCGCCGAGGCGTCTGCATCCTGTTCTACCTTCCGGAGACATTTCTGTAATGTCTCATCCTAAATACATACACTTGCATTTGATGTGCAGAACCTTTTTATCATGGCTTCTCTCTGGCCGTCCGCTTGTTTGTATTTGCACAATGCCTGCAGCTGCACCGTCCTCCCAGTGCCTTTTATTCCGTGCACAAAGTAACTGGAGGTCACAGGTTCACAAAAACTTAAAGAAGTGGCGAGAAAAGAAGTTTAATTGTGTTTTTTGCAAGTAACAAAGTGTCAGCCCAGCCTGGGCGATAATAAAGAGTCATTATGTGGCAGTTAAAGGAATAGTACAAACTATAACCTACTAAATATATTAACACTCAATAATCCAGCATCATTTGCGATTGTGTGGGGTGGTGGTAGTTTTAGTTTTCTGGGGAGCCCTTGGGTTGATGTCGGCTGAGAGGGCCATTGATGGTATAGTGCGATTTAGGATACAGGGACGCAAAAAAAAACAACAGCTTAAAAACTTACTGCTGTTGGTCTTTTACACAGTAAAATAAAGTTTCTAATATCAATATCCAGGACAAACCTAAGGCCCCTTTTAGTCCTAAAAGGAGCATAACAATACAATCCTCACAGACTATTGCCACTGTTCCAATAACCCTAGACTCGCTACAGCTCCATACACTAATCAATATATTATAATATACACCTCTATATACATCATTACATCTAAGGATAATGGCTGCTATCCAGGAAGCGCATCTGGAAATTACCACATTATTGCTCCTCCTCCCAACATGCTTCAAAATGCTAATATAGCAATTTTTACTGATGTTCTCACGTTACATTCCAGTTCTATCACAAATAATTAGATGGAAGCAGGCCGTAGCATCTGAACATCAAGGACATCAGAGCAACACAGGAGCAGATAATGGCTATGTGTACCCACCTGCTGTTATTGGGGCACTGTGGCTATCACTGTCATGAGTGCTGTAGATATCATTATTATCGTAGCACTGTGGCTATCATTGGGCCCTGGGCTGTATGAATATTATATATTATGGGCCCCTTAGAAGGCTACTACCCAAACCGCTTATATCATAATCCACTACAGACTGTTATAGGGCAATTAAGGAGACAATTATGGAGGACACTGCTATGGGGTTTTATGGGGGTGCTCTGCTGTGTACTACACACCACATAGTACTATTTTATTCAAGGTAGGTGCTTGGGTAACATGACCTGTTTACAGATGGTGGCAGCCCTGAGGACTGGTGATAACTGTTGCAGATTTTCCAATGAGATGTTCTGCTTTCTGTTTCTGTTCTGCAGATCATTGCAGCATTTTACTTGCCCAGCATCTATAATTACCATTGTATCTGATTAATCTAAAATGGAGAATGATCTTTCTGCTGAAAAAAAAAATCTTCAGAAGCACAGGGATTCACAGGGGTCAATGCCTGGTTGCTGCAAACAACAAAATGCTCCTTTCATCCCTGCAGCAATGAGGATGAAGCGACCAGTAGAAGAAAGTGCAAAGACGGTAAATAAGCTCCAGAGGCCGCTCCCGCCAAGAAAAGTCCATCTTCTAATTAGCTCATTAAAGCAGCTTGGCCTGAGTCCAGGCTCTGTGGGCAGATGGAGTGCACTCAAGAAGCCCCGAACATCTCTAGCGTACAGGAGGATTGGCTGCTGTCCGTGGTGCTGAGCACACTCATAACTCTGCTTAACTTATCAAGAGCTGCAACAAGCCATACCCAAGAGCAAGGCCAAAAACGAACTTACTGTACCATGTACTCCACTTACCTTAAATATTAACTGGTCATTCGGTCCAAAAAGTTATTGTAATTCAATCTCTGGAAAGTTCACTGTCACAAATTGCTGTTTGCTTTTAATGCAAATACAATTCTTGTACAACTCAATCGGTGCCTTGTTTATCATTATGTGATTAATCAGATTTGTTATTCAGAAGTCTGGGAAAGCTGAATAAATACCAAAAGAGTTCATGACCAAGGATTGCATATATAAACAGGTATAGGATTGTCATAGAGGGATGACATTTATATATTAGATAAAACCTGTGCTGGCTGCTTCAGTTGTAAACAACACAATTTACTAATCTAAACCTGGTAATTTGTAATAATCCACAAAAAAAGAAAACCCAATATTCTGAAATAATACATGTAAATCTGGATTGCCTGATACATAATATCCCAATAAGGTTATTAATATCTAAGGCTTGATCCAGTATCGCCAATGTAAGGTGCCTAGGTTGACCACTGACGATTTAATATTTTATTAATATAATAATAGGAATTGTTAGCAATAAGCCTAATTGTGCTTTATGTCAGTTTGGACATGGTTCCGGATCTGTGGTAGATGATTACTTTCCAAATCTATGGTTTTGTAACTATTGGTGGTAGGGCTCATCGGCATGCAGTTTCTTCCGGTAGTAGGGGATGTAGATGTAAAGGAGGAATATTACCCTACTTGTCTGCCTCATCTTACTGGTATAAAAGCCTGTTGCTATTGTTTTTGTTTGGGGGGGAGAAGTTTTTGGGTTGTCTTTTTCTTGACATCTCAGATATTCGCCACCTTCTCCCTCTCAACTGCCCACCATTTTCAGGCTGTAATTTGCCTAGAATTTCATCCACTAATAGCTTAGGGTAGCCTTCCTGCCAGACACCTGCTGCGGCACACTCCACTCATTTCCACTTATTTACTTTTGCATAATCTTATTAGAAAAAGGAACGTGGTGCACAATAACTAGAGGAAGCCATGACCGCTTGTCCTTGTGTAGGGATTAAGCAATGGTTCTGAGTATTCAGGAGATGCCGGAATAATCCTGAGAACATTGGAAGACTCTGTGGATATAATTGTGTTATATTTAGCCACTGCCAGCACTGACAGCCGCAGTCTGCTAGTGGCCAGCACATGGTCACCATATCCAACAACTGCAGATGAAAACTGGAAGAGTAAATTATAACCTGAGTGCCCAACACAAAGCATGTTTTATCCATATGCCAGGAAAAAGCAAGCACAGGGAAAAGACCCAGGACTGACCCACAGCTAGGACACAAACTCAGTGCAGTCTAATATCACCATACCCACAAATCCTCATACCCTGCTTACTAGCAGCTACTCTATTCACTGATTATTAGCTGTGTTTAGGCAGTCAGATCATCCCTGGTAACTAGTGGATGATTTCTAATATTTGAGGAAATAGTTGAGGGTCTCACAACTAGCAGCAGCACAGTAACAGCACATATGTTACATGTTATCTACTGCATTTCTTCTGATGGGCATTCCCATTAACATTAGACAAGTGTGTATTTACATGAATATAGGTGTTCGCTCAGGAAGCTTTACTTTTGCTCTGAACTATGAAAACCTGTACAGAGAGTATTTAGATGGATACAGAAGAAACTAACAAAATGTATAAATTATTGGCAACTGGAATAAAGCATACAGTATGTGACCCAATGTCACACCATACTCCAGCCTTCATCTAGACAGGCCGGGACTTTCTGTTGTGAATTTGGCAAGAAATGACACTGTTTTTTGAGATTTCCTCGATCTAAGTGGGTCACTCAAATATTGGTGCCAATGTTACTATTAAACCCGATAGCCATAGCTCGCATTCATATGTTTGCTTGGGTATTTGATGCCTGGAGCTCAGAATATTTGGCTTTAGTTGTAGCAGCAGTTCAGCACTTTCCTGCACATCACTGGGGCTTATTAAAAGCCGTTCCACATGAATCAGCAGAGATCGCGCCAGCAACAGCACAATTCACAGCATCGGAAAATGCTGAGGAGCAATATAGGGGGTCATTTACTAAGGGCCCGAATTGCGTTTTTTCTGTCACGTTACCTGAATATTTCCGATTTGCGGCGATTTTCCCTGGATTGCCCCGGGATTTTGGCGCACGCCATTGGATTGTGGCGCATTGGCGCTGGCATGCACGCGACTAAAATTGGGGGCATGGCCGTAAGAAAACCCAACTGATTTGTAGAAACCGCCACATTTTTTTAAAAAAAAAAGTGTCGCTTGACACGCGCTTACCTGCACGCAGGGTAGGACAGTGAACTTCAGTGAACTCCGATGGAATTCAGCGCAGCAACGACACCTGGTGGACACCGGACGCACTACCTTTGTGAATCGCCGGAAGACCCGAATCCTCCGCAGGGAACGCACCACTGGATCGCAACAGGACTGGGTAAGTAAATCTGCCCCATAGTGTGGTATATGGAAATGAGAACCCAGGGTAATAAGACCCAGATAGGGGTTATAGACTTGTGACTTCCTAATGCACTGTGTACCCAAGAATTTTGAACCGTAATATAACTAAAAAGTACCAACTCTAAAAAGAATAATAAAAAAATGAATGAAAAAGGTAACTATGCATAAAAAAAAAATTCCTGATCCACAGAGAATCATATTTTAGAGCTCAATCAAACAGATTTGTACGTCTGCATCCTTTTTTTTACATCCGTATTGCACACAATCAGAGCTTAGTTTTCAGTTTCCCACAGCAGTTTATAAAATGAAAGTTGAGCTCTGATTGGTTGCCATGAGCAACTAGAACAGTTCTGCTGTCTGAAGACCATAGTCCACAAATGTGAAATAGAAGTGATTTATCTTTAAGCAGGCTTTCACAGTTTTTCTTTTTCTCTTTTGTGTGACAGATTTATCGTAGTGACTTAGAATGCCCAATAAATGTGATACATGAGGTGTTAATCTGTGCATTGGATCTGAGACGTTTTGGTGAAATTATACAAATTGTTGCTCAGCAAATTCCTAATTTTTTTCTTATGTTAGGAGGAGACTGGAGTGAATGTACTCCCACATTTGCAAATTTTGGAAAAGTCGCACTTCATACATCTGGCATAAATTGGCTAAAATGAAAAGAGGAGTAGGTTAAAAATACCGTAAAATAAGTGGCCATTTTTTCTTGCTTATTGGAAGTTAAGACAATTGTGAGACATTTCTATGACAGAAAGCTGTGGTAACCATAATGATAAATTCCCCAATAGACTAAAAAGGTTCAGTATGCTGCCCTTGTAAATCACACATACACTGGCGGATTACGAGTACAATGGGCCCTGGGCTTTATGAAAATTGGGCCCATACATCCCAGAATTTTAAAATAGTGGCAAAGGTTTGGAGTGGATTTCCTAACGTTTATGTCAGTTTTCTGGCTCTACAATTGACTCCAGTCCCCTAATGAAGCCAATTACAGCCGGTCCTTGACCTTATCATATAATAGTCTCATGTGGCACTTGGGGTAGGGAGGCATAACGCCATCGTGACAAACGCTGATCTTGATATAATCCCTCCCGTTTTCAGAAAAGGTTAAGAGGGAGAGATGCTTACCCCTACCCCCTGCACTGGCCAGGTCACAGTACAGTGAGACATAGGCACTACTTGCAGTTTGCCTTATTATCATGCAGCGTGCGACACATTCATGAAGACTGGATCTCGGTCTTCATGAATGTGGCACACGCTGTACCTGCCTGAAGTACAGGAACTGTTGCACTCAGTTCAAAGGACGTGGGCTACATTTCTGTCGGGCTTGCCAACATTAAAGTGGTGCAAGGTGCAAATATGCAGTGGAACGCCCTTTCTGTGCACAGGATTGTGCTGTCCAGTGCATTGTGCAGTCTTGACACAATACTAGCACAGCCAAAACATAAATACATGTGCAAGTAGTTTCAACATTTATGTGCAGTCTACGGCAGAATTCTGGCGTACACTGCAAAATAAATGTGCCCCATAGCGTGTTCATTGCACTGTGATCCGGTGCCATAGACTTCTACTGTGGCCGTGATCTGGTGCAGTCATGTACATGGGGCCTAAACTGAGGCAAAATCTGAGGAAAGTACAGTATAATACAAGCACATGATTAAGATAAATATACACACATGTATATGAAAGTAAAACACACATCATGCAATTACAGTTTACACATACATATAACATATGTACCTATCTATATGTAAATACATTCTCATATGCATATCCTAACACATACAAAAACACACACATCATGCATTTACATACATATATAATACCACACACATAAATACACATAAATTTATACTACCACATACATACACATAACATTGCCCCTACATACACATGTGCTAGCACATACATACAAAAATGCATATACTAACACACTCAAACACAGATAGGGGCTTAGTTACTAAGGGTCGCTGATCGCAATTTCATTGGACTTTGCACCATTTTCATTTCATTTCCTTTGCACGGCTTTGACAGGTATTTAACAAATGTATGCACTGGGTTTGTATTGCACACAATCAGTTTTTGCCGCAGCTGCTCTGGCTTCTATGCGACACTAATTAGGGGGCGTACAACTGATTCCGATTGAGCGCAGGATTTAACTTTTAAATTGTGTCGCAAGACAATGCACTTACATGCACCAGGAAGAAAAAGGTGAACTTCGGCAGATTTGAGCCCCATGACCATAGCTTGCCCAAGGCCGCAAAGGCCTGCCACTCCGATATTCTGGGCCCCGGCGGTCTACAGCCACAGAAGGAAGGCTAGAACCTGTGGGGGGGATGTTGCAAGTGGCATCACTAACCAAGTTATCTACTTATGTGCCTTATGCTGGCACTTTGAACTGTCATTTTATTTAACTGTCCTGCCTAACCCTGCTGCCATATGGGTAAAGGCCCTACTGTGATTGGACTTTGCAAGACAGACTGGGGCAGATTTACTTATCCGGTCCATTCGCGATTCAGCGGCGCGTTCTCTGCGCTGGATTCGGGTGCGGCCGGGATTCATTAAGGTAGTTCCTCCGCCGTCCACCAGGTGGCGATGCTGTGCTGAAAAGCATCGGAACGCGCTGGAGTTCACCGACCCGCGCTGAGTGAAGGTAAGTGCAAGCTCCGCGACAGATTTTTTTTAAAAAATGCTGCGTTTTTTCCGAATTCATTGGGTTTTCATTCGGCCACGCCCCCCGATTTCCGTCGCGTGCATGCCAGCGCCGATGCGACAAAATCCGATTGCGTGCGCCAAAATCCCGGGGCAATTCAGGGGAAATCGGCGCAAATCGGAAATATTCTGGTAACACGTCGGGAAAACGCAAATCGGGCCCTTAGTAAATGACCCCCACTGTGTTTTATTGTTGCCTTGTTCTGTCAAGCGTGGCTCCAGTTAAATACCTGCAAAGAACTGTGTCCACTCTGCTACATCTGCTGCTGCAGTGCTGAACCGTTAACTGCAAACACTGTGTTACACAGCAAGAAAATCCATCCAGCCAAAACCTACTGACGGAACCCACAGGCTGCACAGACCAAGCTCCGCCCATGCGCAAATGGCGCAAATCCTGCACCAGGACTCTGTGGCCCAGGAGAAAATTTTGAAAATCCAAAGCTCTGGGCGGGAAACATTTAAACCCTGCCCTCTGGCGTGAAAGTTTCCTGCTCCACCTCAGCACAGGAAGTGAACTGCTGAGTGCCTCTGGAAGTGATGACGCAGCTGCCATCAAGGCAAGACCGAGGCCTTAACCTCTCAATGAGGAACCGGAGTTCCTTGAGGCCTTTGAGACCCTATCCGCAGGCCATCTGCTGCTCCCCGGCTGTATCGAGGTACAGCCCGGGCCTCCATCATGAACACTTACCTCTGGCCTGTGATGGAGTGTGGCTCTGTACCTGCACTGAATTCCTCAGCTGCCAGCATTATTTGCACTAAGCCTAAAATGGCAGACCATCCTCCACAGCCATCTTCTCTGGCTAGGACTCCGGTTGCACCCCTGCAGAGCAACCTCTCCACTCTCAGTGCCCTGGTTACGTATGCTCCGGTGGGTTTTTGTTTTTTTTTGGGAATCTGCCATGTCCAGTTCAAGCAGCAGGGAAACCGGTATTCCCCCCGGGCTCTATCCACCATGATCTTAAAGGAGCCAACACTCAGCCGCCGCCAACCAGCCTTTGGAGTATCCAGGACCACCTGCCAAAACGCTCAGGCTGCCCAGTGAGAATGCCCTACCAGCTACAGAGGTCGCCACAGCAAGCTCAACAGCACCCCCAATAGCTGCAGGTCAGTCCTGGAATGACACTCCTCCATCTGTCAGCAATGGAGAAGAATTTAAAGCTCCTGCGGTCATCATCAAGTGCTCTACAGCACCCCCAGCTACTGAAGGTCAGTTAGAGAAGGTCACTGAGACGTCTACTGCAGCAGATGACCTCCCAGCTGTTCCAGCAACAGCTCCAACTTCTTGATGCCCTTTGTCAGCAGTTCCAGAGCCCATCAGTCTTACTTATGTTCCTGCTAAGATGATTTCAGTAGAGAGCTTTTGTTTCACAGATTGGCCCTCCAGCTACATTGGAACATGTTCCTGCGTTATCTGTTCCTGCTCCAGCTGAGACAGCAGACATCCCAACTGTGCCTGCAGAACCTGCTTCTGGACACCGGGTATCTCCAGATGGCTGCTGCTACCAACACACTACAGTCTACGGGAACCGCTCTACAGCTATCTGCCAATGACAACGTCCAGGCTGCTGTTGTTGCTGTAGAGGACTCTGCAGTTGTTCGCACAAGAAATAATTCCCTGATGGGCTGTAGCCCATAACAGGTACTGTTATTTTGTACATATGATGCTATTTCTATATTTACTAAGGGCTGTGTCTTTTTCCTTTCCTCAAGGACTGTGCCCTGAGAATGGAGTGAGCCCTCAGAGAAACTTAAAGTCATGCTTCTTCTAGTGAAAAAGGACACTTAATTAAATATTATTGTGATTGCCATCAATATTGTGCCTTCCCTTCTAGGAGAAATGGACATTCAGTACTGATGTTTTGCATTCAATGCCTTTCTTTTTCAGGAAATGGACATTCCTCTATTTGCTACCACTAATAGCCATGTTATGTAATGTTTTATGTAACATTTTCAAGTCAAGTAGCCATTGTGTCTTCAATAGCCAATGAGATGTTTGCATAAATATAGTAACAAGTAATATATTTTAGAATGCATTAACCCTTTCACAGGCTTTGCTGCCAAGTGGAAAAGACTGTGTCGGACTGTATATATTTGTAATTCTGTCAAATCAATTGAAAGATGTTGAAGAACAGGTAGCAATAAGTTACTGTATAAAATGCCTTGTTGGCACTTCACGGTAAATAAGTGGATTTTGGTTGTAGTTTGGGCACTCTGTCTCCAAAACGTTCGCCATCACTGCTCTAGGGGGTGTGCTGTGGTGTGGTGGATGCCCAGTATATATATCCACTATCCCAAAATCAATGGTGCTTTGGGGCCAATCAAAGTGCAACGTGCCTGAGGGCAGGATGGACAGCAGGTGTGTACAGCAGCGCATCGCCGCGGTCTCCACGCGCACGTCCGGAGGGGGCCCCAGATTCCGGAAGAAATGACAAAAAGTGCAAAAAGAGTGTAAACAAAAATGTATCACCTAATAGTGATGTGCAATACAAATCAGTGATGATAGACATTGGCCTTTGAAGTGCGTGTGTGCCAATTAGGTAGTGAGAAAATGTTTTTTATTAAAAATATAGTGACTTGAATAAAGATAGTTGTATGTTACAGTACATGTGATAGCTAAGACAGATGTGCGGACATGTCACTTATGATCATGAGTACAAGTCCCAAAATGTAGGACTGGATAAAGGCTAATATTCTATAATACATAAGTTGGACTATGTCACAAATAGTAAAAAAGAGTAAAGCCTTCTGGAGGCTGTGTACCACCAGCTCGCCCCAGCCTATATCCCCATCTGGTCCATAGCCAAACCGTGGACGGTTCAATTACTAAGGGGGTATGCAACAACCCTGCCAATGCATAGGGTAGGTAGTTTTTGCGAATAGTGCCCTCTCCATGTAAGGAGCTGCCTAGGGAGACTGATCACCTCGCTAGGGAGTCTCCAAAAAAGGGGAATATTGTAACTGCAGCTGGAACCATTGCCTGGAGGGCAACAGTTAACATATCTATTGTTTAAAACCATTGATATTGTAAAGCAAGCTGATTGGAGAGTGCTGCCACCTCACTAGTGGAGTAGGAAAACCCCAGCCTACAGGTCCATCCTCCGGTCCCAATGCCAAGCACCATGACAATGGCGTGCCCAAGGCCACATAAGCCAGCCACTTTGTTTTTATTGTTATTCTGGGCCCCCGGCTGTTTACAGCCACGAAGAGTCTAGGCCGTGGTGGGGAATGTTGCATATATCATATACAAACTGTAATAGATGCCGCTCTCAAAGGGACGGTCATCTGTATCATCATCATATCTATTGAGGGTTAGATTTTGATGTTCATCTGTCTGATTTCTTATAGATGTGACAGTCGCAGAAAGCAGATGATTTTTCTGGGATAATATGGAAGCAGCAAAACACAAACAACAGAATGATAAAGAAGGAGCCAGACTTGATGAGCTCAAGAGGATAAATTGTGTGATCGTGGGCGGTAGCATTTCTGCAACAGAACAATCATTGACTTCTGTGCTTTGTTTCTAATGAATATGACTGAAATATGCAATGTGAGATGTAAAAATGACACCCCATTATGTGCTTCTACATAAATATGAAAGCAAAAATATTGTTTTCACTGCTCATTTCCATGTAAAGATTTCATAAGCAACAGCCCAAGAGCAAATCGGTAGAGATCTGTATATATAAAGAACACCAATCATTAAAGCGTAACTGTGGTGATAAGATCTAAATTATGAGAGAGGCTCTAAAATTCTTTTTGTATTCTGATAAACACATGCCGGAGGCCAGGACAATCAACATACTAGCAGTGCTCACCCAGACCCCCTCATAAAATTAATGGATGGGGGAGCAGAGCCACTGTACATCCATTCACCAGTTCAAATATAGGTTATGGCTTACTTACTAAAGGTCACAGGTATAAGTTCCCATCTGGATTTATAGATAAAGGGAAAATGTGGCATAATCCATATTTCAGCTTCACCAATGTGTAGAGGTAGGCCTCTACAGAAACGTGGATGACGTGGCTTCACTACAACAGGGGGAAATTATATAACCCCTAAACTATTACCACTAAAATCATTATGCATAGTATGTATGAGTGGGGGAAATATGCTGGAATTAGTGTATAGTGTGAAGTGTATAGGATGCCCACAAGGCAAGATATTGGCCAGGAAAGATTCTGAGGCATAAAAGGTTGTTTTACACCTCCTAGTAAAAAAGGCAATTATCATATGCCAGGGCTCCTGATGTCATCACAAGCATGGGGGCTGGTCAGTGAATCTTGGATTCCATCTGTCAGCTGTCAGCGCACGGTCCATTGAGACCCTACAGCAGTGGTGGCCGAACCTATGGCACGGGTGCCAGAGGAGGCACTCAGAGCAATTTCTGTGGGCACCCAGGCTGTCACCCTAGCCCAGAGTTTGCTAGACAGGACTCAAGGCCTTCACCTGCAGTCCAAGGAAACCCAGAACATACCGTGCTCTGTTCTATTTAATACACATCCTGGACCTGAGACTACTGGAGGAAAGAGAAGGTGTGGACACAGCTGGGTGACCATTAGAGCTATGGATCCAGGCCCAATGTTTCTTATTGATCAGGGTAGCCTGGAGAAAAACTACAATGATACACAGAATTCTTTCTACTATATTGGTGTCATCAGGACACTGATACAATGGAAAATTGTGACAGAGCAGGGAGCTATAAGTAACTGCTTAAATAGCCATGTTGGCACTTTGCAATAAATAAGTGGGTTCTGTTTGTCATTTGGGCACTCGGTGCCCATGCTAATGTCGAACGTGCAATCATTCTATTTTTATAAGGCCTTTTTATCAGAAGTTTTTTGTGAGTATATGAAATAAAAAGAAAAGTTTTTTGCAAAACTCTATTGCACCATTGTGTGTTCTCTCTCTCCTTATCATTGAATGGACTTGAAGTGTTCCCTTTCCGGACCATAGTGGAACCAACATTGGAGGAGTTGAGTTTCTGAGTCGGAAGACCAGACACTCGCACCGCATCTCCAGTGGGAGCCGCAGGATCCACAAACGCATCGAGCTCAAAAGAACGCTACACCAAGGGGGGATAACGCACAAATAAGGTTTCTTTTGCCTCTACTCGGGTACATGTGTTTAAAAATGGAGAGGTACTGTGTTTTTTCTTATTGATTATTTTTAATTTTTAAATATCTAATATCTACGGAGGACGTTGATGCAGAGGGACTTTTGTATTCTTGTATTTCTACGTTTGGATATTTGGACTTTTATCCGTTTTTTTGTCTCTCTTGCACCATTGCGCCGTTTTTCCTACAGCGGATTTGGTTTTCTTTTTCTGTTTTCTATAGGTTTCCTTCCTGAACCTAAGTCAGATCCAGTCAGCGAGCAGCCTCCTGAGTGACCTTTGAGAAGCTACTACTTCAGACAGCTTTAAAAATACCATGGCCATGGCTCTCCCACGATACATCATTTCCAGATGCTACTACTTTTCTGGCCATCCCCATCCAACACCAACATGTTTGTGGAGAAAATAAAGTGTGTACTGTGCAATGCCATTAGTCGCATGGTGCACATAACAACTGAGATGTGGAAACGTAAGCATGGACATGGTTGTATCATCTCCTTAATTGCCCACTGGGTTCATGTAGTGGTATCTGGGACCCAGGCAGGAATCGATGAGGTGCATATTCTTTCCTATCCAAGGATTGACAGACATCACTCCTTGCTTCTGGTTGCCTCCTCCTCCTACTCCACTTCCTCTTCTTCTTTGATCACTGGGGGCATGACTTCTGTGGATTCCCAGAACTTGGATCATCTTAAAATGTTTCTCATTGGCAGTTAACTAAGAATCAGCACATAACACAAGTTCTAATTCCGCCCGGCACACAGCATTGTACATATAATTATCCCTTAACAAACAAGCTAATAAAATAACAACTACATTTCTTATTTTAGTGCCACTAATGCCATAGGTAATTCAATTATATAAATACAAGATAAGGCACTCAGAATCAGAACAACTTTTTTACATACAAAGTAAACATAGTTTGAGAACCAAGTTCCCAATATAATATGAACCGTAGTCTCTCATGCTGCCATCCAGGGAAGCAAGCATTATCTAGCATTTACTGGTAAGGCTTGACTTTTTTGGAAGGATACAGGCAATGAAGAGCAGGGACTCTCCTGCAACTGCTAATAGCTGTAATCGAAACTTTATTTAGGTCCTAAGTCCTGTAGTGACCCAAAGTGGATTAAGCATGTTTTTTCTTACATTATCCATTCCTGTGACTCTATACCAGGAGGGCTCCATAATTGGCTGCTGACCCAGAAGAGAGGAACTTTCCAGAAGAGGGAACCCAGAAATTTACAAAAAGGGTTCCTCCCCAGGTCTGCTAGAGGGATGTTAGTAGTGTGAAGAGAGGTAATGTGAAGAGAAAAAGTTAAAATACAGCACAAGCTAGATGCCAATTACAGGAAGAGAAAAGCAGTACTATCGGTGCAATGAGGCAGAAGTTGTCTGCTTCCACAATAAGCACATAACACAAATAGAATAAGTGATAAAATTACTCCTGATATCCAGTACTGTATCGGATAATTACAGAGAATAATAAGAAGGAAAAAATCCGTCTGGAACTGCGCTGCCCAGTATTCACAATGTTTAATTCAAAATCTCGATGGACAACGCGTTTCAGAAGCGGAATGCCTCCTTCATCAGGTCCGAAAAAAACTGTTTCTATGTTACAACAGGACTTAAATACATAAATATAATACAAAATTCCATAAAAAGTCTAATAAAAGATAATCTAAAAGATAATATCAGTCAAGTCATATAGAATGTATAAAAGAGTGTAAAAACAAAATATATATATATTGTGACACTGGCTGTAGAGGAGAAATGGAGGACATATAGATCAATAGATGAACATATAAAAGTAAATGAATATAAATATAAACAAGAACAAAATAATACCATGAAAATATATTATACATATATAGACCTAGTTGCACATGAAATGATAAATATAATGCAATAAATGATTGCCTACCCTATTATTCTTTTATGGTTCGTCCCAGACCATTCTTTTATACATTCTATATAACTTTGTTTGTCTACAATTTGGCAATGCATATTTATTCCATGTCCAAGACTGATATTATCTTTTAGATTATCTTTTATTAGACTTTTTATGGAATTTTGTATTATATTTATGTATTTATGTTCTGCTGTAATCATAGAAACTTTAGATTTTGAATTAAACATTGTGAATACTGAGCAGCGCAGTTCCAGCCTGATTTTTTCCTTTTTCTTATCCTCTGTCATCATTCGATACAGTAGTGTGTAGATAGAGTTCTGTAAGGTGCAGACTAATTCAGTATGTGAAATAAAAATTAGAAAAAGGCCTGCAGACCATCACTCCAAAGCTACAGCAGACGAATCCAGCCTCATATTGAGGAGAATATCTTGTGTATGACAGCCTCCAGTCTGAAGAAGTTATTCAGATTCCAGATACAGCCTGTATGCAGTCCTACTTCAGCCCTGCCTGCTATCATAAAAAGAAAAGAAGTAGTCTGGAGCAGCACTTGTAAGGGAAAACAGAAAGTGCAAGATTCCAGAGGGATGACCAAACCACATCAATATCCCAAAAAATTATATTCCAAAAAAATAATATCCACATAAGGAGAAGAAGCTACCAGACAGACTCTGAACTACTGCTTTGCACTAGTTAGATTCAGGTTTTTGAATTAAGCTGTAAGTTGAACTCGTCTGTCTCCACATGTGTCCGTGAGCTAGCTGCCTTTACCATCACAGGCCTCCCCTGTACCGGTTACCAGCCGGAAGTGCCCCAGAGGGGTGCTTACAGCTGCAATACCCCCCTTATTACAGTGTCCCTGTCTGCCCCGATCAGTGTTGGAGCGTCACCATTAGCCAGGAGAGGGCCAACATGACTACCCAGCTAGGACACAGACCAAAACCACTCTGTTCCTTGGCTATCACTCACTAATCCCTGCTAGGTTCTAGTGGGCATGTTGCACTAAGGACTCTTGAACAATAATACCAGTGGGATATACGTAGGAATCCTGCTTCTTCCCAGTAGCTATTTTAAATTTTGGTCGAGGAAATTGGAAAGATTTGCCAGATTTTTCCCTAACAGATTCAGATTGGTTTGCATAGTCCCCTTGTTCTCACTGGCTTCTTTCATTGTTTTCTCTCCATAAACTAACCAGAAACAAATCGAAGCCCATTACAATCTTTTCACTTGCACTGCAGGACCTTTGTGTGTGACACCAAAGGTCCTGCACCCCTTCTAAAGGTGTTTTTGTCAGAATTTGTTCAAAGTCCTAAAAAAAAACAAATACATGGGAAGGGGGGAAACTTTTAGAGCACTCTTAGTACCAGCGTAATGCATGCTGCATATCAGTGTCATTGTCATTCAAATCTCACAGCCATTACTGCGCAATGCTTCAAGTCTTCTGAGAGGAGTATGAGCTGCGCTATTACCTGCAAACGGATAACGGCCCCCACCCCCAGTATAATTACATTGCCAGGCACGGACCTCCCAGACAATGCTGTTCTTCCAACGTCTAACCCTACTTGGCACCAGCAGAGCACGGACCGGCACACTGATGAGTCAACACTAATGACCAACGCCAAATAAAACAAGACGCAAAATAAAACCCAGAAAGAAAACAATCAATAAAGCCATTAATTGTGTCTGTGAGGCGATTGTGTGCATTGTGCAGATCAGCATTGTCTCCCTGTAATTTATGTTCTGTAGTAATGAGAAATACCATTATGCCAGCTCCTCGCAATGTGTGGCGATCGAAGCTGGGGGCCGCTTACAGCGCACAGGACAGCACACTCCACATTACATTGTTTCAAAGGAACGAGACAGCGGAAGATAAAATAAACTAATCACTAAATAAACGAGCGCCGAACGTAATGATTTACATAAAACTAAAGATTAATCACTACCACATGACCAGAATAATGGATAACCTCTAAGAAGATTTACCAAAGACTTTAACTCTAATGATATCACCAGCACCCCCTCCCGATACAGGGAACATCACAGACCAAGAATTCACCACCTACAAATGACTTTCACAAGTGATGGCTGAGACTTCAAGTTCTCCATTACACATGACATCCAGACATTATACTGTCAGCAGAGCCTAAACATCATTGCACAAGCTATAAATCTCATACATGACAGGACTTGTCTACAGGTCTTATGCATTATTATACTGTAAATATATTCTCATACATCATTATACTTCTTATAGATTAGCTCTCGTACATCATTATACTACATATAGATCCTATAAATCAATATAATGCCTATTGCATTACTATACTATAAATCCCAAACATTATCATACTTTATATAGTTATCATACTGTATATCATTTATACTGACAATAGAACCTAAACATCTCCATACTGTCGGTCTCATGAAAAATGATGCTGTCAAAAAAGCCTATAAATCATTTTACTGTCTATAGATTGTTAGAATATTATAATGAGTGGCAGATTTCACCATAATGCAGCTCATGCAATGGGCCCCCACACTGATTCTTTTAGACTGGGAGGTAGCAAACATTACCCATTGAACTCCACATTAAGGCACTTTAGATAAGGTACATTAAAAAAAAACATATCCGTAAGATTATCCCCATCAACCTTACTAACTAACATAAGTATAAGAAAGGATGACATGAAACTCCTGATGGGCAGAAAAAGTCACAGCTATTTATTGCTGGTAAAACTTAACTGTATCAAAATTAACCGCAATATCTCTTTGTTTCCGCTCCCCAAAGCGGTTTGCTCAGCACTTCGACTTCACAGCAAAATCCACATCAATTCTCTGTAACTTGATATGATCACTGAAAAACAGAAAACATCGAAACACAAAAACAAGTCACAGTAAGGAGGGAGGGGCAGCTTGAAGGTGGCAAGGGCAGGAGGAGGTGTACGCCTGGCACCTGCCCTATAAACCCTCTGCTATGGTTGGGGTTGAGCAGCAGCAGGAAGGAGAAGGGGGAAAATAACACCCTCATTTAAACTGGGACACCCCCAGTCTGTGGGCACCCTCCTTAGACAGCCGGGGGTACCCTTCAGATCAGTTGCTAAAAAAACAACTGGTTTGAAGAATTGGTTAAAAGCAGAATGGCAACCTACATGATTTGAATGGAACCTTTCACCATAAGTTCTTAATTATACTCATTACTGTAGACTCCCATTCTAACAGAAAAAAACTGAAATAGTAGATATTTTTGATAATATTTATAAAACAAAAACTAAGTATTCAGACCCTTTGCTCAGTATTGAGTAGAAGCACCTTTTGAGCTAGCACAGCCATGAGTCTTCTTGGGTATGATGACAAAAAGTTTTTCACACCTGGATTTGGGGATCCTCTGCCATTCTCCCTTGCAGATCCTCTCCAGTCCCCTCAGGTTGGATGGTGAACGTTGGTCGAAGCCATTTTCATTTCTCTCCAGAGATAGGTTTAGAGCAGGGCTCTGTCTGGGACAGTCAGGAATGGTCACAGAATTGTTCTGAAGCAACTGCTTTGTAATTTTAGCCTTATGGTCATTGTCTTGTTGGAACCTTCATCCCAGTCTGAGGTCCAAAGCACTATGGAAGAGGTTTTCATCCAGGATATCTCTGTACTTGGCCACATTCAACTTTCCTTCAGTTGCAGCCAGTTGTCCTGTCCCTGCAGCTAACCCCACACCCATAGCATGATGCTGCCACCACCATGTTTCACTGTTGGGATTGTATTTGGCAGATGATGATCATGGTTTTCTCCACCCAGCCACCAAGCCACACCCAGCTTTCTGTCAGTATCTCTGGAAAGCTAGGTGGCTCTTGTTGTGCTCAGGGCTATACTGCTGGGGATGATTTTTTTTTTTTTTTTTTTTTTTTATTTTATGTACAAACATAGAAACCAGAGGCAATCTTAAAATGGTGGTAGACAATCATCACAATAATGCAGGGAATTTCCTGTATAAACCTATACACAGCAGTTATTAAAATGGTTTGGAACAACATCATTATATGGCGTATCATTTAATAATCAATAGAAGTAGTTTACTTTCTTTAAAAATGAGAGATAGACACCATGGTGTATACTAAAATTTTAAATTAACATACTCCCCTAGCATCTTATAGTATTTTGAATGCATCTAGAACCATAATATGAGGTTGTTCCTCTATCCGTACAGCCTTCATTGCCCCATCCACCTTTTATGCCCCCCCCCCCCTTCCCCCTCCCTAGGGGAAAAATTTAGTATACAAACAAACAAAAAGAAAAGAAGGAGACAATCTTAAATGGTAGTTGACGGTCATCACATTAATACAAAAGATTTCCTATGAAACCTATGCTCAACAATTGCTAAGGCATTTTGGAACAACATCATTGTGTGAGGTATCGTTTAGTTGTCAGTCAAAGTGAATTAATCTCTTAAACATGGGGGATAGGCTCCAGGATATATTCAGTAATTTAAAGATGGAGTACTAGTACGGTATTATCCTGCTCAGATTATCTCCCACGAGATACCAGAGTAAGTGTGGAGTACCAGCGTTCACTAGGACACCACAACACTACTCGCACCAGTGTAGACCTTTTTTGCATAAGTTTGTGCAGACTCTACTTAATATTATAATATTATGAGTACGACTGAGACATAATATGAAGTTGTTCCTCTATCCGTATAACCTTCATTACCCCCTCCACCTTTAATATTTCCCCCTTCCCAACCCCCCAGACCACCCCCCCATCTATTGGAAGCAACGCTGTTTTATTCCAATTGATTTCAAGCCCAAAGTAAAACCCATAGTCTCGAATCAATTGAATCGCTTTTGGGATAGATACAGCCGAGTTACCCACAGATAACAATACATCGTCGGCGTATAATAGTATTTTATCGGAACCTCCCATACAACCACATCCAAGTATATCCGGGTCCCCTCTTATCAAGGACGCCAAAGATTCAATGAAGAGGTTGAACAATCAATACGACGTTTGATCCTCTCTTCCAAACCTCTAACATTCCATGTTATAATGGATATCATTGCTTATATGTGGGAAGGGAAGGGGAGATAGGGGAGAAGAGGAGGAGAAAAAAATAAAAAATAAAAAAAAGAAAAACCCCGGCAGAGGCCCGACCACCCAACCCACCCTCATTCCATCCCAACCCCCCCCCCCCCCCCCCTCTACGTGTACCCAACATTAGTTGTGGTACTCTTCTTCCCTAGCAAAACCCCTGGAGCCTGTCCAGTCCCCCAATCATGGCCATTTAGTTGTGTCTAATGTCAAGGGAACAATCATGACAGTCGCCTTATAGGCCCTTTGACTCAAGCCATTTAAAGCCCTCTTCTGGAGAGGAAAAAAAGAACATATTTCCCTGGAAAATTACACGCAGTTTAGCGGGGTATATTAAAGAGTATAGAAGGTCCTTCTCTGCTAGTTTTTTCTTAAGTTCCTTAAATTCCTTCCTTCTCATCATGGTAGCCCTAGAGTAGTCCGGGTATGCAGAGATTTTTGACCCGTCATACAGTGTTTCCCCTAGGTTACGTAGCACCCTGAAGACCATGTCTCTATCCTTGGAGCATAGCATCTTGACCAATATAGGTCTTGGGGGTGCACCAAGGATTGGTCTGCGGCCCGGGACCCGGTGAGCCCTTTCCACTATAAATGTAGGGGTAATGCTTTCTGAACCCATAACACCGACCAACCAGTCCTGGATAAACTGGCCGGTATCTCTTTGTTCGGCCCCTTCAGGGAACCCTACAAAACGAATATTGCCCCTCCTGGACCTATCTTCAAGGTCAATTATTTTAGCTTGTAGCTCTTTATTCTCAACCTCCATTTTGGACATTGTTTTTTGAAATTTTCGTGACACCCCTTCAATTTTGGATAATCGCTCTCCCTGCTCATTAGTTTGACCTCTCATTTGGTTGAGATCGTCCCTAATAGCCGAAATCTCACTTCTATTAACTGCCATCTGCTCTTTTAACCCCTCCATTGATTCATTTGTTTTTTTAACTGCTTGGAGAATTTCCTCCCAGATGGCGGGGTTATTCTCATGTGTTTCCTCACCCTCGGTCTCAAGGGGAGAGTACCTTAAGCCGGCGTCAGCCTCTTTAGCTGTTTTTGCCGATTTCCCTGGCGGAGATTTCAAATATTTATCTAGTTTGGTGGCTACTGGCTTCTCACGAGGGGAGCTGACGCCAGTTGACTTACGGGCACCTTTGGGGGGCATTTTGCCTGCAGATAGTACAAAGTACAGAACTGAGAGAGGCTCAGAATTAATTAGCTGATGGTATTACTTTGCACCTTTTGACTCCCTAAAAACAGTGTACTTAAATAAATACACTACATTGGGGACAAAGCGGCAGTATGTAAGTTACAACTGGTAACATGCAATAGGTGACCCAGGTTGCACTGTACCCCAAAGGAACCCACTGTCCAATTGACGAAAATCTAGACAGAAAAAAAAAAAAAAAGAAAAAAAAAGGGGGACCAATTTCCAGGTCTATCAGGGGGCCTCTCCCCCTGCAAACATTAGCAATGCCACACAACTAAGTTAATGCAGTCCAATGCTGGAAGATAAAGGGTCTTTGACTCGTAGCCAGCCTCGGCCTCCAGACCGGGCTAGGAAAACAGTGGCCCAAGCGACCACCAACAGCTTCAATAGGGCCAGGTTATAACGGGCCTGTGGCACAAAGTCATGACGAATCCTAAAATGCAAGTCCAAGGGCACAAGCCATCCAAACACTTATATAGTAGCGAATGTTAGTACTAGGCCATAGACTAGGCCATAGACATAAATGCAAAGTAAACGCAAAAGGGTTGTTTAACGTTACCAAACACCTCTCCGTCCGGGTCTACGGTATTGGCTCCCGTTCCTGTCCTTCTCCTATATACAAGGGAGCTGTTGTTTTCAGAGACACACTTCACTCCTTGGGTCCAGGTGACTCTCTGTTGCGATCGTCTTGCAACTTTCCTTTTACTCCAACAGAAGCTGAAAGTCGAACGAATCACCTCAGTGGTTAGATATCGGCAGCACTGACAGCATACAGCTACGGACAGCGACCAGTGAACCAGCGACCAATGAACTCCAACGAGGAGTCAGCGTCTTATTCCTCCGTGCGTCGCACGGCATCAGTTGCGGCTGGCAGTCATCGGCCTGAAGGGGGCGGGGCAGCTCTACGGAAGCGGCGTGTTATGTCATGCCGCACATGCTCCTCCCAGTGCTGGGGATGATTGACTCAGGTCCTGACCAGTCACCTGCTGTAGACAGTATCCCGGGGCCACATATAAAGCCTCCTCAAGTGTTTAAGGTTATTATTACATCTGTATACCTGTTGCTGGACCAGATTTCCGGAAAAGAAAGTGAGTGAAGCCACAAACCCCCCCCCCTCACACACACACACACACACTTTAAAGCCCAAAGGTCCCTCGCCAAGTGTGGCTACCTTAGGCCAGCCCATAGTCACTAGTCCCACATCCGCCCTGAAGCAAGCAACCTGCCTAAAGGGCCTACAACCACTACCTATGGCCTATTAATTTAAAACTTACTGAGTATAATTGGATATGTGCTATTATAATTTGTCTATAATTTTTATTAATATGTACTTAGTGGAAAGTTATTGTTGCAGTTTGCTACACCAATGTGCAGACTCACCCACCGATATTAAATACTGGAACACGTTTTTCAATTATCTGGTGACCCCCGCACTGCAACAGTTATCTGGCGCGGCATGCTGTGGCCACATTTTATTTTTGGTGTGCAACTTTAACACTTTACCACATGACTAGGGGACACTAAATTCACCTAAGTGCCTATAACCATCCCATCCTCCTTGCCCTTGGGTTAAATAAAATACAACACTACTCTTTTAGGGTGTGAAAAAGGTCACAGCGGCTTAATTTATTACAATTGCTTCACAACAAACAAGAACTTAGCAGTCTACCCGAGGCCCTAGTTAACTCTTTAATTTTCCTCTAGTTCCTTATAAATCTAATAAATCTTGCCACCGGTCGTTGGTCACCAGTCCTATGGCACTGCCTTGAAGACTTAATCCCCATCCTGTGGGCCTTCCCCACAGGAATACAGCTAATAAGCTGGGTAAGTTCCCAGCGCTAGCCTACATTCCCATCCTAAGAACAGGCCCCTTTTGCCCAGTTCAAAACTTTCAATTATTGCCCTTGTCCTATGGCATATGTAACCCACCCTTAACACACCTGCCATCCTGCCACAATCTCTACTCTACTGCCTTCTCTCACAACACCCTCTTGAATATTGAGAAGCCACATATCCTGACCCACATCATTCAATGCACCCCATCTCCAGAGAACAAACTACCACCTTCTTCCAACTCCTTATGCCTAACCACCACCCCACGTTCCAGCTACAAAACTTTTCCCACAGACTTGTTCGCTTACACTATTGCTCGGTTAATGCTCCTAACCGAGAGAGAAATATGCCACCGTTCGCACGGCATATCAGACCAAACAAGTAACAAACCCGAAAAGACTCACAAACTTAACAATCCCACTTATATCATGAATTAGGGCCCACATGCCCCATACCCCAAATGTTTCCTCCAGCATGGACAACTAACACATCCGGGGGGCGATCCAGCCTGCATGATATTGTACCTTTCGCCAACAGTCTGCCACCACAGCATCCCTGCACCCCCTATCCATCTGACCTGTACCTGGAACCCCACTACAACCGGCCCGACGGTCGCATATCCACCAACAGCTCCCCAATGAACGTATAGTACCCAAAATCCAACTAGACACGGAACCTAAGAAAAAACAAACAACACAATGTAATAACGCAAAAAATGACAAAAAATGCAGTGGATATGCTCACCCATGAGTTTTTAGTAGCTCTTTGATCCTTGCACAGATGGTTAATGCTGGTCCGGTTCCAGCACATGGAATGGAAATGAGTGAAAAAGTGATGTCCATCGGCAGCAGGCAAAAGGTCGTAAATAACAACTGTAATAACACTCCTCTCTCGCAATACCCGATCAAATGTGGATGAACATACAGACGAAATTACTCAGATTTGCCACTGTCACAGTTTCTTAATCCCTTCTGCACTAGGCTCCATCTAGCTGCCCCAACACCTGAAAATATAAATAAAGGACCTGGGTCCTAACCCAAATCCCCCAAAACTCTGCGAACACACTTGCCTGAATTGTGACAATAGGACCCATCCCATATTTTAAAAAAGGATCCTTCATCTCCGGCTACAAACCTGATACTGCTCTAAACGCCAATACCGGACTGTCCTTGAATTCGCAAGAGCCCCAACTGCACAATTTTCCCTTCTGATCCCTTTTAGAGTTAGAGCAAAAACAACCTAAAACCCTTTCTTCCAGTCTGACATTCCGATTCCCAAACCCCCTGACCTGGTCTTCTTTGGGAATTAACTGCGAAATACGAAACACACAAAAACTCCAGGAAAAAAGCCAACCAAATAACACTCCCTCAACTCCTCCGACCTGCAACACCCCAAGCTCTCCACAAACTGAAACTCCCACCACCTGTGTCCATTCCGAGATCTATTGTCAGACCTACCCTTTATTGTAAGCCTTCACCGATCCAACACACTCCGGACCTGAGGGGACATCTGCACCACTGCCGGACCGTCTTCCATCTGCCAAGAAGAGGCTTCCCCCCCGGCAGGTACATTAGTGGGTGGGCTGGCCATTGGAATAGATGATATGCACTGCTTGTGGATAGAAGTTGGCCTATCACTCTGCTGTCAACCCGCCCCCGCTTTCTGCTTCAAGCTCGGATTCCTCCCTTGCTGCTCCTCTGCCCTTGCAGGCCGCTCAGTGGAGGATCTGTGGCTCAGACACACCTGGCGAATCACAACCATAGAAAATTGCTAGGAACAGGATAGTGCCTAACTTGCTGATCGTGGAGGTCTCAGTGATGGGACCCGGAGCTGTCAGTTGCGCATGCACGGGCTGCACTGTTCATCTCTGTGGAGCTGACGGAGATAGCCAAGCGATGTACTCCATTTATCTTGGGATGTGATGGACCCCCGTTCTCGTGATCCATGGGAATCCCGTTACTGAGACCCCCCCTAAAAGCTGGTTAGGCACTATCCTGTGGATAGGGTCTAAGTGACAACATGCGGGCTGGACTGCCCTGTACACTTGTCTCCTCCACTCTCAAAGGCTTCATGGGCAGTGTGTCCCTTGAGTCCCGACCTTATCACAGATGTCATGGCCCTAGATTACCCTCAGCTGACAGTTCTGTCCATATTAATAATGTAACCAGAACAAATGACTGAGCCCGCTCCATCTCAGCACATGTTTGCTATACCTGCAAGAAGCTGCAGAGGCCACATAATTAATGAATAGATCTGACATTCAATATTAAGTAATACAAAATGTAAAACTGCAGGAAAAGCAAGATATACAATTCCCTCACCATTGTATCATTGTTAAAGGGATCCTGACATCTATAGTGTAGGTAATTGATATTGATTTAATATGTAACCTCATGAATCTGAAACATTTGCAAAACTTTTGTGAAAAAAAAACATATGCATTAAAGGAGCTGATTTTCTGGTACAAATGGTACCAGAAGAAAATAAGTATCATTGTGTCTTGTAAGATTAGCTATAGTTTATTTTCTAAACAGCTACAATGAAGATGACTGCCCGTTTACTGAAACCGCAAACCACCATCTACTTAACTCAAACCTCCCCTTTAACTGCCCATAATAATACACGGACACAAGATATACTCTACGCAGGCCAAAGTAAAGGGCATGTTGGTCACAAGCTCAATAAAAAGACTGCCAGCTGTGACAATAATATATACAAAATATAAGGGAGGAAGAGCGGGAAGATTGCTGGAAAGAGGGTGAGTGCAGGTGAAAGCCTAGTTTAAGTACCCCTTAAAGGGAACCTGTCACCAGGAGACCCATTTTTAGCACCCCCCCAGTCCCCACAGAGCATAGTACATACACTGCCAAAGTGTTTTTGTATTAAAAAAAATTTTTACTGAAAAAAAGATATGTTATATTGTACCTTTCATTAGCATGTGCTGTGTGATTAGGCGGTTGCCAAATAGGAGGGTCTGGAAAGGAGCAGTTCCCCCCCACCCTTGGGAAACAGCTTCTCCATGTGACCTTTTCACATATATGAAAACACCCATCACTTGGCTTAGCGACTCCCCCTGCTCCTCTATAGCCAATCCCAAGTGAGGGGAGTTATTCATATATTTGAAAAGGTCACATGTTTCCCAAGGTTGGGGGGGAAACTGCTCCTTTCCAGCCCCTCCCCCTAGTCACACAGCAGATGCTAATGAAAGGTACAACATAGCATATCTTTTTTTTCTGTAAAACCAATTATTTATACAAAAACACTTTGGTAGTGTATGTACTATGCTCTGTGGGGACTGGGGGAGTGCTAAAAATGGGTCTCCTGGTGACAGGTTCCCTTTAACTCCTCCCTGGGCCTCCTAGTCCTTGACTACTTCCCCCATGCACATAGACCATCTTCCTTGACTTTAATCCTTCACCACCATTTAAAAGGGAGTGAGCCATCTCCACTGACATAACCAACTGCTATCAATACCATATAGATAGGAAATAGGAATAAATAATAATAGGAATAGGAATAAATAGCAAATAGATAACTTATAAGACTAAATAAATAACTAGACAGATAGATGACAGACATATAGGCAGGAGATAGATGATAAGCATCTTCACCAAGGGGTATGAAAGGAGCAAAACTTTGGCTTATGTGACATCATCTCAAAAAGCAAGTGGTCGGAAATACCTGAGAGGGATACCATATGGCAGTTGTATGACTACATGAGACATGGCTGATGATATCCCAGTGATATAGAACCTCTCACAGCTGATGACATAACAGTGTCGAGAGAACGTCCGTATACAATTGTACAGGTAAGAAAATAGCCAATAACATATAAATAATGGCTTATTTTCTATAATAAGACAATTGAAAGACTTTTCTAAACATCTTCTATTATAACACAACTATTGAGAGACCCCCACACAATTTATGTGGTGACAGAACTACGTGCCCTATGGTTTTAAAGTGTTTGCGCCAGTTTTCTGTCTGACTTTGCACTAGAAAGAACGTGCAAATTTATTTATAAAGTTTCTGCAGCAGTTTTGTGTCACATCTGCACAGTGTCCAACACGATAGAACAAATGTGCACCTAAAGGGGCATGTTGGTGCTTAGTCGGAGAGTGCGCCACATTTATTACTGACGTGCTCCACAATTCTGCAGCATGAACAAAATGCACCCAAAAAAAATGGTGCTCACTTCCCGAGCAGTGCAGGGGGTGCCAGATTAATGAAGAACTTGCGCCAGTTTTGATTAATCTGCCGCACTCTACACAATCCACAGGCAAACTGCACATAGTGCACGTGTGGGCCATTATTGTGTACTGTATATAGCATTTGAATAAGGCCTGTGGGTGCATTCATAAATGGTTTTTCTGTTAAATTTACAAACTAAAAGCAAATCCAGCCCAATCCAGTGAAACGCATGCGATCAGTAACCAGTACTCAGTGTTGAGTTGCATGCATTTCACTAGAAGGGCATATGCCCTGTCCCTCATTCTCCCCATATTGTTACCCCTGTCCTCCACTGCCCTGATATTGTGGCCTCCTGTCCTCCACTGCCCTGATATTGTGGCCTCCTGTCCTCCACTGCCCTCATATTGTGGCCTCCTGTCCTCCATTGCCCTCATATTGTGACCTCCTGTCCTCCACCCCCTTATGTTGTGGCCTCCTGTCCTACATCCCCCTCATGTTGTGACCTCCTGTCCTCAGTCCCCATCATATTGTGGCCCCCTATTCTTTATCTTATTTACATTGTGGCCCTCTCCTCCACCTGTAACTGTATTAAACAACAACAAAAACTTTCTTACTTTGCTTTCTCTCATTACCTCACAGCAGTCCTGCTTCCCCTTCTGATACTGAAGCTCTGAGGTTCAGCCTAGGGGAAGAGCTACCTCCATGTCTGCTAAAAAGACGAAGACAAGTATGAAGGCTGCAGGAAGCTGATCCCTCCTCTTCCTGGTCCTGAACACTACAGGTTCAGAGCAACTAAAGAAGGTGGGACAAAGCAGGGCAGTCCAAGACAATGTCCCAATCACCAGGATGGCAGGACAGTGATGAAAGACCAGGGGTGTCCCGCCGAATCTGGGACAGTCGGGAGCTATGTAATTGGGCTAGTGATACTATCTAGTGTATATGTTGTATATCATCTGTTCCCCATCAAATAGTGAGCAGACATAAGGTGTAAGTCTTCCCCTGGTTTGTTGTGTTTTTTGTAAGGCACAGCAGGCAATCTCTGTACTATAGGTATAAGAGAACTGTCATGTGAGCTCTGCTCTCTCCACCCACTAGAATTACCTACAAATCTTTGAACCTCTCTGATTTCCACTGCTTTAAGCTGCAAGAAAACAAATCTCTTCTTCAGCTTTTTACTTATTTTGACTTATTCTCTTATCTTGCCACCAAGACGAAACACATTACAGGAAACACAAACTCTACAGCTACCAGATCACCCCCCAGGGGGCAGTAAACACTGCATCTACTTAATAAAAGCATGTTGATATTTCAGATCTAATTGCTTCCGTTGGGAGAGTGAATATATTGGGCGAGCAGTGAGGACATCGTAAGTCATAAAACACCAGAGTAATAAAACGCAGCAAGTCTCCAGTCTGCAGCTCCATAATGAATGAGACCCCATTCATCTTCACATGGGGGTCTGTTCGAGATGCACGCCGCTAGCCAGGGAGCAAGGCTCACGACATATTTATTCACTGAAATGTAACCGCGCTGAATTCTTTATTACCTGTTTGCTGCTCTGTAATAAGCAAGGTTTTCTCCATGTATTAGGGGGGAGGTGAGCAAGACCACATCCCCTCCACAATCTGACCTGCCACATGGATTGTGATCTCATTTCCCTTCTCCCATTGCCCTCCAATCACAGACTGACCTTCTACGTAAAGCATGAGACCTAATTGCCTTAAATCTTTGACAGCAGTCTTAGCAATGGATCATATCTTTACCAATTGTGCTCCTTTTGCTTATATATTTTATATATGAGATACGTTTAGTTTTCTCAAAAAAGACAGTTTCTATATATAAATATAAAAACACTTTATACATTATATATATATATATATATATATATATATATATATATATATATAATCACCATATAGCAGTTAGACAAAATAGGGATTTTTTTTATCATAAGCCGACTCCTTGGGACAGTTCTATTACTACCTTTATAATATCAATCTCCCTTGCCTCCCTCATATGGTGGCCTCTTGTCCTCTATCCTTCCTCATATCGTGACGTTGTATCCTCCATCCTCCCTCATATTGTGGTCTCTTGTTCACCATCCCCCTTGTATTGTGCCCTCCTGTTGCTGGTTTTAAACAAAAAAAACTTTACTTACCTTTCCATCATTCCCTCGCAGCAGTCCTGCTTCCACTTCTGCCGGGGCTCTGATGTTAACTCGGAGGAGGGGGCAAGGTCAGGCTAGGGGAGGAGCTAGGCTAGGTGATGCAGCAAAATATGATCCCAACTCCGGTCCCAGTGCCGGAGCTGCTCTGCAGCTTTTGTGTTATGCAGCTGGAGGAGGCGACAATGCATGGGGAACACCATGGGACATTCTCCTAACCGCCCAGGACAGTGGGACAGCACCATAACATTTTGGACTGTCCCGATGAATCTGGGACAGTTGGGAGCTATGCCTATGGAACTATATAATATCTAGCCTGGCAGTTTCCATCAGATGAAGGATCAGGGAGCATGTAATAAGTAGTAGACATCAGCAGTTAAATCGTTGCATGAAGTGTATAGTCTCTCCTATATGAGCACTAAGGGTTAACAGCTCCATGCTTTGTAGAAATTGTCTAGAGAGCAGAAGGTAGAGGAAAGTTGCTGCAGAGGAGTATATGACACATCTTTAGGTGCAGAGAGAGACTGAGAGAGTTCTGTTGAATCACAGACTGGAATAAAGGGACTGACAGGGAACAGGGAAAATCATATACCTCACTATTCTTTGCAGGTAACTTCTATATCCACACAGCAGCACACACATACAGAGAGCATCACATGACCTCCTGATCTATCCTCCAGAGTAGCAGCCCTTCCATTCAATGAAAATATCCTGGACTCACAGATATAAGTAGCACTGCCAGCAGAGAAAGCTACTGCAAATATAGGCTAAACTGAGGAGCATAGCAAAGAAACAGATAATGAAAGATATAGATAATGAAAGTAATAGGCAAAGTTGTACATCCCAAGAGCAGTTGATTTGTGAAAAAAGTTGTGCTTTAAATGTAATAGATAGACATTCTCCTATGTTATGAAGACAATTCAAATTCCTGAATTTATTAGCCTGCTTTTTTTTCTCAGACAAGGTTAGGTTGGTGCATTTGGACAAGCATGTGATTTTATGGAAAGCTTGGAAATTCAAATAGTGACAAAGTTGTGTAAATTGGCCTCTTATTATTGTAGGGTATCACTTCCAAGCCGCACAGTGGTGTGCTGTGGTGTGGATCAACTGTACCACTAAATGGTTTTCGCTTGTGTTCTGTAAGTGTTCCCCTGGCTTTCATCTTTTCAAGGGATTAGAACTTGGCTTAAAGATGCCGCTAGGTTGCAACATTCAAGGAAAATTTCCATTTATTGAAAGCTAACCAATGTATGTCAAGGGGTGACAAACAAAACACACAAAGGATCTGGTCAGGGGACAAACCAAGGTAACATGGGGATCACAGCTACAGGTTAAACGACTGGAATAGATAGCTTTACATTACACTAGAACCTGGTAGAGTATTGTTTCATACAGAACTGATGGTTTCATGCATTAATATAATTATAGTAATGTGGCTACATGTAGTTATTGAATTATATATATTGATGTAGTCACATGTAGTGCTTGAGTTACATATACGGATGTGGTTACATGTAGCAATTGAGTTACATATAGTGATGTGGTCACATTCACATTGACTAAGATACAGTAATCCATATTTTACTGATTAGGTTATGTGGAACACATTTACTAATCATACTACTATTAGTCTATTAGTTACACTGTGCAAAATTGGATTTGTTTTTTCCATATTTATCACAGTTACTGATTTATTGGTTAAATGGGTTGTCAGGGCTTTGCAAAACCTAGATACTGATCTGGGGGTGTGCTGAAACAAAAAAAAAGTTATATCTTCCCTCCACCATCACTCCAGTTGTCCTGTGCCACCACGAGTCAGAGCCATGCCCCTGTTTGTTTACAGATTTAGATACAATGGGGCACATTTACTTAGGGTCGTGCTCTGCACTTTAGTTGGACTGTTCACATTCTTCATTGCTAAAACGCCTTGCACAGGTATCTAAGAAGTTCCTTTTGTAACACAGCTGCGCTGGCTTCCATGCGGCACAAATTCAGGGGTTTGCCGCCGGACGCTCCGAGTGATTTGGACCAAGCGACATTTTTAACTTTCAAATATTGTCGAATACCTTATGTTAAAGGTGCACCACAAAAAAGATGGAGAACTCAGTTGCACCAGTGCGGGTAATAGAAAGATTCATGATTTCTGGCGCACAATCTTAGTGAATCGCCGCACACAGCATTATAGATGGACAATGCACTTTTAGTGAACTTGTGTGACCTTGTAAGTAAATGTGCCCCATTGTGTACCAGGCGCATGGCACTGGACGGGTAGCCGCGCCTGCCTCCCATCAAGGTTTGGTGGGATTTTGCTAAGATTTTGAAAACCCTAGACAACCCCTTTATGTTCTCAGCAATATTGTTTTGTTCACAATGTACTGTACTATATAGTATTAATATTTGAATTGTGCAGCCCTAATCAAATGAACAGCACCATTCATCATATGTAACAACAGGCCTGCACGTCCTGTAACAACAAATTAGTATCAAAGACATAACACTTTACTAAAGTGGCACAAGCAGTAGGAGGACCCTGCCTGTAGGAGCTTACAGTGTTAGGTAAGGATAGGTAGATGGGACACTAGGTGAGGGAGCATAGCAGTGCAGTTATTGCATGGTGTAGCTAAATTTAAATAGGTGGGTTTTCAGGTTGCATTTGATGGTTTGGAAGGTGGGGGATAGGCAGACACATTGGGGGAGGTTGTTTTCCAGCCTGGCCATAGATGCTGATGTGCTGCAGCTATACTGCTCTGTGTGGTAGACTTGGGTCATAACAAGGCCTATAGGTGGTATGATACATTCGAGCAGACCTTTTCAAGCACCTCCCTCACATGACTTCCCTCTCCAATATCCCCGCCATCCCGCCATTGGCTCCACATCACTTATAGCAAGCTGCTTGCCCAAGATATTATGTATGCAAATCTCACACCCTTTCCTCTCAGGTCCATTTAGAGACTGAAGAGAGGTCAGGTTTAATAGGATTTGCTGGTTCTGATCACAAAACCATTGAAGGACCCCTTTAAAATCTCACCTCACCTCAGAGCCAACCCTCCTAGGCACATGGAGAGACCTTCAGCTGTCACAATGTTTGTCCTCCTGCTGGGCCCAAATATGATAGGGTCATTCCCCTAGTTTGAATCCCTCTGTACAGGTTCAGGCTTCATCGAATACTCTCTGCCAGTGGTTTTTTCTTTGTTGATTTCCCCAGGACCCCTAGTTCCAGTGGATGTCAGGTGGACTGTCTTTCACAAGACCTCCATTGTGAGTAAGTACCAGGATGCAAGCTTTTAGTTACTTATCAGATGCTACCATGTTCCATCTGCCAACCCCCTACCCTAGAACACTGGATTCAAAATGTCAAAGATCTACCTAAAATAGGAGGAACTCACCTCAAACCTTCATCATACCAGGATTCATTCCTCACTGCCTGGAACCCTAGGATAATGTTTACTCAGGGTCGGCGTTAGGGATGCAGCAAACTGGGCATTTGCCCAGGGACCCCGGTCCTAAATGGGCCCCCTGCATGTGGACTTTTGTGGGCTCTTTTAATACTCCTTGGTTGAATCTCCTGTCTATATATCTATCATACATCTGTCTAGTTATCTACGTTCTATAATTTGTCTATTTCCTATCTATATGTCTGTCTATCTAATCATTTAACCATCTAGCTTTTTGTCTATCTGTCTATTATCTATCAATAGATCTTCTATCTCTCTTCTACTGTATCTGTCTCATATCTATCTTCTATTATCTATCTAGCTATCTATATATTATCTATATTTATACATCTATAAATCTATCCATCATCTATCTATAAATCTATCATCTTTCATATTTATCTTTCAGGTTGTCTTACCATACTATGGTTTTTAAACTACAAAATGTTATTATTTTTCATGCCTAAAATAGCCTCTTACTGAATGACTGTTCATAAAATTGTTTTCTTTTGGGGCCCCACTTTGTATAAAACTGGCCCTGTGTTCAATGGTACCCCTTCCTACCATTACCTTTTGGGCTCTTCTGACAATGCTTGTGCAACATCCCCCACTGGGGCCTAGCCTTTTCTTGGGGCCTGGAGACAGCCGGGGCTCGCAGTACCTGAGTGGCTGGCGTTTGCAGCCTAGGCACGCTAGTGGCTAGACGGAGGCAGACGTTGAACAAAAGTAACTTACAGCTCTTTATTGGAACCGACAGGAACAGTAGCAACGTGCCTTGACAAATGGTAGAATGCTAGAGATGCAGTTGGAGGGAGCCACAGGAGTAGATCACCAGCCTGGATGCAAGGGCAGGCTGGGAGGTAGCTGTGTCCTAGTAGGATGCTTCAGCTTGTCCTGGGTTGCTTCAGATATCACCCTTGAAGGTAGGATGATATTCCTTTCCTCTCACTAACTAACTCACTACACTCTTCAGGCATGGAGCTGAGCTCTCCTGCTCTGGTCTGGTGTGCTGACTGCACTGACTTGCTTAGCTATACTGAGCTGTGTCAGCTCTAGCCTAAGACTAACTCTAGAACTTTCCTGACCAGGGGTTTTATTACTCCCACTGGTCAGGTGGTGGTTACTCCTCCAATTACATCCCAGCTTACAGACATAAGATATGAACATATGTGATTGGCTGACACATATTACATCACATTTAATACTTAACTCATGCCTTACCAGGCAGACTCTACCGCTGCAGTGCTCATCTGTGTTATGTAGTGACATGCTGTGGGGCTGATCAGACCCTACACAGACGGCAAGCTACATGGTGGGACATATTCACAACAACCTCTCTGCCTTGCATCGGCAGGGGTGTTGCACTTGTGTCTTAGTTCTGAGTTGATCTGGGTCTTAAGTTCCTTTTGTCCTTTGATGCTTTGAGAAAGATATTCATTATCACCCACAGCCTTCCTTCCATATATGTAGCTGTGCAGTGCCTTTAGGGCACAATTTCATTCTTTGTCCCTGAGAGTGTCTTTCTCCAAATTCGAGGTTCTGTCGGGGGACACTGATGTTCCTAAACCACTGAAAAAAGCAGTCCTATTTCTATTGCAGTGTGATCTTATGCCACTTGATAGAGCTCTTAGACAGTAGAGTGCAGATATTGCAGAAATTGACGCGAGGAATAGAAATAAGTGGAAAACTCCTTTCACTCTGCGGCCGTTGGCACCAGAGATTTTATGGTCCAGAGCATATTTCACACCTGTCCGTCTCTGCCTGATATGGGTCTCATACTCAGAAACCATGGCTTGGGTTGGGACCCTCTTCCACTGTGTATTGTCATGTCCTAAAGTGTGGCCCTTTTGATCCACTGTATTTAAATTTTGGGGGGCTACCCCAGTATTTTGATGCCAAAGATATGTCTTCCCAGCATTGTCAATGACAGTATACCAGGTTACTAAATCCAAGAAAAAGCTAGTGTGTATAGGCAAATATATCCATGCGGCAAAAATTCATAAAATCATTTAAAAATGTAAAAACACACATCAAAGAACACACTAGAGGTCCAAGGTCAATAACAAAGGTCCACATACAGCCACAAGTGCAAAGAGGTAGGGACAATTCCCTCAAACAGAATAAACAATAATTAGACATTACAGAAATTACATACAAAACAGTCCTGGAGAACCAAAGTACTAAAGAGTGAGGATATGAGGACTAAATAGTGAGCAATAGGGTTCCCTAGTAGCTCAAACCAGGACCTAAGCACTAAGGTCCAAAATCGCCAGTAAAGGGTAAAGGATAGGGGAGATACATGGTCCCACACTCGTGGACACTCGTTACTACCAGGTTACTATGATAAGGCCTTCTACTGATTGTGCTCGTAAAATTATCATGTCCTGGAAAGATGTGGAGGTCTTCCCTCTTTGTCTAGATGACTACAAATGATAACTGTTTCCCCCTTTTTCAGATTTAATACTTGTATAGCAAGTGCCCTAGTAAGTTTGAAAAGATTTGGTCTTGCTTTGTTGAAACTACAGTGATAACTCTTTAGGTGTGTTGGGTATGGCGTGCAGTGTTTGGGATTGAGCGTTTTGGAATGTGTGTGTGTGTATGAATGGCAATGTGAATAATAATGATAATAATGGATTATTCTGTTCCATATCTGTCATTTCCATCACTTTATGCTTTCCATTGTCTTTGTAACTTGCTGTGTCTGTGTATTTTTTTTTACTGCTGTGGTTGCATATTGTACTTTTGTTTTCTTTTAAAAAAGGGGACATTTCAGTACCTTACACATGTGGTGATGAACACACCATGCTGTAGCTTTCATTTTCAACAATAAGGGGTGTTCTGCACATTAATGATCTCGTTACATGCAATTTTCTATACATAAGTGGTCTGGTAACATGCAGTGTTTTATATAGTAATGAGTCAGTTACATGCAATGATTTGACACATAAGTGATCCGGTTACAATCACTGTCTCATACATTAGTGATCTGATATATTTTTGTATGATGTTTGTGTCCGTTAATTAAAGATTGTGTCAGTAATGAACCTTTTGTATTGAATATTCAGCTTGGCTCTCGTCTTGTGGATTAGTGCGGATACATTGAAGCCGAGCTTTGGAGCGGGATTTGTGACGGTCAATCCCAGGACAGAAGCTATCAGTTTTCTTTTGTTGTCTAATAAACTGTTGGATTCGCTTAACTCCAATAAATCTCCATTTCACAGATTTCCATATTCAAAGGCGTGTTATCTGCACAAGCCCAATGATTGTTTCGGTGGCGGGGGGATAATTAACGTCCTCTGGTAGACGCCATCACAGAGGCCTTAATTGTGTTATTAAGAAACTTAATTGGGTTTGTTCTTTGTGGAGCTGGTGCTTCAATATTCATCAATAGTGTTAACCATTTTGTCACCACAGGGTAGGTCCAATATTTAATAGATTTCAGTATGAAGAATCACTGGCTCACAGTTATCTCCACTATTCTGGACCAATAATGCACATATTATACAAGTGTCACTCACTGTGCATGGTGCAGGATTTCAGCTCTTGGGACAGTTACCTTCTCTCTCAATCTCTTGTGAACTATACATTAAGTAATGAGAAACTTCAGGTTTAGCTGTTGTTTCAGTAATAACCAATATAGCAATCATCAAGTCTCTCAAAAGAATTGTGACCCAGCTTTTTAGAATCCTTAAATCTACCAAATTATACAGTGAAACACAGCCCCTCATTTATGTTACTGCATAACTAGATAGTATTTAACATCATTAGAGCATCAAACAAACAAGTGTTATAAAACTATATAGCAACCCGCAAAAAAGTGACTGCAGCTTTGGATGTGACTGGAGTAAAGTCTTGATATAACAGCAGAAGAGTTATTGCAGTTCTGGTGGTAAGAGATGATGTAACAGCAGACTAGTAACTGCAGACCGGTCATTGCTGTATGACTAGGTAACAATGTTCTCATCTCAGCAATCCCTAATCCACCCCTTACACCCAGAAAGTCTCAGTAATATTCATGGAGGGATTATGCAGAGCACAGGACAAATGATGAGTCAATAAAAGCCACCTACTCCTCCTCACATACTGCACTATTAATTTTCCCTATAAATCGTCAGACATATAACACAGAATTGCGCAGAGTCCTAAAAGAAAAAACACATATCTGCATGTATAAAGAGTAATGAACCGCATCCGGGGTATAAATCTGGCACCCCCCTCCCCTTCCATCTCTCATTCTTCACTTATGTTTTATGACGTTTGAATTAATTTGAATTAGATTTAATTAGGTTTTAAATTGAAGTTCGGATTTGATCCTAGTTGCTGCATTAAGCAGTTCCCTCCAGTGCAGGTTGTTTGGTTGTTGTAAGATGTGACTGAGCCAGGGCCATTATATGCAGAACATTACATCACCTCTATGTACCACATTACATAATAAATAATGGTACAAAAGGGATGGTGATTGGTAAATGTACTGCAGAGTTGTCTGAGCATATTTGTTTTTCAGTATTATCTTTATGCTGATGACACCCAGCTATGAGCTTCTGCACGTAACATCACCCCTGCCTTACTCCAGAACACCATTGACTGTCTCTTTGCTATCTCTAACATCATATCCTCTCTCTTCTTGAAACGTCAAGTTTTTTTTTTCCACAAATCAAGAGCACTTGGCATGTAGAACAACTTTGCCTATTATCTTTGTTACCTTTATCCAGCACTTTCTTTGCAAATCCCTCAGATATAGATCTGTAAATCTAACAGATAAACAAATCTACGGACTCCAGGGAGGGGAGGAGCTGCTGCTTTCTGCTCACAGAAGAGTAGGTCATGTGACAGAGCTCTATCTGTGTATGTAGCAGAGCTAGATGTGTACAGGACTGTAGATACAGATGTCTCCTGCACAGAATAGTGAGGTACAAGAGCTCCTCCATTCCCTGTAAGTCCCTCCATCCAAGTCTAAGATTCTAAAGAACTTTTTCTGTCTTTCTCTTCACCTCATGCTGCAGTCCTTCCCCCAACCTGTACTCAGCATTATCACCTCTGTGTAGAGAAGCGATTAATCCTTAGTGGTCGCACAGTACTAACTATATGCTTCACGTAACTGGTTTACTTATGATTTCTTCCACATTTCTTAATACATGTTCCATGCTCCTCCCTGTGATGGAAGCTGCCAGGCTAGCCACTGGACTCAACTTCAGGGCATAGACAGGCAGGCTTTTTTTTAGATTTTTGTCAAACACCATCAAAAAAGAAAATTCCATATCTTTGGAAAGGAAAGGGTGAACCGCACAATATGTTTTTTAAGGGGGAATCACATATGAGAATTTGGTAAAATCATTATAAATTTACAGTTATGCCTTAATCTTTAATCTGAACTACTTGTACATAACCAACGTAACCAACCCAACCCTGACCTCTCAATCTCGGTCTGTGGAATCACTATAACACCAAAGCAGCAGGCCTACTGCCTTGGAGTTGTGCTGGACCTCTCTTTTGCACTGTATATTCAATTTCTTGCTTTCTCTTGCCAAATGCAACTCAGTAACATCTCTAGAAACTTAAAATTGAAACCTCTAAAATTCTGACTGGACTCTCTTCTTGACTACTGTAACTCCCTACAAATAGGTCTTCCACTCCCTAAACTATCTCCTCCACAATCTATTTGTAATGATTCAAGCAGCAGCATTTTTATTTATTAAATTATTTTATTCAATTCCCTTATAAAAAATGGCTGGACCATTATACAAGCTCTTATACCTCTTGTGTCACCCCATCATACTCAAAGAATGTAAGCTCTTGTGAGCAGGGCCCCCACTCCCATTGTTCCATCTCTTTGTACTCTGTAATGTAATATAGTTGTATATGTCCCCTATGACTTGTAAAGCGCTATGGAATATGATGGCGCTATATAAATGAAGATGATCATTATTATTAGAACTGAGCAATTCACCACTAGTAGTGGTTCACTGATTTCACTAGGGTGGAAGACTTGAGTGGGCGGAGCACAGGGAAGCTTAAAATATTTCCCCTGCTCGAGATCGAGCATTTAATTAAAAAAACACAGTGAAGAACAGTGAAGAATAGAATAAAAACAGTGAACACAGTGAACACAGGATCATTTAAGTGAAAAAGACAGTGAAGAACACAGTGAAGAATAGATTACAGATGTTCGGCACATCTGCTTACTTGTCGGAAGATACGCGCGGAACGGCAGCAGGGAGACATCGGGCAGCGCTGGGAGAGACATCGGGCAGCGCTGGGGGAGTGTTGTCAGATCTGGTTGAGGGCTTATTTTTTGCGAAAACAGTTTTTTTGATCACTTTTTAGAACATTTTTTGTGATGGTGTTTGATGAAAAATTGTATATTATGGGAAGTTTTTCGAGTTTTTTTTTTTACGTAGTTCACCGAGCGGGTTCAATATTGATTTAGATTTATTGTACAGATTAATACGGACGCGGTGATACCAAATATGTACGTGTTTTTGTGTTTTATTTACTTTATTTGCATTTTATGTGTTACTGGGGGACTTGAGAGGGGGCGGAGCACAGGGAAGCTTAAAATATCTTTGATTATAATTTATATTTGAATAAAATGTAATCTTTAGAGGTTTTTACCAATTTACAGGAGTCTACAAATGTAGACAAAGTATTGACCTGCATTGAATTTCAGCAGAGACTTCAGTCCATATACGATCATTGTGCCTAACTCTATAACAAGTCTGCCACCTGGAAGACCATGCAAATGATTAGATTTTATCCCCATTAGGGGGTGTTTATTTTTGGCAATTTTGTAAACACTAGAAAAAAATTCAGTCTGTATCCACTACCATCGTATCGGACCCTAAATAAAAGATAACTTTCCTAATTTTCAACAATAGGTGATAGGCCACCCCAAAAATGGTAACACGGTGGAAAAGCATCTCATTGCCAAAAAAAAAATAGGGCCGTTCGTCAGTGGCCCAATATACGGAAAAAGCGAAATTTATCGCCGTTCAGAAGGGGTGCAATGGAAAAACTAAATCCTGGCGCTGCAGGCGCTCCGTCCTCCCTTCTGTGCCTCTGGTGCTGTCCCCCACTAACACAAGTATACGCCACGTGGGGGGGTCCGTTGCTCAGAGAAGAAGTTGTAGAACAAGTTTTATGTGAGTTGTCCCTCTCTGTTTTATACTTGTTGGAAATGTGTAAGATTTTTAGAGGTGCTGAAATGAACGTATCGAACACGAACAAATTTACCATTCGATAATTTCATCCCGTCCACATTATCCTAACAGGCACATTTTATCAATTACTATAAAATCCAAAGGGTTAAAAGTCTTGTAAATGCCTGTTATCTGATAGTTTGAGTGTGCAGATGTTGAAAACTGGTTGGGTTCATGCGGGGCTTTTGTTTGCTAAGTAGGTATTAAATTTGATTTCAAACATATTATACGGCCCACAATAGGATCAATTCTGAAAATACGGAAAAATCGCTATTTTGATTTGTGCGGGCGCGTGAAGCGGTGGAAAAGAATTATCCAACAATTTCAAAAGTTATGAAAAGGTAACGTGACCGGAGATGGGAAAGTGTTATTCTTCAAGTTATTTAGTGGTAGGTCACAATCGCATCGCCCTGAAAAACGCGGTGATTTTGAATTTTCGAAATGATGGCAAATTTGCTAAAATCATCCATGTTTTTTTTTGTGTAGCTGTTATGAATAGACTGCAAAACTGATCATGCCAAAATTACCACTGGAAAATGGGACAGTAACATACATGTTGGGCAAAAAACACATCTCAAATCGCTTTGGATAAAGTAACAGTGTTCCAAAGTTATTAACCACTAATAAATAGACGCAGGTCATAGACTAAAAAAATGGTACTCGAGCCTTCACATGCTGTAAATGGCTTGCGTACCTGTAAGAGGGGTTAAAAACCATCCAGCATACAGGAGACATTATGGGAATGTTGTTGGTTTAGGATTATTTGGGGTGACTAATGACTATCTGCATCAAAAGTAGAGATTATAACTTTGAGAAAAAAAGAATTTTCCAAATTTTTGTCCAAATTTAGTGTTTTTTCACACACTAACACCAAAGATTTCATCATCCAAATTTATCAACTAATTTGAAGTACAATGGTGTCACAGAAAACAATCTCAAAATCCGCCAATCCTGATATCAATTAGTATGTTTCCACAGCTAAATTCCACCTTAATATTTAAGGAATGCGACGTTTTCGGTGGTATCCACCTTTTTCAATGCAATACACCTAGTGACCCTACGTATAATCTTTCTCCAAAAATCGACTGGACCCATGTGAATTGTGATGCTTGATCAAAAATTTACATTGGGTCCATGCACGACACAAGATATAATGGCTCAACTTTTGTGACCGTACAGATTATCATGGGCGTTCGGGGAGAGGACCAGGGTCACACTACAGACTTATAGCACAGAGCCGACGCGATAAGAACACCATCGCCTCCTGCGCTAACGAGTGTATTCAACCCTACGCCTATTGTTAGATTCAATATTACCCTCCTTAGTCAATTCTTACAGGGAGTAACCATTATTATTATTTTTGAGTAGAATGCAGACCATTTTGGATGTTGGCGATGACCTACTATTTGATTTTTACTTATTTCATTTAACATAATTGGGGCTATCAATTCTAGTGTAACGAGGGAGTGATAATTTATATGTTTTGTTTTTTAATTGTTGTATATTTATTTACTTTTTTAAGTAAATTGTTTTTTTTACTATTTTTCAAACTCATTAGGGTACTTTAATCGTCTGATTGATTCTACCACATACTGCCATACTACAGTATGCCAGTATATAGGGATTTTCCACATAATTCTTCACAATGTTTAAATCACACATTGTAATAGATGGATTAAATCGAGGGAGTCTCAGGTCCTTGTATGACCCAAAGCTGTCATCGTAACTGATTGCCGCTTCCGCTGACCTCACAGGGTGCGTCGATCAAATCCAATATGGCAGCACCCACACATTGCGGGAATTTAAATGCCTGCGGCAGCTTTGCCAGAGGCATTTACATGGTTACCACCACCCGACCGCAGCATTTACAATATGCAGCAAATACCCAAATGGTAAAGAGCTGACTAAGCCCGTGAGCCCTCTCTGTCCTCCCGCTCCCTACTTGCGTCATACTATTACATTGCGCTTCTGGAAGGGGTTACTTGCGTCATACTATTACATTGCGCTTCTGGAAGGGGTTAGAATAGAGTTATGGCTCATTAGAAGCCTAACGAACTTGTATTTAGCAATGTATTTATAAGATTACTCTAGAAGCCATTTTCTTTGACTTTTTTTTACATATAATGAATACAATTAAATATTATATTAAAATGTATATGAAAATATTTGGTAAATTTACACAATATTTAATATAGTAATACAATAATTTGATACTGTAATAGGGCATTCAGTGAAATTCAATAAAAACAATATTCATAGTGAGTGGTAAATGGCATAAAAAACCTAGCACAATCACTTACTAAGCAAAGTATCTGAATCCTGGTATAGAAACAACTGTAGCAGGGTTTGCCAGACTGGTACTGAGTGACTCCTGAAGTCACGGGGGAGTCTGAATCTGAAAGATGTCAATGTTGTTAGGAGTTGTTTTTTCTTAACTACAACCACAGTACTCAAAATTCCTGTGTTTACAATTTATCGTATCATAGTATATAAGGCTGGAAAAAGACGCAAGTCCATCAAGTCCAACCTTTAAGAATTAAATAAATGTTTTATCCCCATAACCCGTGATATTTTTTCTCTCCAGAAAGGCATCCAGGCCTCTCTTTGCGATAAATATGTGGGTTTTGGATTACTGTTCCAGCACTTGGTCTCTAAAAGGTTGGCCGTCACTGTTCAAGATGATGTGGATATTTAACTTCATGATTTTTGCTACTGGGTAAACAATAATTTTTCTCTAAACCTCTTCTGCTCCCACAGGATGACAACCATGTTTATAATGAATACTAACCATGACTTGCAATGCCTTCCACAACCTGTCCCCTCCAAATGTCTCTGAACTCATTAACCAATACCGTCCCACACATAATCTCCATTCCTCACAGGACCTGCAGTTTCACTCTATTACCAGCTGCTCTTCCCACAACCTATCCAGGACTTCTCTTGTGCATCTCCCATACTCTGGACCGCTCTACTAAAATGTGTCAGACTGTCCCCCCACCTTCCAAACCTTCAAACGTAACCTGAAAACTCTCCTATTCAGGATCACCTACAATACACAATGTCCCCCATGATAAGTACTTCACCATGCTTTGAAGCCGCATCCATTTCACTTATCAGCATTTCCTCTGCTGCCTCCATTATATTTGGAGCCTTATAACAAACCCCTAGTAATATTTTATTATTCTTTTTCCCTCCTCTTATCTCCACCCATAGGGACTCCACATTTGCGTTACTGATGTCATCTCGCAGGACGGGCTTGAGGCGAGAATTCACATATAAACAAACCCCTCCCCCTTTTTTATTTATACGATCCTTTCTAAAAAGACTATAACCATCTATAGCAACAGCCCAGTCATAGCTACTGTCCAGCCATGTCTCGCTGATACCCACTATATCATATTTCCGCTCCAACATCAAGAGTTCCAGTTCCTCCATTTTGTTTGTGAGGCTTCTGGCATTTGTGTACATGCACTTTATATGGTTATCCCTGTCCGTATTCCTTTTGTCCTTATTCCCCAATCTCAGTCCAGCCCCCCTTCCTCCCCCATGGACTATGACTCTTCCCAGCTCTCTATGTACACTGTCTATTTGCCCTGCACAAGTGTAGTTGCCCTCCCCCCAGGTCTCTAGTTTAAACACTCCTCCAACCTTCTAGCCATTTTTTCCCCTAAAACAACGGCCCCCTCCCCATTGAGGTGCAGCCCATCCCTACTGTAGAGCCTGTAGCCGACAGAAAAGTCAGTCCAGTTCTCCATGAACCCAAAACCCTCCTTCCTACACCAACTTTTGAGCCACTTATTTACCTCCTTGATCTCCCGCTGCCTTTCTGGTGTGGCACGTGGTACAGGCAGTATTTCGGAGAAAATTACCTTTGAGGTCCTTGCCCTGAGCTTATGGCCTAAATCTCTGAAATCATTTTTAAGGACCTTCCACCTACCTGTTACTTTGTCATTAGTGCCAATGTGGACCATGACCGCTGGTTCCTCACCAGCCCCTCCCAGTAATCCGTCAACCCGATCCGCAACATGCCGAACCCGAGCACCCGGCAAACAACACACTGTTCGGTATGCACGGTCTTTGTGACAGATTGCCCTGTGTGTTCCCCTAATAATCGAATCTCCCACTACCAGCACCTGTCTGACCTTGCCTGTGCTTCCATTCCCCTGGTTGCTAGCGGCCACGTCTTTCTGCAGCATTGCTACCACAGAGCTGATATCCCCCTCATCCGCCAGCCTGGCAAACTTATTGGGGTGCACCAGATCAGGACTAGACTCCCTACAACTCTTCCCTCTACCCCGCCTTCTACATGTTACCCAACTAGCTGCCCAGGACCACAGGACCTGCAGTTTCACTCTATTACCAGCTGCTCTTCCCACAACCTATCCAGGACTTCTCTTGTGCATCTCCCATACTCTGGACCGCTCTACTAAAATGTGTCAGACTGTCCCCCCACCTTCCAAACCTTCAGACGTAACCTGAAAACTCTCCTATTCAGGATCACCTACAATACACAATAACTGCTCTGCTCCCTCACCTTGTCTCCATCTTCCCTCCCATATAGATTGTGAGCCCCCATGGGCAGGGTCCTCCTTCTGCTTGTCTCCTGATCACGGAAGTTTTGTATTTTGTACTTGCATTTGTTTTTGTCTTAATGTAATGTATGTGAACCCCTTACTGATTGTACAGCATCATGGAATTAATGGTGGTCTATATGGATGGATGGGTATAAATTAATCTTCAGATGATTTTAAGACACAATGCACTTTTAACAAATTGGATAACTGGTGACTTAATTTTAGTTCTAGTACCATGCCAGGTCATATTTACCAATAGGCACTAGAGATCCTGTGCCTAGGACATCCAGTTGTGGAGATGGTGTCCAGAGGAGCAAAGTATTTTATTTTTTTAATCTCCTCCCAGACCAGACTGACAGGGTGTCATAAACTTTAGGTTTTGGTAGGGCTACCATGGGGGTGAGTACGGCTGATACCCCTCTGAGCTGTCTGGTCAGAGCACTGAGAAAAGCTGGATGGTATTGCAGAGCGGTAAGTGCTTTGACTATTTTGGTAGAGCCTCATCATTACTTTTAATTTATTTAGTGAGGAGGGACTCCCCACTGTCGGACTATTATATATATAGTACATTAATGCAGTGAATTAGAGATGTATAGTAGAGAATAATGGAAGAATATAGTCTGGTCAGATGAGACCCAAATGCAACTTTTTGGATTCCATAATACATACCATGTTTGGAGGCCAAAAGGTACTGCATATCATCCCAAAAAGCACCACAGCAACTGTAAACTTGGAGGTGGGAGCATCATGGTGTAGAGCTGTTTTTCAGCATACTGACAGCCTTCACATGATTGAAGGAACGGATGGATGGACAAATATAATCTCAATCAAGGGACAATAAAACGATCCTACCCCCAAGTGCTACAAGTGTAATGGCATTTACTCTTCTCTCCTTACATTGATTGTCCTGTTTCTTAACACGTATCTCATCAACTATAGCCTGTGTCCATTTGTATACAAATTTGTTTTCTATTTAGATGTTGTCTTATACTATACCTGATGAAGAGACCTGAGTAGTCTTGAAAGCTAGCAATTGTCAGCTTTTTTTTAAGTTAGCCAATAAAAGGTATCATCAACTAAGGACTATCATCTTTCATATTTTTAACCACTGGCAAACACAGTACAAATAATCTCGTAGCGTTTCAAATCTGCTGCCAGCTACCAGGATTTCATCATAACAATCATCCTAAACCCAACCAAGGAAACGCTCAATTGCTTTCAGAGAAATTATAATTCATTTATTTAAATAGCGCACACAGATTATGGAGCGCTGCACAGAGTTGCCAAGTTGGTTCCTGTCCCCAAGGGGCTCACAATCTAAGCAACTTACCAGTATGTTTTGGAGTGTGGAGGGATCTGGAGGACCCAGTGGAAACACAAGAGAACATACAAATGCTTTGCAGATGTTGACCTGGATGGGACTTGAACCCAGGGCCCAGTGTTGCAAGGTTGTAGTGCTAACCACTGAGCCACCTTGCTGCTGCTAGAGAAAGAAAATAAAGCTGCTAGAACGGCCCAGCCAATGACTCCAATAGAAAATCTATGGAAGGAACTAAAGCTAAGTCTTTATAGAAGGATGGAAGGATGGAAAGATTTTAAGAGTGGTTGCAAGAATTGTCCAAAATCCTACCTGATCAATACATGTGACTAGTTTCTCAATACAGGAGGCATCATGAAGCTCTCATCACCAATAAAGGCTATTGTATGCCAAAATTGGTATTGGTATACATGCACATATTAACAGTTACAAGCAAAAGGGTACCAATCTGTACATCTCATCATCCACTACAGCTTTGAATGTGAAACTACCATAATTTGATCATTCAGAAATTCGACTAGCACCAATTTAGCATATGTCCGGTTTTGCAAATTCTTGTGTTTTGCTCCTGGTGGTGGAATAATATTTTTCTTCTTGAATACTACAAATTGCAACCTGTTCTCAGAGTCCCTAATAGCTCATTTTGTTATGTGGTTGATTCCCAAGTGAAAGGTTACTGTTTCATATCAAGTAGCAGCCTTGAAGAAGATTTCCCAAGAAAAACAGCATCATCTAGCTCATAGATTGTAGATTCTGAGCCAAGAAAATCGCGAACAGCATCATATGAGTGCCATAACAATAAAAACTTAAATCCATGCGCATCATTCTACAAGTTGATTTTAGATGGATAACAACTACAAACAGATTACTACACTTACAGTGCCTGAATATGTGATTAACCTTGTTTTATCATGCTTTATTTTGATAGTAGATTTTCTTTAATTTAGATATAGTATATATGTAGCCCAGCACACTACCCTTGTATACTGTATATGTAGCCTGGCACAATCCCCCTAGTATATATGTAGCCCAGCACACTCCAGCCAGTTTATATGTAACCCAGAACATTCCCCCCCCCCCCCCCAGTATATAAGTAGCCCAACACATGCCCCAGCATATACTGTATGTAGTCTATTACATGACCCTATATATATTTAGCTCAGAACTTGCCCCCAGTATATAGGTAGTCTGGTACATGACCCCATATATATGTAGCCCAGTACATGTCCTCAGTATATATGTGGTCTGGCAAACGCCCCCATTATATAGGTAGCCCAGAACATGACCCTTGTATGAATGTATCCTAAAACATGCCCCCAGTTTTTAGGTGACAAAGCACATGCCCTCAATTTATATAGAGCACAGAAGAAAATTTTAAAAAATTTATACTTACCTACACAAGCTCCCTGCTGCCTTGCCCTCGCACTTTTTCTCCTCCTGGATACTGGCAGCATAATGATACCCAGCACCCCCTGGGTCATACAGAGGGAGCATACAGCATGCTTCCTGTGCTTTTAGTAATCAGCTACTGTTGACTACTCCTGATGGCCAGGACTGCACCCCCCAGGATGGTGCCCTAAGCAATTGCCTACCCTCACTTACTCCTCATCCCAACCACTTGCTAACTGCATGCAACTTTAACTCTTTATTAACCAATTCTGGGTATTTCCCTTGTCTGTTATCCGGAAAATGCTTCTCTGTAGTCCCGCTGACTTTGTATATATCTTTACATCTTTGTAGAAAGATATAATATACTATATCAATCTCGGTAACACTGTCTTGTAGTTTCTAATATCTGACACAAGATGGCGCCATGAGTTTCAATAAAAAATACAGAGAAACTTGAATCAATGTTGCATGTACACTAGAGACAGACCTTGCAGAGGAGTTCAGTGATTGGAGGTTCCTATTTCCCTTTCCTTCAGGTGTAAAGAATATTCACAGAATGACTCAGCACCACTGTCTTAAGAAAACAAAGGGCATGAAACTGCCTGTCCCAAGATAAATGGACAGCAACTTTATAAGTAAGCACTGAAGTAAACACACTACAATTGCGGTTCAATGTAGGTTGTAAGTCGGAATGACAAGAATCTTTAGGATATAATGTATGTATACAGTAACTTCGCCAGCAGAATAGTGAGCACAGCTCTGGAGTATAATATAGGATGTAATCAGGATCAGTACAGGATAAGTAATTTAATGTACGTACATAATGATCCCATTCGCAGAACGTTGATCGGATGCAGCTCTGGAGCATAATAAAGAAAAATAATGTCATGTATGTAAAAAAACGACTCCACCGGCAGAATAGTGAGTGAAGCTCTGGAGTATGAAATAGAATGTAAATAAGGATCAATACAGGATAAATAATGTTATATATGTACGCATGGGGGTCATTAATCAGTGCTTCTATGCCTGAAAACTGGTGTAGAAACCCTGAAATAATCGCAAATGCAAAGGTTTCAGTAGGACGCTGCATAGCTGGCAGGAGGGGCTGCGACATTATCATACACTGGAGCAATCACCCCCATTGACTCCACCAGCAGAATAGTGTTTGCAGAAATAGAATATATTATAGATTATTAACTCAAGCCAAGTATTTTTTTGTATGTGTACAGGGAACCCCCACTCCCACCTTACCGAGTGCATAGATGGCGCTACAGGGGGTGTGCAAACATTAAAATACTAAGTTTCCTAAGGCGCTTGGGTGACATAGCCTGAGCTCCCCAAGCTAATTGGCATAACTTTTATATTTCTGTTATCGTGAGATATAGAGTTATAATAAAAGTCGTACTAGGACACATCTACCATCACTAAACTGACTTTGTCCCAGGCGACCGTGACAGTGGGTCAGAGCCCAAAAAACAGGACTGTCCCTCTGAATCCGGAACATTTGGGAGGTATGTACTCATTGTGCCCCAACAAAGACACTATATAGACTCACTGGGGGTCATCGCCTTTCAAACGGAAAACTGGTGGTGTTTTTTCCTTTCTCTTGCGCCTTAATTTATGAAGTGTAGGCACCACAATATTGGTGTTTCCCGACACTCTCGCCTTGTTCTTTTTTTGGACACAAAATTGCATCACCGCTGTAGCCACACTGTCCCCTCCCCCTGTAGCCTCACTGCCCCCCCTCCCCCTGTAGCCACACTGGAGCGTGCAGCTGCCTTCTTTCTTCGGCATGTGCCTGCAGTACACGCCGGCTCTGAAGCCGGCACACGTGATCTGATGACATCATCATGTGCGCTGACTTCAGAGCCGTCGCATACAGTGCGGAGTGCCGCTTCTGGGGAACGTGGAAAGGTTAGTTTTGGATTCTGCCTCTATACTGCTCTCCGGACGCGCGCAGCATAGAGGCAGAAAAGCACACAAGCCGGATGGTGGTCATTTGTATCAGTGTCTTAAAGTGACCCGGCACTTCCCCGGGTTAGCCGGGTGCTGGTGCCAGGCCTGTTTCTGCCAGAGAAGTGCAGGGAGTGCCAGTTTCATGAAGAATGTGTGACACATTTCATGAAGCTGTCGCACACTGCACCCTCTACAGGCAAACTGCACATAGTGCAGTTTGCACAAGTTTTGCCAAATGTGGGCTTATACATGTATTTTCATTCATTGGGCCCCAACCCGGAAACTATATATATACACTCACTGTACCCCAACACACACACTGGGGCACATTTACTAAGGTTTTTGCGCCGCTTTGCAACGCAATTTAGTCGGACTGTTCACGTTCTTCTAGGTTAAGTGTGTGTACCGGGATTGTGTCAGAGTCAAACACCTTTTGTGGCGCAGCTGCGCTGGCTTCCATGCAACACAAATTAGGGGGCATGTCATCAGATAGTCTGACTGATTTGGACCGAGAGTCGTATTTAACTTTTACATTGTGTTGCCCACCCTATGTTAAAGGTGCACTACAAAAAAGATGGTAACTCTGTAGGACCAGTGCAGGGAAGCGACATATTCGTGATTTCAGGCTACATTAAAGACGGACGATGCACTTTCAGTGAACTCGATTGACCTTGTAAATAAATGGGCCCCACTACCATTTATATTGTATACACTTACTGTGCCCCAACACTGACACTATTGCCTAGATTAACTAATAGTGTGGCAAACTGTACTAATGTGCAATGGGTATTCATGAATTCTGGTGTACTCAGTTCAAGGGGCGTGTGCAGTGGCGTAACTAGAAGCTGATGGGCCCCAGTGCAAAGTCTGTGCCAGGCCCCCGACTATAATGTATGGTTTATAGTAATAGTTTCTTCTCATATGTGAAAGTGACACCATAAGGGCCCCCTAAACCACTTGGGCCCGGGTGTTATCGCAACCTCTGAACCCCCTCAAGTTAACCTCCTGGGCGTGTGCCAACATAAATGTGGTGTCCAGTGCAAATATGCAGAGGAACGTCCCTTTCTGTGCACATGATTGTGTCATGCCGTGCATAGTGTACCTACGACATAATAATAGCACAAACACTTCATAAATAGATGTGCAACCAGTTTGTACACATATCGTACTTATGTGCAGTCTACACGAGAATTCAGGTGCAGACTGCTTAGTAAATGTGCCGCTATACATCCTATAACTGTGCTCCAGCACAGACACTGGGGCCCATTTACTAAAACTAAATGAAGTTTGCCTCTGTATAGTGCAGGCCTTAGTAAATGTGCCCCACTTGACTTATTGATTGTAAGGTTTAATTTTTACATTGTAAATGTTTGTGAATGTTTGGACATGTTACTACAATAACTGAAACTAAAGCCATCAGGTAGCCATAGCCTTAAACAAAACACAGCACCCATGAAGCATCTCCTTGTGTGGTCCTGTATAAGATATATATAATGTCATGTGTCTATGGAGTGCACCCACCTATCACACTATCCCCACTAAGGGTTAAAGCAGCAGCCCTGTGTCCAGATGTTGCAGTGTGACCAATCAGGGAGAAGCCAGGAGGAGCCTGCATGTTCCTGTCTCTCCAGAACAGAAAACTCAGCTGTTCCTGGAACTGCAGTTCTCCAGCAAGGCTCTGTGGACCTGGTGTCTCCCTGCACCCCTAATCATTGCACCCATGACTACCCCACCCCTAATCACTTCATACCAGAATCCATGCAGCCTCCCCTGCTCATTTCACATCTTACCATTGACCCCTTGATAACTGCACCCCTGGATCTTATGCTCTCTGGAGGCTGCAGTTTCCTGCTGAGAAGAGTCATCTCTGTGCATAGAGCCAGGTATGAAGCCAGTGGTGTTGCGTCATGTGTAGATGGGGGGGTCCCTGTCTGGGGTATAAGCTTAGTGTCCTGATGTACCCTCTGCCAAATACCCTTCTCCTCCACTGCTACAATAACCCCTCTACCCGTGTATCTTCTACTCCATAACAATAGTCCTCTATTTGTACAGTCATGTACAGGCAGTCCCTAGGTTATGTACAAGATAGGGTCTGTAGGTTTGTTCTTAAGTTGAATTTGTATGTAAGTCGGAACTGTATATTTTACCATTGTAATCCCGGACAGAACTTTTTTTGGTCTCTGTGACAATAGGATTTTAAAAGTGTTGGGTTGTCATAAGAATCAGGATTAACAATAAAGCTTCATTACAGACACCTGTGATAACTGTTACAGCTGATCATTGTAGCCTAGGACTAAAGTTTGTACCAATATCCAGAGGTCCGTTTGAAACTAGGGGTCGTATGTAAGTCGAGTGTTCTTAAGTAGGGGACCGCCTGTATACAGTAATTCCTATAATTTCCATCATAAACCTTCTCCTGGCTACTTTCTACTCCATTACCTTAATGCCCCTTCAGCTGATGTACCCTTTGTGTTATCACTATAGTAATGTATGTCCTCTTCTGCCCAATTCTCTAGTGCTACAATCAACACCTATTTCGGGGCTCATGTTACTAGATTAACACTTTCCTAGACTGTACTATTTTTAGTGTTCTTTATTACTACAGTAACACCTCTCCTCATTGCCCTTTGCTCCGTTACAACCATAATCCCTGTACCTCTCTTTTGGAGTGATCTTTACTTTATTCTTACAGAAACCCCTTTCCAGGACTATGATTTACTATATTTCTGCAGTATCCTCATTCTTTGGGTGCCCTGGGCTGTCCTATAATAACAATATTTATTTATATAGCGACTTCCTATTCCCTAGCGCTGTACAAATCCTATGTTCCTCTCCAGAGTAAGCCTATGCTTCCTGACTCATAACTTACCTCCTACTGGGTTCTCTATAGTAACCCTAAAACAATTCTCCAGGCACACCTTCTTGTGGTTATTCTTTATTTAAATAAACTTACCATACATTTATTATCATGTCATAACACTACTAAACTAGTACTAACGTACTACTACTACCTACTTCTACTACTACTAACTACACTACTAACACTACTACTGGCTAACACGTTACACAACTTTTTTCTTGGAACACTACTAAGGTGCTGTAGACTTTGGGAATCTCATGTTCAACCTCAAAAAGTGACAAAAATGAAGATTGTAGGTTCAATATTCTGCAGGTGTGATCTACAGCACAGAGATTTAATCTATCATCCAGAGGCGTCATCTGCCCTTTCAGCATTTCTGTCTCTGAACCTCAGATCCTAAATTTAGAGTATGTTGTGTAAACTTTGTAATCCAACCAGTGTTTATAAGGGAAGGGGTATCCTCTGTATGGCCCTGGGAGCAGGAAATGTCAGACCAGTGTGGCACCAAACACAGGATACAGTCCTTTTAAATGATACTAACATAACTGCAGTGTATATAAAAGCTTAAAAGCATGTAAGAAGAAAGTGACCAACAGTAAAACATTTTACATATAAGCTGCAAAGACATTTACTTACACCCCTATCTGACTGATTGCTGCTATGTATGTGCTCCCGATTGAAGGACTGTTGTTACTTAAAGGACATTTACCACCAGGATGAAGGACTGTAAACCAAGCACACTGACATACTGGTCTGTGTCCCCTTTAGACAGGATCTGCTCTTCTTTTAGATTCTTATGCCCTTGTTTTTAATGAAAAAAAAGACTATAAACAATATGCAAATGAGCATGAGGGGCTTCAGGTTCCATTGTCACCTATGGAGCCTAGAGCCCCACAGGTTCATTTGCATGATTTTGAAACACCTTTTTTTTAAACCAGGGCAGAAGAAGCTAAATGAAGGGTAGATAAGATAAACCATATTAAATAGGTTATTGATCAAGACTCATAGTGATGGCAATGATGGTATTGAAGGCTCATAATGTTCCATTATTTCTTATAGACTGTGAGAGGCTAGCCACAATAGTCTCTGGAGCTATGATTAGCTAAAAGATTATATAGTGTATAGATTTACAAATATTCTTGTTGCCATAGTTGTTGCCTCCATCTTGCCACTAAACATGACGGGTGGATATGGGATGGACCCTCACTTTATTTCAACAACTTAGACAAGAGAAAAACACGGTATTTGAAAAAAAATACACAATCACATAAATTAACTGGTCAAAATGGCCACAGCTTTATTTAAATTACTGGAATAAAACAATCAGAGGAGGAGTCAGGTGACATGCTAGGGGTGGGATTCCCCAATACCCCAATCTAAAGCTGCCTGACATACAGCACCCGGCCAGACATCAACAAAGGGGGGCGGCACGCTCTGGCTGCCATTCTGACAGAGCCAGTATACTTTAAGGGCACCAATGACCCTAGTGAAGATTATCCATTGTGTGCTTCACCACCGTGCCCGCCCCTGGCTGCTTTTACCATTAACAGACCCTTGAGGCTGGCCACTTCCAAAGCTCAGCCTGTTGACCACCATGAGGTTTTACATCCTCTATAAGTTAAAATAGTCCACCAATAACTTGCCTGCACCTTCCACTCCTCCACCGCAAAATAAAAGCTGCGACAGATAAGAAAAAGCCAAACTTTATGGCCTGACATTGACTATTCCTTTCATTTTTCAATTTTTTTTTTTTTTTGCGAAAGCCATGAGAGATTTTAATGTCCAGGCAGAAAATTTTTTAACTATGGGCAAACTCCGACTCACAAAGAGTCATCCCACAGCGCTCAGAAGAGGAAAACCCCCCTGTGGAGGAAACCTCTAGGGATTCATGGCTGAAGGATCACCCTTCCCCTGGGCTTAGGAGGATAACCCAACCTCATCTCATCAACAATCAATTAAAAATTTTACATCGTACAAGATAAACAGTAATGATAAACAAAGTCAAAATCCAACAAATAACAGTTACAATCAGTTTCATAGCATTATACATGTAATAGTTAAAATAACCAGTTGTAGAATAGTGATAAAAAAGTGGTTGGGTGGGAGATACATGTTTCTATCTGTTCTTCTAGAGAAAGAGAGATATGGGACAGGAAGTGACATCTACTCCTGAGCCCCGACCTTCTTACATCACTGCACTGTACACCACCTACCCTGTTCTCTTACATTACTACACTATCCCACCTACTCTGTTCTTTTAACAAGGACCATCATCTTACATCAATACTAGTACATTAAATTCAGGTGTTATAGGTCCCCCCCTACCACTGTCATGTTCCCCCTTTGCCTATGGCTCCGGAGTTGTCATTCTGTCTGCCAAAAAAAAACAGGATGGAAAGACGTAGCAACTGCATCTTTTTATTATCCTGCAGCCTCCGCCGGCGCAATGTATAAACTTAGCGGACGCAATGGCCGGCTATGGGGAGCAGATGCAGTAGGTTGCATCACTCCCCACAGCCCTGCCAGGTGCACACGTCCCTCAGCAGGAGGGAGCACCCGGTGATGTCACTGTCCATATCAGGACAGTGACACAATTGGGGGAACACCCTGTTCATCGACGTACACTTGTCCCCCTACATTAAGGTGGGAGGGGGGCCCCGGAGGACGTATCCCACTGTTTAGGTCTACGTCGGAATACTCCTGATGTGTCCTTACAACGTATGACACAAAATGTGATGTGAACCCAGCCTTACTTTTAGGTTTCAAGTTTCATATCAAGCATTAAAAACCAAAAATTGTTTCCTTAATTGACCTACAAAAGGGGATGTTCAAAACAAGAAGTCCTGTTTCCCCAGAGTCTGAAACACCTCATACCCAGGTACTCACTTTACATCTGGAGGTGTCTCTTTATTTTCATAATATCATTATATTTATAGACCACATCTCCATATATGAACAGGTAATGTCAGCTGCTTTGCAGATAATGACAAGATTGCAGGGTTCACAGGTAAATCCCTAAAACATGAAGTTGGACACTAACAGATTGGGCAATTATAACAGACTCACAATCATTGACAGAGAATAAAATCACATCCGATCACTATATGGTGAGATGGTAGGGAGAAGGGAGTACATATTTTTAAGCAGTGACTCTGCTTAATACATGGGTCACTGGTCTCATTACTTGTAGTTACTTTCAGCAGTGATGGGGTTAATGATACCACCTTGAAATGTGCCCAGAGCTCAGTAAACTTTCCAATTAAATCCAAGATGAAAGATATTTAGAATTGCAAGGTCTTGTTGCCGGGATGATGCCAGCTCCATGGTAACCGATTTCACTGGGATTGAGACAAAAAAAAGAGGTTTGTGCAAATCTTTGGAACGAAAAGCAACCAATGATAAAATCAGAAATGTGCAGGGTGCTAGGGGCCAACAAGGTTTATTCTGCAGGCAGCTGGACCCAGTCTAGCATACGCTGCCCACATCTGGGGACTCATCAATCCCAAGGAGCCCTGTCTGGTATATCCTACTTGCAATTAAGGGACCTGTCTGTTATATGTAAACCAAAGCCTTGGGCCTATATATAATACATGAGGCCCAGACTGGTATATCACACCTGCACCAATATCCTTATTAGCAGTCACTTTATCATGGACGACCTCCACCAGAGCAGGTAAAGCTTATGGTACAGGTTTGGGCGTGATGGAACTGTTCCAATGTGCGCTGCCATATGATGGATGCCCTGCCCCAGACCTCCTGATCTATCTGACGGGTAGCTACATCGGCGGCCAGAAGTACACCAGCTTCTAGTGGAGTCTAAAAAACACAGGGGGGATTTATCACTGCTTCTACGTCAGATTTCTGGTGTAGAAGCAGTAAATAATTGCAAATAAGTGCATGAAGTTGCGACTTTAACAGTGACTACGCCACTTCCACATCATGTTTACGTGAATGGGGGTGTAGAGAGGCGCGGTAGTTGACGGTGTGAATGGGCATAGAACGTTCCCGCCCTGTGCCTTTGTAAGTTTGAAAAGCTTTCATTCGCAAGTTTTTTCACAAAACTCCCCCAAAGACTGAATGAATGTCTGAATGCAGCTATGTGGCCTGTGGTGACCATGGATAGACATGTGAAAAGGCACAGGTATAAGTTATAAGTAGTTATAAGTAGAATTGTAGAATGGAGCAGCTGGTTTACAGGCGCAGCATTACTCCATTATCTCCATGGGACTGTGATTGGCTGCTGCAGATGTTCAGGGTGTTTTTTCAAGTGAGTTCACTGTCACTTATCTGTACAGTGACTTCACTGGGAACCTCCCTATGAGGGTGGATGCAATACATTGCAACAGTCCCCTGTAGGCTCCAATGGCCTCCGCTGAGCATATACATCACTCAGCATGAGGGAGGTGGATGGAAAGGCACTGCTTACAAAAAGAAATGCCTCTGTCTGCCAGTATATGACTACAGATACTTTGGGAGCGTATTTACTGAACATATGAAGAAAATGAGATGTGAATGCAGCCTTACTGGAACATTCATCATTTACATGTGACTAGTGTGGCTTCCTCTTCACTTATAGGGATTGCTGTCCTAGAAGTGAATATAGAGAATGGTGGGCAACCTAGCGTGCCACTACTCTAACCATATGTGCCACTTGCAGACCATTAGGACCCCAGTGATCAGACGTCCTTAAAGAAAGAAGTCCTGTGGGTTTTCCCACGAAAAAAGTTAGGGCCTATCTTGTCGATTGGTGTGGGTCTCAGTGATAAGACCCCCACCGATGAGCAAGTTAGGCCCTGTAGGGCCTAAATTAAATAAATGTATAGATATATGTGGGCCTTGTAGCTATTTTGAAGGAGCATCATCTCACTTAGCAAACTACTTTTTTCTAAAGACAATGGGGCTTATTTACTATGGTTCCCGGCTTTCACGCAACACAAATCGGGGGGTGGGCCGACGGACAATCCAACGGATTCGGACAACACGCAGGATTTAACATTTAAAATTTTGTAACAAGCCAAGCACTTACATGCTCCGGGAAGAAGAAGGTGAACTCCGGCGGACCTGATCGGGGAAGCGATAGATGCAGGATATCGTGTGCACGCTGGTTGTGAATCCCGGCAGACTTCATTCTCTTCGGACATTCCGGATTGGGGATCACGCAGGGACCAGGTAAGTAAATGTGCCCCAATGTCCCGCATTTATTAAAGCGTTCTAAAAAGAATGCGTAAACTGCTTGCACATGTAATTATTATTGTTTGCGCCACATTTATTACTGATGCCACAGTTCTGCAGCTTGAACAAAGTTCCCCCAAAAAAATAATGGTGCACAATTCCTGAGCAGTGCAGGGAGCACTCGTCACACTCGACAGGCAAACTGCATATAGTGCTGTTTGTACTAGTTTCAATAGAAACTAGTACAAGCAAAGAGCAGAGAACTAGCCTGAGGACAGATTATTTGGGATCCTGCCTCTATATTGTGTGCAGTTTCGAGGGTCATTTGGTGAAGCGCTGCTTTATAATAACATTATATCCATGGATAATGAGGACACAATCCCCCTGCCTTAATCAGCACACTCTCTATGAGGAGGAGAGCTGGAAATCTGTCTCCCGTACGCCCACACATATCAAGTCCCAGTTATCTCACACCCCATATCCAGTCAGCTGTCATCACCAACACATGAAACACAGCTTATTCCTACACAGCGACCCACGCAGCAACCCAACAGAAACACAGGTAAGGCACGCAGGGTTAACAGGAGAGTGTACAGTAGTTCTACAGACTATTACACAACTGGATTCTCCATAAACCTGCAGAGCATTGCAATGTTCTCTTAGTATTGTTTCAGATTCATTGTGATATATTTTGTAGATTATTACAACACTGTCCTCATTAAAGAGTTAAAATGAACATTGTTCTGCTCCATCCTGACCCATATATATGTATTAATTGGTATATAGCACCGACATATTCCACAGTGCTGTGCAGAGATTGCATCTGCACCACACTTACATGACACATGATCTGACCTATCTGTCAGATAAGTAATTTCTCATATGAGACCCTAGAACCTGCCTATGTGCAAAATAAGTCAGTATCTAAATCTATAAGCTCTCTGCAATCCAGCACTCTCTGTTTCAGACTTGGGCTGAGGAGGGGGCAGGGTTTTCTGCCCACAATATAAGGTTGATCTTCTGATTCTGTTCAGAAGTGACCTGAGTGCAGTCATCCAAAAACCAGGGAACTGAAGGAAATTACAGAAGAGTGAAGCAGTTTACAGTCTATTGCCCTGCATGAATGGGTGTAATTCTTCTAAATACACACAGTACTAGTCCTCAGCTCTTATTCTGTATATATGGACACTGCACAGTACCACTTCTCTTGTCCTGTATACTGGGTGAAAAGGGTTCATGTGTGTTGTGTGGCAGGCTAACCAGGTCATGTGTCTGGGGTTGTGTGGCAGGATAGCCTCACAGGGGTCAGTGAGGTTAAGTGTGTTGTGTGGCAGGCTAACCAGGTCATGTGTGTGGGGTTATGTGGCAGGATAGTCTCACAGGGGCCAGTCAGAATATGTGTGTTATGTGGCAGGCTAACCAGGTCATGTGTGACTGATTTACATCATATGGCTTCCTTTTTGGATCATAGATTTTTTTAACAGACAAGGAGAGAATTGAATTTTAATCATTTTTTTTAACGCAATTAAAGGTATTTCCATTATCACAGGCAGACTGGGATTGCCACCAGGACAACACTAGGGGATGTATCCAAAGTGATGTCCTTCCCTTTTTATATCTGACCATGCATTGACTAGGGACATCTTCTACGTGTGGGGAAGGAGCTGTTCCAGGATAGCCAAACGGACTGAATATGCATGATTTTTAAAACAATTATGCATTGGTGCCGGCCGTGTCTATCTGTTCAAAAATAATGCAAACAGCCTTTTTCAACGTCATATGTGCTTCTGCTTAAAATCCTGTACTATACATGATTGGATTTTCGACACAAAATATATGCAGTTTTCAAACTTGCAGTGCATAAGATGTGCTAAACTTCAGTCACCGAATAGGTACTGTATTAGGCTGCTTATCACATAGACCCAGGACGCACGGATGTAGGATATGGTCTGGCTGTAGTATTTTTTTCGCATGGCGAAGTGAGCCATTCCTACAGCTCGACCGGCCACATAATCACTACTTAAAGGGGCCTTACGCTGTTTTGTCCCCTCCTAACAATCCATTAATGGGGCAATGGGGCAGCATTTTCTGTGCTTCACGCCATAAAAATGACTGTTGTAGAAACACTGAAATAATCACAGTCACAAGTGGTACTACACATGTGGACATGGAGGGGGACACAGGGGGGCAGTGGCCCGGTGGGCAGGGCTCTTATCATAAAATATGCTACGAGTAGCTCTGATTAAATTACCCCCCATGTTGATTCACACCAGAGTTATCTCACTGAGCCGTGAATATAATTTATTGTCTCTGTTATCAGTTCATTCAAGCTTGTTTGTAGCTCTGTGACTTATTACTGCTGTCGTTGGTTGTATCTGTGTGAATGTTGCATACCTGCTGTGTCCTGATGAAGATGAAATAAACACCAATTTGCCCTTCAGACAGCAAAAGTGTCAGGCATTCAGCATAAAAAAGTATCCTGTAGGTTTCAGCATTGCCCCTGCCAGAATAAAAATGTGTTGAGAATCTTGGGGACTAAATAGAGGAGCAGCTGCAGGCGGAAAGGAAGGGGCAAGAGTTAGAGATTGGGGCCCAGCCATACAATGTCAGGGCTAGCATGTGCTGACCGGGAGATGTGCAGCATGAGCCTGGCCCAAACATTCGCGTGGTTGTGGGAAGAGGAGATCCTGGGGATTATCGACCTAGAAGAAGAAGCTTGTTGCTGAGACTTGCGGGCCCCATATGTAGAATCATGAACTCTCTAGCGGGCTTGCAGGTTAATTTGTTGATTGAGGTTTCATGAAGGAGTCTGGAGGATTTATCTCTGTATATAGGAAAGAAAGGTAGGGTGTTGTGCGGCTAACATCAGTCGGGTGTTGGCAGATAAGCACGTATCGGGGTTCAGCAACGGTATGGGGTTGTCCAATAGCACCGGAGAGAATCAGTATGTCCTTAGTGGCGGGCTAGCAGGTATCATTGTGGTGTTGTTGTGCAGGAGTCAAGTTTATTTACTAGGGGCAGCAGGAATAGTGGTTATGTGTTGTGTGGCAGGCTAAACTAGGTCAATGTGTGGGTGTTGTGGTGGCAGGATAGCTCATCAGGGAAGTCAGATAGGTTGTGTTTATGTGGGCCAGGCTAACCAGGTCAATGTGTGTGGGGTTGTGTGGGGGATGTCTCACAGGGGCAGTCAGGTTATGTGTGTAGTGGGCACGGCTAACCAGGTCGAGTGTGTTGGTTGTGTGCAGGATTTAGCCTACAGGGGTCAGTCCAGGTATGTGTGTTGTTGTGGCAGCGTATCAGGTCATGTGTGTAGGGTTGATGTGGCAGGCTTAGCCTCACAGGGTCAGTCTTATGGTGTTATGTGGCAGGCTAACCATTCATGTGTGGGGTTAGTGGCAGGATTGAGCTTCCCAGGGGTCAGAAGAGTTTATGGTGTTATGTGGAGTGGCAGGCTAACCAGGTCATGTGTGTGGGGTTGTGTGGCAGGATAGTCTCACAGGGGCCAGTCAGGTTATGTGTGTTATGTGGCAGGCTAACCAGGTCATGTGTGTATGGTTGTGTGGCAGGATAGCCTCACAGGGGTCAGTCAGGTTATGTGTGTTGTGTGGCAGACTATCCAGGTCATGTGTGTAGGGTTGTGTGGCAGGCTTAGCCTCACAGGGGTCAGTCAGGTTATGTGTGTTATGTGGCAGGCTAACCAGGTCATGTGTGTATGGTTGTACTGATTTACATCATATTGGCTTCCTTTTTGGATCCATAGCATTTTTTAAACGACAAGGGAAGGAATTGCCAATTAACATGTTTTTTTACGCATTAAAGGTGATTTACATTATTACAGGCGCACTGGGATTGCCACCAGGACAACACTAGGGATGTATCAAAGTGTGTCCTCCCCTTTTTATTATCTGACGCATTGCATTGACTAGGACCATCTTCTACTGTTGCGGAAGGATGCATGTTCCATATAGCCAGACGGACTGTAATATGCATGATTATTAAAACAATTATTGCATTGAGTGCGAGCCGTTGCTATCTGTTCAAAAATGAATGCAACATTTTTCACACTGTCATATGTGCTTTGCACTTAAAATCCGCACTATACATTGATGGATTTTCGACACCAAATTTATGCATGTTTCAAACTGCAAAGGCATAAGATGCTAACTTTCATCAACCGAATGGTACTGTATTATGGCTGGCTTATACATAGACCCAGACCCGGATGTAGCATATGTCTTGGCTGTAGAATTTTTTTTCGCATGGCACGTAATGCTGGCCATTCACTACAGCTCGCAACACGGCCACTATATCACTAACGATTAAAGGGGCCTTACGCTGTTTTGTCCCCTCCTAACAATCCATTAATGGGCAATGGGGCAGATTTTCTGTGCTTCTACGCCATAAAAAATGGATGTTGTAGAAAACACTGAATAATCACAGTCACAATGGCTACTACACATGTGGACATGGAGGGGGGACAAGAGGGGGCAGTGTGGCACGGTGGGCAGGGCTTTATCATAAAATATGCATACGAGTAGCTCTGATTAAATCTACCCCCCATGTGATTCACACCAGAGTTATCTCCACTGACCAGTGTGATATAATTTATTGTCTCTGTTATCAGTCATTCTTAAGCTTGTTTTGTAGCTCTGTGACTTATTATCTGCTGTCGTTGTGTTGTATCTGTTGAATGTTGCATACCTGCTGTGTCCTGATGAAGATGAAATCAACACAATTTGCCCTTCATACAGCAAAAGTGTCAGGCATTCAGCATAAAAAGTATCCTGTAGGTTTAGCATGCGCCGCCGAATAAAAATGTGTCTGAGAATCTTGGGGACTAAATAGAGGAGCAGCTGCCAGGGCGGAAGGAAGGGGCAAGAGTTGGGAGGAGTGTGGGCCCAGCCATCTGTGTGATGCAGGGACAACTAGGCACAATGGGTTCTGGGACCTGGATCCCTGCGGAAGCTCTGTGCTGCGAGCATTGTGGGCCTGGAACCAAACTCTCGCGGCTTGGATTTGGATTGAAGGAAAAGAGAGAGATCCTTGGGAGGATTTTCGTTCTGTATAGAAGAAAGAGTTGTGTGACTTGCAGTGCCACCACATATAGTTATACAAAGTCATGTAAGTCCTTAGCAGGGCTTAGCAGGTTATTCTTTGTGTAGTGTTTCATTGGAGTCAGGTTGTATTTGTATAGTGGCAGGGGAAAGGAGGTGGGGGTAACAGGTAATTGGTGTGGTGGACCTGCAGGTCGTAGGTAGTGTTGTGGGCAGGCTAACCAGGTATTGTGTTGGGGTTGTGTGGCAGGATAGCTCACAGGGGAGTGCGGTATATGGTGGTATGGTGGGCAGGCTAACCGAGGTTCATGGTGTGGGGTTGTGGCCAGGATATTTTTAGCCACCAGGGGATAGTCAGAGTTAGTGTGTGTTGGTGGCGGCTAGACCGTATCATGGTAGTGTGAGGGTTGTTGTGGTAGGAACTAGCCTCACAGGGGAGTCAGAATATGTGTGTTATGTGCAGGAACAGGTCATGTGTGTGGGGTGAGTGGCAGATAGCTCCCAGGGAAAGTCAGAATTAGTGTCGTGTTATGTGGCAGCTAACCAGGTCATGTGTGTGGGGTTATGTGCGGATTGCCTCACGGGGCAGTCAGGATATGGTGTGTTTTATGTGGCCGGGCTAACCAGGTCATGTGTGTATGGTTGTGTGGCATGGATAGCCTAACAGGGGTCAGTCGAGGTTGTGTGTTGTGTGGCAGGCTAACCAGTCATGTGTGTGGGTTGTGCGGTAGGTTAGCCTCACAGGGTCGGTCAGGTTTTGTGTGGTATGTGGAGGCTAACCAGGTTATGGTGTGGGTTGTGTGGCAGGATAGCCCTCCACAGTGTCAGAGAGTTTATGTGTGTTTATTTGTGGAGGCGAACCAGTCATGTGTGAGAGGTAGGGTGTTGGACAGGTGAGCCGTTCACAGGGCGTCAGTCAAGGTATGTGGGTATTATGTGGCAGGATAACCAGGTCGGTGTATGGTTGTGTGGCCTAGCTATGATGCTAACCGGGGTCAGTCAGAGCACAAGTGTGTGTGTTTGTGGTACAGGCTAACCTCAGTGAGTGTGGGGGCAGGTCAGTGTGTGGGGTGTGTCGGACAGATAGCTCACAGGGGTCGAGAGGTTTCTATGCGGTTATGGGCGGCTAACCAGGTCATGTGGTTGGAGGTTTAGTGGGCCGGATAGCTCACAGGGTTCAGTCAGGTATGTGTGTTATGTTGGCAGGCTAAACCAGGTCATGTGTGTATGGGTTTGTGGGCTAGGACTAGGCCTACAGGGGCAGTCAGGAGTGGTGTTGTGTGCAGGCTAACCAGATTGTCAGGTTTGTTAGCTGGTTGTCGGTAGGTGTGTGGCAGATAAGCCTCAAGGTGCGTCAGTCAGGTCATGTGTGTTATGTGGCAGCGTCACCATGGTCATTGGTGTTGTGCGTGTCATGTTGTAATAAAAAGGGTTCCAGTGAGGTTGTGTGTTTTGTGGCAGGGTAGCTTCAGCACGTGTATCTGTCAGGGAGAGAGCCAGTTTATCGTATGTATATGTGTTTGGTGGTTGTAAGCAGGTATGTATGTATTGTGATGCGGGGTGAATGAACCAGGGTCAGTGTTTGGTGAGTCGGTCAGGTCATGGGCGTGATGTAGTAGGGAAGCTGATTATGGATTATGGTTTGTGTGTGGCAGAGTATTCTTTGTGTCTTAGTGAGTCAGGTCTTGTATGTTGTGTGCCAGGATGATTTAGGACATGTGTAATGGGTGGCAGGGTTAGTAAGGTCTTGTGTGTTTTGACTGGGGCTACAGATGTGAGTGGTGTGTGTACATGTGTGGTGCAGCTGGCAGGGGGAATGTATAGAACAGGTGTGGGGAGGGAGATCTGCCCCCTGCAGAGTGAATCATCACAGACAAGTGACTGAGGTGGAGCTGGAGGTGGGGGTAAGGGGGCTGGTTTCTTGTGAAGGGGGAAGGGGTATTTGCTCCATTATTTTAGTGTAGACCTGTGACTGCTGCTGTCTCACTCATACATTAGACACAGGACAGGCTGACCAGACACTATGAGGCTGCTCCCAGGTAATAACATCTACCATATCCTGATCAATACAAAAAGAAGGGAGGGGGGTTACAAAGTATCCATGTCACATGACGGTGCAGAATACACAGAGGCGGATATATTGTTTCATCTGATCCCTATAATCTACAGCTTCAGCCCTAGTTTATGTAGTAACCCATACAAAATGATTGTGCACAACAGCAAGGCAGTCACCCAAAAAACAGGGTTCATGAAAAGAACACATTTTTTTTCAAAACCTTTCCCATTTATGTGCAACTAGTAGTACAATTCAGCGTTCATAATATTGTGTAACCTGTTTGTGTCAATGATAACAACATTGTAGCAAAAAGCAAACTTTTTTGACAATTTGCTGGAGCTAAACCTTGGTTACCCCTGTATTATACAGTTTATATAAAAAGATTACCTTTATAAGCTGCAGTCACTTTGTTTTATGTTACAGTAAGTACCGTTAATAAAGGGCCTTTTAACAAATAGCTGCACTGGCATAGCTTACCATATTTAGACGATAAAATCTCAACAATATTTTGTTTGCTGGATACTAATCTATCTTTTTGATGCATCTCTGTAAAAAGGGGAATTTTAAAGACACTGTTGGGGACAGTAATCATTTGTTTCGCAGGGTCTGTTTTTTGGCGCAGAAATTGTCTGGTTTGGATGTTAGATTGCAGCAAGAGGGCTTAATGATTTGGCATATGAAAGAAAAGTGTCTGAATTGACTCCATATTCATGAAGGTGAACTAAAACTTGGTAGAGCAGCTTTTTGTTGCTCTAATTAAGTGCCAAAATCAGTGCCAAAAAAAGTGTCAGGAACCGAGAAGTTCAGACTCAAAAGCTCTGCACCGAAACGAAAGGTGCAATTGTAAAACTTAGAATGTGAGAAAATACTTCTTGTTCAAGTCAACAAATCCTTTATTAATTGTTCATAGCTCGCTCTCATCAATTTCTTATTTAGTGTAAAAGACGCTGGATTTCCTGAGGAGATCCCTGGACATAAGGACCCGACCAGCAAAAAGGGAAGTTCTGAAATGTGAAATAAGATGTTAGTTGCATTCAATGAGAAGACCCTGGGTAGCCATGGACAGTGGTCATCAGGCAAGGTGTAAAAACCTCACACACGGGGATGGCAACAGAGGGGTTAATAAGGGAGCTGTTGTGGCCTGACCAGAGACTTCTGAATCGCGAATCCCTTGAGTGGCATTATTATTTCTTAAAGAAGCCCAAAGTGGCTGCCTACCTTTAAATGCACAGTAACTACACTAAAATGTGTGGTGTGTAGGATGGTGTAACCACTAATTTCTTGACCCTCAGAGGTTAATGTGGGTGTCCTTGATGATAAGGACCAGGAAGCAGGCGAGGCAATCCAATGGCTCCATTTGAGTAAAGCTACCCGGTTACATTTGTCCATTACATTGAGGCACATACGCTACATTGAGGCACATCCTTAGATGATAATTAATGTTATGTATGTAGTGAAGCCAACAGTGGAATAGTATGTAGTGAAGTGTAGTATGTAGTGAAGCCAACAGTGGAATAGTGAGTGCTGCTTATGTACCGTAGATTATAAGTAACCTGTAACTTGGTTTTCAATGAATATGAAGTTGGGGTGGGAAAAAACATACTTAACCACTCCAATCCCAGCATCACCCCCATGGGACTATTTCAACCAATGAGTTGCAAGATGTTACTTCCTTTTCCAGGGGACTTCACTTCCCCTGGGGAACCCCCATATTATTGTATCTACTTGCAGGTCCCCAAACCCAATGTACCAGAGCACTTATGGAGCATGGAGCCAGAGCAGGATAAGTATGTGTTTTTTTTACCACATCGTCCCCCCATATTCATGGAAAAACACTTCAAGAACTTTATTCTGGCCATATATTATATAACAATTTGTGTCTCATCAGAGTATATTGCATTCACCACACGTTTAGGAGTATGATGTACATCACAATCAATTCTTAAAAGGATCATAATATTAACCCAATGGAAAGAACGTGGGAGTGCCGCTTATATCCTTTTATATGTGGTTAAGTTGCTGTAGAAGTGACTTTGACTCCATGTTTATGTGATTTGGGCTCTAATATCTGTACCGCATTTGGAGAACAATAGTTACCTGTGCAGGCAGAGACTTGAACATTACATCTGTGCAGACATTAGAACCTGAGCTCAGACCCCGCAGCAGACAGGACACGCCAGGACATGAATGCACACAGCATTTAATGGATGCTTACTATATTGCTAAATGTATGTGTTCTGTTCTGCTTTTAAAGGTGCCCATACACCTTAAACTAAAGTTGATATAAATGGATGACTTGAACCAAAACTTGAGCTCATTAATAACACACTGTCATCATTTGCATAGAAGGTAGTCATATTCAATATTGTCAGAGCAGGGGACTTAGACTGTACAGAAGTCTACATCTCACCTAAATAACAAAGTGCTGGAATTGTAGGAAACACAGAAAAAAATGTAATATAAAAAAAAACACCCTGATTTTATATGAAATATGAAATCATCCCGGAAATGTCTGCACATGAATGTTCCCAGAATAAATGTGGCTAGGTTAATCTTTTCTGGATAAATATATCTTGACCAAACCCAAAGTACCAAGTCATGGCAAGATTTTAGCTACATTCAAAACACATGACTGTGCAGTGGGCAGATTTTACACACTGAACATTCTCCTAAGGAACGCATTCTGAGCATTGTAGTCGAAAATATGATGATGCATGGAGTCAATGCTCACTGTCCTGTCCTCGGCAGTGAGTTTTGTCTTTAAAACCATGGCCCACAGAAGGGCCATGCGTTTTATCTTTTAGATGAAGCTACAATCTAATTATAACTTGGTAGTTTGGGTTTGGTCGAGAGCCCTATTCTTCAAAATTACATAGCCATACTTGCTTCAGTGAGTTCAGGTTTATAGAGTGGGAGATACTAAGTCAAGGGAATGCACACTGATACTCCTGTGCCACAATCTGGGCCACACCTGCAGAAGATGCTGAAGGTCCCCTCATCTCCTGGCACTTGAACATTTTCCTTAAATATACTGCAATAACCATTGAAGTCTTTCACAACCTTTTGAACCTTCTCCAACTTTATACAATTGCATCCAAGAACATCATTGCAGATATCAGGCTTCAGAGACCCAAAATACTGATGATCTATCCTATGGATCATTATAAAATTCCTAAAAATCTCCTTAAATTTTCTTAAGCTCCAGTTCAAAATGTGTATTTCCCATCCTGCACATGAAAAGTGCAATATCACGGGACACATACAACGTGGACGTGGGTGTACGCCAATGACAGCCCAGGCAGTTGGCTCCTGCACATGGAATCCATAGCCATATGGATGAGCCCATAGAAATGAATGAGGATGTGGGCTAGCATTTCAAACAATAGCTGGCACACATACCAAATACGCGCTTATGTGCAAGGGGGTCTATATTTGCCAATCAGAAAAATTTTCATGGTGTCCTTGTCTTTACTGGCCTACTCTGTGTCAAGTGTTTACCTGAGGCGCGACTTCAATATTACTTGGGTGACTTTTGCCCCCACAGTTCCTGTCACTGTTTGCATTCAGGGTGTGTTGTGACGTTTTGCGGAAACTGCAGCTATAATTCAACTTTGCTCTTTTAATTGTCTTCATCTTGTTTCCTTCTCTATTTATTATTATAACCATTAGATTATTCTCACTTCATGGAGCAACTTGGCCCAAGAGCTCACGCTCATCCAGGGAAAGTCTTCTCTCTCACTCCTTCTTTCATTATTCCCTCCAGTCTGTGCCCTCCCCTCACTCACATGAAAGGGAATGAATCCTCCCCTGAATGACGGCTCCTTGCTCAAGCATGCACAATGCATACCTCACCCCACACACACATTGCTCTGCACAACACAGACGAGGCTCTGCGGGGCTCAGGGTGAGTGTACCACTTACTTGGCAGGTACAGGAGAAAGTTATCATATGTGCTGGATGTGGTATGGACAGGGGTAGGTGTTATGGACAAGTTCACAGCTCAGGTAAGTGCGGCTCAGCACACCTTGGTTTTATAATTAACTGTTGGCAGCCCAGACTGGAGCAGTGGAACTAGATATTAGCGATTTGAGTTTTGGCAATCATTGTTTCTCAGTCCATAAATCATCCGGATATAGTAGTGAAGCAAATTGTTGCCTATGATTTGATTTTACAAGAATTATAGAAAAATCTTCAAATTGAACTTTTGATTTGGTTCTATCTAAGAGTGGATTAGTAAATCAGGTGAAGTCATCACTATTGCATCTATCAACTTTAGTGGTGCTGCATATCTTCACCTGCACACATAGGCTTGTGCACACTATGCTACTGTGTTATATGGTTAGGGTCTAGGGACAGGAGTTTATTTTTGTTCAATAGACTCTGCAGCATATGTTGTGTATGAAGATACATGGAGAAAAGCAGCCATCTGCTCCCCTGTCATCCCACAGTAATCATAAAGAAGGCGACATTAACTTTGTGCAGTGACATAAATCTAAATTAGAAGCACTTGGATTGTAAGTTCTGTAGACAAGCCATTTGTGCCCCAAGGTAAGCACCTACCGTAATCTGTACCTTGGAATTCAGTGCATCTTATTTATTCTCAATACCCTTATTTACTTAGTGCACACACATTCCATGGCACAGTACAAAGGCTAACATTACTATATCATAAGATGTGTGAACCATCAGCTTCCCATCACCGCAGGGAAAATGTCATTGTGGGGCAAACATTGATGCAGGTACTTTTCTTGAGTGTTTCAATGATGCCAATACTCACATGGATGCAAGACTTTGGCTTGAACTGAAATACCCTTTGTTATGGCCGACCAAAGGCAACGGATGGACTGACTCATGTAGCTGCTGGGCTCCGGGGTTGTACATTCAGCTCTGCTGGTCTCTCTGTCAGATTATAGTCCCCGCGCCAAGTCACCACTAGAAAAACCTGTTTTGCTTGTCACTTGTGAAAAGAGCTTGAAGTGGAATCACATTGAAAATAAAACAAATGTATACTCAGGAGCCAAGTATAGATTTGCAGGATTACAGAATGATGCCATAGAGGGAGAATGTATGAGGAAGCATCTTAAAGTGGAATCTCCTAATTAAAATCACTGCTTGTGGGGAGGAAAAGAGAAGAAAAAGAAAAGAGAAGAAATAAAACTATTGACTACTATTGTGCTTTATGAATGGAAGTCACACAGCTGCACTAAATACTATACATGTTAAATCAGTGCCCGCAGTCATTATTTTACTGTATGAACTGTGAGAACAATCAGTTAAAAAGGAAAATTGTCAAAAAGAAAATTGCTGTAAAAAAAAAGACAGTAACATTCAATGGGGCACATTTACTAAGGGTCCGTTGGACACATTTCTGTCGGGTTTCCGAATACTTCCGATTTGCCCTGAATTGCACAGGGGTTTTTTGGCGCATGTAATCGGATTTTAGTGCATCGGCGCCGGCTTTCATGCGACACAAATCTGGGGGCATGGCTGTCGGACAACCCGACTGATTCGGACAAACCCCGGAATTTAAAATTCAAATTGTGTCACAAGACATGCCCTCACGTACACCGGGAAGAAGAAGGTAAACTCCAGCGGACCTGAGCGGGGAAGCGACACATGCAGGAAATTGGATGCACGATCTTAGTGAATCACGGCAGCTCCGAACAACGCACTTCGGGGTTTGGGACGGGTAAGTAAATGTGCCCCATTGTGTTCATTTGCAGGTAGCATTAGAATCTTATAATTGTCCAAGAGATTATTACAATGTGGGGGAATTATAAAAGAAGCAGTCTCTAATATTATGGAAAGATCTCTGGAGACTTTATCAGTGTAGGAGAATCATAAGAGGAGCTGCCGATATCAGTGATTGTAGGGAGAAGGGCGGTATCTACAATTCTAATACTTATTCTGTCATAGAAATCTGCTTTCCCCAATAATAAAATGTTGATAACAGGGAACTAACCTATTAATATAATAATAGTGTGCTCTTTTTCCCCTAAAAATTGTTCAGAAGTGCATGGTCCCTTTAGTGTCTCTCAGAGTGATGATCTATTAAATCCCATTGATATTGGTGGCTAAGTGGGTAACACTACTGCCTTGCAGCAATGGGGTCCCTGGTTCAAGTCCCACCCAGGTCAACATCTGCAAAGAGTTTGTATGTTCTCTCTGTGCCTGTGTGGGTTTCCTCCCACACTCCAAAAAACATAGTGTTAGGTTTATTAGATTGTGAGCCCCATGAGGACAGGACCGATTTGGCAAGTTCTGTGCAGCGCTGCGTAAATTGTAGACGCTATATAAATAAAGAATTATTATTATTATTATATGGCCGCCATAAAACTTCTATTGAACTTGTCACTCTTCTTTTCTAAACCCCAGGATGGCAAATTTGCTAAGTTCTATAATGATATACCCAAAACTGGATGTTCATATGCCTGAAGAAACTAAATAAAAACATTTGTTGGAGCACAACTGTAGTCCATGCTCTCCATGGCATGCTTAACCTCATATTTTGCTCTGCAGCCTCATTGGCTCTGTTATTGACCAATGTATATTCATACTACTCCATGCTTTGTCAGTGTCATGCAAAATTAGATTTTAGAATGAATTTTGGATTGCGGAGAGATGTGACCCATGGTCATGAAATGTTTCATGCAAGGTGCCAATGGGTGGAGACTGAGGAACTGCCAGTGTTGGGCAAGGGTCTTGTACTGAGTCTATAAATTAGTGTACTTAGGCCTCAGGGAGACTTGTCAAGAGTCATGGGTCATGGAGGGTTTAGCCTGACGGTTGTTCACGTGCCTCATTAGTGTTTGAGAATACAAATAGAATGAGAAGTTTTCCCTTCAGTGCGGGTCATACCAGCAGATGATGCAGGCAGATAAAAGATGAAGTTTTGCCATGGAGGCTACCACCTTACTGTGTTTACAGGTAGTATTCAAAATTAAGTTGTGCCCTTTAGTGCCGCAGAAGAACTTTAATGCCTCCTACACACAGGTACAGACTCATTTCACACCAACTGCACAGGAAATTCTGACAAAAAAAATCTGCTGTAAATCTATATGGAATACATTCAGATATACTGCAGGTTTCCATGCAGCCTTTGGCTGCATATTGTACAGAGAACTCATCATCTGCCATTAGGAGAGGAGAAATTTAAAGTGTATTATCAAAATTATTTGGTGCAGTGTGCTCATTAACTTAAAAATCCAATTGATATCAAAGCTACCCTAATTAATAGGAAATTTTCCACCCAGAGAAATAAGCTTCCAGTATCTGTCCTGAGTGGAGGAGACCAGTTAACCTGCCGCAAGTTACAGAGTGCATCTGCCATTTATGTGAAGTCAATTCTGAGGGTTGATGTGTAGCAACACCAGTGAATATGGAAGTCGGTGTCTTATTATTCCAGAGACAGATGAAGACTGTGGGAAAAATAGTACTGTAAGGTACACAACACTGCAAAAGTGGAGTGTGCCAGATTCATGAATTGTGGAGCACGTTCTTCAGAAATCTGGCGCTCCCTGCATAACTTTAACAGTACACCAACTATTTTTGGTGCACCTTTAATATAGAGCGTGTGACACAATTCTGTCGGACACTGCATGATAAATGTGGTGCACAGTCCGACTTTGCACCGGAACGCCCCTTTCAGTGCAGAAATTTGTGCTGTGTCGGGAATAGTGCCATGGACACTTCTTAAATAAATGTGCAAGCAATTTGCACTAAAAAAAAGGTGCAAAGCCTAATAGAAAACTGGCGCAGGGGCGAGAATGTAGTTGGGGCCACACCAGTTTTTTGCATAGTGGACATGTAGAACCGCCCCTGTGGCCACTACCCTACGATCCCATTTACTTAAAGTGGTGCACCATTTCAGTCTGCTTCTTCCACTAGGACAACCTTGCTCCTTTCATGTGATCTTGTGAGAATTGTAACACTATAAATATATTAATATTTCTAAAACCATCATCTAATAGCATTGAGATTCTATTAGTCTGGCACAGAATAATCCAAAAAACAGGAAGTACTGGAGCCTGTTATTTCCCGTCTTCTGTAGTGACGGATTTTCTAGGTTTTTTTTTATCTTGTGCTTAGCATTTGCCCTCTGGAGGTTTGCTACTCAGGCACCAATATCTTATCTAAGGACTAGGTAAACATTTTATCAGGCTAAGCAGTATCTATGCAGTATCTATGAGGCTTTATGTGTAACAACCAATCCACATAAAGAGCCAGACTGTCTACTAGCCAAACTTATAAACACATATGCAATATCATACCATCTCAGTACAAGCTAATCATTTACACATTAGTAGGCAAGTTAGATCAGAGCCCTGAGTGTATATATATATACAGCATTATAAAACAGTTGTGGTAAAACCAACTAAAATGAATTTTCCTGAGTTTTGTGTGCTGGTTATGTGTTAATTTGGTCACAGACTACATGTCATGCCTCTCTTGTTGTTGTTTGGTTGTTGTTGGTTACACACAGCAGGTTTATAGACTTTTAAGCTGAAGCTATTTCCCCAAAATTGCAGAATGTATAACCATATCAATATGAGAGAAACACCAGGATACCATAGAGCTTTGGAAGAAACCAGTGAGAGCGAGAGCAGCTTCTGAGACAACAAAACAGAGCTGTGAATTAGCATCTCCTAGAAAAGGGAATGATTCCATGGTGTAGTGATGGATGGATGAAAAATGACAATTAGTAATCCATTATTTCACTAATAGTTAATAGTTATGTGTTAACATGGAACATAGAGCTATGGCTAATTTAGAACCTCTAAAAAACTGTGTGAAATTCATGAGTGAAAATACTTTTGTAATTGTCAAATTACAGCCTCACTTTCATAGCCATATCTTTACCATCTCATGCCCAAAAATCACAATAATGAGTAAACAGAGTTAGAAAAGTAGCGATTCATTCTAGAGGATTGAAAGAAAAAGTATCTTCTCACAGAAAACCCACGAATCTATGATTTACCTCTTCACAAGCAGCATGATAGAGTACGGAGAAAGATAGAAATTCTATTTTTTGTTAGCTCATTCATCTACTAAGGGTTTTGGCGTCTGGACTGCTGGTGACATCATATGTTTGGTGGTGATGTCATCCAATGGGTGAGGATGTTTGCAGCTGTGGTTCCCTCATAGGACCTATAAAAATTGTTTGAATCTAATCCTTAGCCAAAGGGAGGCAACTTTGTTAACCCTGAGCTGTGAGTCCGGATATTAATGATTGTATCTATTCACTGTTATCATATTAAATCCATTTCAATGATGGTGGCTGTAAGAAATATTTCTCACGAGTTGTAAGGCACCAGCACCATTTGTACTATTTTACTGATATTGTATTTCATCTAGAGGCTTAACAGAAAGATAAAGATGTCATTATTTTAATCATACAATCAAACCTGTGGTTATAATGTGTGGTTCTGATGCTTGGCACCAGCTGCACTATTCTCATTAATGGGGCAAATTCATTGATGCCTTGGATACACCAGGTGCAGGAGCTCTTCTGTAATAAACTGAATATGTTAGTACTTTCTAGCATCAGGTCTGCCCTCGGCGCCCCCTCCCTGCCTCCCTATCTGGGTGTGTGGCGCAGTTTCCCAGGCTCCTTCATAGAACAGAACAGATTCCCTCTTAGCTGCCATAGTAACAGGTGGCGGGATTCCTTCTCTGCGATTCTTTGTATCTCTGTTGTATCAGAGATTCTGAAGGGAGGGATTCTCTATCCAGTTCTTGTCCTGGGGGTGGGGACTTTTTCCCCCTATTGACCCCTTTCTTCTCTATTAACTCTTTCCTGTCCAAGCCTCCAGGGTATGACTTCGTCTAGCAGGTGTAAAGATCTGTGGGAGCATTCAGAAGAAGACCAAATGTCTATTCACAACAGCAGTATGTTTAAATATATGCATTTGTGCTGTGAAATTCAGGCAAACGTTCAACCCTATATAAAAACTTGCCTTATCCTATATATGTGGCCATAATGTTTAAATTCATAGGTTTCACAGGTCACAACTATTATTCCAAATGAGACTGAGATCACATCACATTTTTTGCCATACGTTGTAAGGACATATCGGGGTGATTCCGATGTGCCCTTATACAGTGGGATATGTTGCCCGGAGACCTCTCCTCCTCCCTGACTATAGAGATTGGCTGCTGCCGATGTATGGGGGTGTTTCCCCATTGATGTCACTGTCCTAACATGGTCTCCCCTCCTGCTGTGCAACGTATGCGCTCAGTGATTGCATCCGCGCCCATAGGCTTCTACTGCCTTCGCTGACGTCGCTCAGCAGGAGGGAGGTAGATGGAAAGATGTAGCTTGCTAAGGGTGCATCCACCGGCGGGGAATCCCACCTTGCTCTGGAGAGGAGGAGGTGGTGACCCCTCTATCTTTTACCGGTGTACGGCGTAGAACCGTGCCACACATGTGTGCCTGTAAGTGATCTCGGCCAAAAACTACTGTTTTAAAGTGGTTGATTTCCTTCTGCACTAAGCTTATTACTACAAGGTTTACACTAGGCACGTTGCAATGTGTTCATACAAGGTGCATTACTAGAAGTCTGAGACTAGGGGTCTTAATCTATGGGGGAGATTTATCATGCACTAGCACTTTGTGTGCCAGCGTATGATAAAGCCTTGTTGCCATGGCTTAGACCTCATGATGTATCTCCCGTCCGTGCTGGCAGACAAAAATGTGCTGTGTCCGACCTGGTGTAGTTTTGCATAAAAACCTGAGAACATTTAGCGGTGGATGTTCTCAGGTTTTTAAAAAAGAATTCAGGCACGGGGCAGAAATCCCAGCCCACTGCGACCCTTCATACCTCCTTCATGCCCACATGAAGCGGGCAAGAATTAGCAACTATTGCAGGGCCTCTACAATAGAAAACTGGTGTATAAGCACTGATAAATCTCCCCCATGAGTCTCACACTAGAGGCATTAATATGAATGCAGGATACTAGCGGCCTTATCCTGTTTCGGGAGCTGCAGGCTGAGAGGGAGACCATAAAATCATATGTATGTGATTGCATAAAATGTGAGAGCTTGCGTTTCTGTGTGTGTGTGTTATATATATATATATAAATATATGTGTGTGTGTGTGTGTGTGCGTTATTTACATGGGCGAGGGGTGAAATTTGTGTGCAAACACTGAGCTATTGTATTATCTCCACGCATGATGAGCAGTAGAAGTTTGTGACCTTTCTCTGATGGAATATGATTTACATGAATCACCCCCCCCCACACACACACACCCCTCTTCTACCCCAAATGCCTTGATTGGTTCTTGTTTTATTAAATGTCCATTGTACATTATTTATGGCGTGTTTCACTGCACCATTAATGAACAGAAAACCATCTACAACAAGTGAAAAGATGTTTTCATCTGGAGGCTAAAAAACTGTTTTTAAAACTTTTGAAAACACAATTGCTGTTTTTTCTTAGTTTGTTCAAAACCCATTTTCCCTTCCATGAAACGTTTGTGTGTTTATCACACAGAGAATTTTTTTAAATACATTATTCCAAATCTTCAGCTGTGAGAGTATTAGATCAGTACAATTTAGGATAAAATTAAGAATACAGTACTCAAATTCACTAATAAGGGATCTTGAAATTGTCTAGAAATAACTAGATAGTTGTGATACTGTTCATTACCCAGGGGCAACTGTTTAAAGAATTCTGATTTTTGGTTTCAGACCTAACATTGCAGTGCTCATGATATTTTAGTTGTCAGGCTAAGATTTCTGATTGTGCCCCTGCTCACAACACTTCTCAGTACTCATAAAGAGTTAATGTCATTAGACTCTGAAAACAATAAAGGATTCCAACTCCTGAGTGTCAATGCCCTGCAGCCTCCGCCTGTTAATACTTGGGCATGTTAAGACTCAGGAGCCTTGTGGACAGTTTCCAAACCAAAATTCCCACCTAGGGCAGCACCAGTCATCAGGAGCGTCCTGCACTGCCCTGGGGGTGCATATAGTCTACATGAGCATGTGATTAATCAAGCAGAATACAAGACATGGGGCATTGGAACAGATATGAGGGTAGAAGATGAAGTGTATATAAGGCCCCCTGCACACAACTATATATGGGAGCTATAAGATAGCCGCACAAATTGTGGCTAGCTCACAGCCCACATGGTGGGGTGAGACATGGTGCCTGCATGCTGAGTGGCCATGCCACAAAATATACTTTCTCCTATTAGTGGCCCATATTGCACACATGGCCATGTGCATGTAGTAGCCTAATAAAGGGACAGGTATCTATGTACAAAGTTCAAGAGAATTTATTTATGTTAAATGCACTGAAAATGGTTCTTATTTATCATCCTATAATACTTAAGGCATTGAAATTCCTGTCACAGACTGTACAGAGTCCCATTTAGGGCTTACCACTGTATATATAGCTATGATGTAAGGAATCCCATTCCCATAAGTGTGGTCAGCCCGAAACACAGGACTGCCCAGACCGTGATGGGAGCCCCAAAACACAGGGGGTTGGTATTCTTTGTACAATTCAAAGGAAAAGGTATTCCTGTATAATGTAGGGACAGTTATTTCTATAATACATAGAAGGCAGATGTACAAGATAATTACCTCTGTATCTAGATCTACTAATTCAACATTTTTTTTTGTTTAATACATTTAATACATATATGGGGTACGATGAAAAGGATACTATAATAAGTTGCTTATTACACTTATAAGGGACGACAGGTTCATTGAAATAATTGAGAGTGGGTCACTAGTTGTTTCCTGCTATAGGGATTATGGTAACTAGAATATGGAGGAAAATGAATTTATATCATAAATCCTAGGAATTAGATGCTTACATGTATATATACAGCCCGTGGGAAATGTAATAGGAATTGGGGTAATAGGAAGAAATGGACATATGTATATTGTCAATATCTAGAAGGGCATAACAGACACTATGGACAGGAAAGGGGCTCATTATTAGTACAGGCGGTCCCCTACTTAAGAACAGCTGACTTACATACGACCCCTAGTTACAAAAGGACCTCTGGATTTTGGTAATTTTCTGTACTTTAGTCCCAGGCTAGAATAAACACCTATAACAGTTATCACATGTGTCTGCAATTAAGCTTTATTGTTAATCTTGGTTCTTATGACAATCCAACATTTTTAAAATCCAATTCGGTCACAGAGACCAAAAAAATCTTGTATGTAACCCGAGGACTACCTGTACCACAATTTTTTACAGGATATGAGATGCAGAGTGAGAGAAGATTTTGTTTTCTCCCTTTGCAGCGTCCTAGGTTACCAAGATAGTGACATTGCACCCGCTCTATTAGAGACAGGAGAGGACGTCAGACACCGTAGGCTAGAGAAAGTGCAAGGTGCCGCGAAACAGGGCAAAAACTGATTAGATCAAAGTCAAATATTTGGCCATATCACCATATGTTGCTACAGCTATTTTGCCTAACTGGAAAACTGCTATTTAGGAGTTGAAAGAAAAATTTGCGTAGATCAATACAGCATCAGAAATTGGCCTCCATCCATGGGGTACATATTCCATATGGGAAAGAAGTTGGGTTTGATGGAATTTAATATCATGAATCATCTTTTTTGTCTAACTCCTGGTGGTAGTAGGTGTGGGGTGATCTGAGGGTTTAAAATAAGGGAAAAAAGAAACATTTCATATGATATTAATTGCAATTGGAATGTTATCATGATATGATTGGATATAATAATTTGTTCTTGTATTTTATTTTATTGTAATTTGTTTGAAAGGCAGAAGGTTAAGATTTCTAGGGAGCATCATAAAAATGGTAATTAATTGTGGAAGATATGTTGGAGATATGTTTATATATTTAATCTATGTGACATAGGCACTGTCAGGATCAGTGTCAGTGGATCCTCTGTACCACCTCGGACCACCTCGGACAATGACTTAACCCGACACCTGGGACCGGAGTCTAAGTGGTACCTGGTTTTCACCAGAGGCTGCCACAGGCAGGAGGTCCAGACAGGGAGCACTGGATCAGACTCGGGGACGTAGCAGAAAGTCAGGATCGGTGCCCTGGCCCTTTAAATTGTGCAGAGTCAGGGAAGCACGCAACAAGCCACGGGAGACACCGCTGCAACCTGCCGAGGTGAGAGGCATAGTGGGTGACATGGAGGTACACGGGTTTGCCTGCGACCCGAGACATGGGTCGCAGGGGCACCCTTGACAGGCACACAATATTGTCCTAAATAATTTGCCTTGTAACTGTTTTCCAAAAGTTAAGGAGCAGTATTTATTATAGTAGTTCAGATGGATGAAAGTTTTTTTTTTTACCGCAAATCAATAACTCTTTGGATGTAGAATAACTTTGCCTATTATCTTTGTTACCTATATCCAGATTGCTGTACCCTCAGATTATCTTAGTACTGAAGTAGCTCCTTTCTCCGCCTGTGCTGACAAACCTTGGAGTCCCTCCTGTTAACAACTCTACCGATTCATGGACAGGTAGGGTCTGCTGCTTCCTGCTAACAGAGGAGGCGGTCATGTGACTGTGATCTCTGTGTATGTAGCAGGGCTGGAAGTGTTCATGACTGTGGATACATATGTATGCTACACAGAATAGTGAGGTACACAGCACTGTGTAGAGAAGCTGTTAACCCTTAGTATTCACACTATACACTTCATGTAATGGATTTACTTATGATTTCTACCACTTATAACATTTTCCATGCTCCTCCATGTGATGGAAGCTGCCAGCCTGTCACCATATACATATTGTATGTGCAGTGTTCAGTGGATTTACTTGTGGGATTCTAAATAAATTTAATGCTAAATTACTTTGAGAGAGTACACAAGGCATCATGGGATCTGTGGGCAGATTGAATTGACCTCAGTTTGAGGGCATAGACAGACAGACATTAGTCTCTGGCCACTTTACCTCTGGTGAGAAAGATTTTTGTCAAACACTTTCAGAACAGAAAATGCCACTTTGGAAAGAAAGGGGTGAGCAGCATAATATGGGCATCATTCTGTTTGATTTTAGAGTTACACTTTAAGTTTCATATTTATTATGTAATGTTTTATTCTAAATTTAAATAAATAAAAAAGAAATACATTTACATTGGAAGCAGTATAGTTTTTCATAGATTGAAAACATAAATTGTGCCCCAGGTCTGGGGAAAACAGTAGAAGGAAAGTTCTATTCTGTAAAATGTTCCCCGCCTCAGTGAGCTAAAAGCTGCTGTGTCCTCCTGCAATGCTCTGCAGTATGTGGCGATTGTTTTTACTGCAGCACATCACATCCAATGACCCGAATGTTATAGTAATTGTTGTTGTATGGGGTCGAAGTATTGTTATTGTTACTATGCCATGAAATTAGTGAGGTTTGTGAATGTATTTTAGAAGCATATTTTATCATATAGGGCTATGGTTTGTGCAGGTCTCTAAATAGCTCACCACAGAATCACAAGGGGCTGAAGCCATTACAGCACTTCAGTTTTCTTCTCTTTAGGTATTCACGTTAGAATTCACTGCTGCAAGTGACACCTGTGTTCTATATGCGACCCAGTTTTCATCATGTTTAGTTGCTATGTGATCTGCAGGCTGGAAAGGTTTGAAAGGTGCCCATGCTGGAAAAATAAAGACTAGGAAGGGCAGTACAACAAACAGGCTTACAACAAAGTTTACTGAAGCTTAACGGAGTTGTCTAGGATCATAAATTTATTTATTGTTGGTCCTTTGTGGGATGTATATACGTCGCCATATATACATTGGATATATGTCCCCTATAGGTATGGAGCCGTATGGTGCAATGAAAAGATAGGACATGGCCTATCTTTTCTTGGCATATCGCGCCGTGCACCATGTTCCTCTATGGAGAGGGGCAGGGGTGAGCGACTCCTCAGTGAGCCTCCTCTCCTCGGTGCCGACGTATGCCCACCATGCTACGGTACGGTCCAGTGCTGCCCCTTCTGTCATTGCCAGCCAGCAGGAGCCAGAGGCTGTAGGGAGATGTCTCCACTCACCCAAACTATACCAACAGATGCCTGCAGTGAGACGAGGCAGTAAACTGAACCCAAACAGCCTGTGACAATTACTGTCCCAAAAAGCCAACAGGTTCCCTTTCGAGGCACAGTGGAATTGTTGACATAAAACAGCTTCTCAATAAATTAGAATATCAGCAAAATTTTTTTCTTTCAGTAATTCAATTCAAAATGTGAAACTCACATATTCATTACAAAGTGAACTTTTTCAAGTATTTATTACTTGTAATGTTGATGATTATGGCTTACAGCCAAGCAAAACACAAAAGTCATTATCTCAGAAAATTAGAATATCTATATAAGAACAACTGGATACATTTTTTTTAATACAGAAATGTTAGCCAAATGAAAAGTATGTACAGTAAATGCACTCAATACATGGCCGGGCTCCTTTTGAATGAATGACTGTATCACTGCGGTGTGACATGGAGGTGATCAGATGATGGCGCTGCAGACGTGTTATGGAAGCCCAAGTTGTGTAATAGCAGCCTTCAGCTCCTCTGCATTGTTCGGTCTGGTGTCTTATCTTTCTCTTGACAATACCCCATAGATTCTCTATGAGGTCAAGGTCAGGCGAGTTTGCTGGCCAATCAAATTCAGTGATACTGTTTTATAAACCAAGTATTGTTACGCATGTCAGTGTGGACAGCTGTGACCCGTCCCTGCATGGTGTCCTACAAAGCTTTCTTGCAGGTTCTCCATGTATAAATATCCTCCTCAGTGGATAAAGTTGATTTTTTTCCTGATTAATGTCTTCTAATTACTCTTATATATTACTGTCATATACAGTTTTGTATAAATATCAGCAGCATTAGAAAGTGTTATCACGCTGTATATAATACACAGCCTCATGATATTCTGCAGCACATTACACCCAAGTAAAATGAGCAGTATCCAAACAGAAGCTGCTTCATGCAAAAATCTAAATGTGGGAACTGTCCCCTGATGAATCAGTGACACCACAGGTTCCTGGAGACCCTCATGTCACTATATGAAGCATGGGCATGTCATTAAGAAGTAGTGTCAGCTTTCAGAAACGTGGCTGAATCTGGATCCTGTAAAGAAACTGCACTGATTAATGTTATGTGTGGATGTAAGCCACCACATGTGCTCACCACAAGGGGAAGCCACAGAAAATATATCCCTATTCCTATAAAATGTACACCACAATGCAGTGGCTAAAAGCAGAGAGTAAATGTGATTACATGTCATACCGGATCCCGACAAGATGAGCAGAAACCCCTTTTTATGGTTGACAAATATCACCACATTTTAGATCTAGTTATACCTATAGAATCTACATATTTTATTTCATTTTAGCTCTTTATAGTGTTGGTGCCAATTGTCCCTTAGGTTCCCTTCCGCTAAAATGTGGGTGCCAAAGGCTCCGTGAACTGAACGGTTATGTCTCAATTACACACAGATTATACCATTATGTGGTGCTTTCTAGAGGTAGTGAGTCACATGCTGACAGCTGTCTTGTCCTTGTGTATCCCCGGAAATCAACACGAATTCATAAATTACAGCTGTTGTAGGTGCCGTTCTTAAGGATGCTAATCTTCCATACACAGCAGTATCACACCTGATAGTCTTAAAGGGGTATTCCAGGAAGAGGCATACATTATACACAAATGGGAATAGAAGCTAATATGTAATTAGTTGTTATTTAAAATTTTGCTCCTCTGAAAATGCTGTGGAAATACACTGTAATGAGAAATTAAAATGCTACTGGCCCTTTAATCAGTCCATTGATTTTCTCTGCATGGAGAAGACACAGGACCAAAGATGGCCTCTGGTCACATGTCCACATCACATGTACTGCCTGGGAAGGTCATGTGATCACTAATATGTTTGGCTGTAGTCAGTTGGTTGTAGTGCATTCAGTATAGCCAGTGTTGTAGTGAGACACCATTTCTGTGAGGTAATGTGCATTGATGGCAGTTACATACATCATTACTATGGTAACAGAGCAGGACAGTCTGTTACATCATCACCGGGAGCAGAGCATAAGAACGAGGAGGAGTTACTGAGGACTAAAGGGTCATGGGACTTGTAGTTTCCAGTGGAGGCCATCTTGGTGATAACTCCGCCTACTTGAGAAAGCCCATAACATTTTGTGAATCATACAATCAAACTATTTAAGCTCCATGTTGTGCCTAATGACATTGAGTTTTGTTATATTCATTTATTTATAGCATTCTGCTATACATCAATTACAGCAATCTGTAACAATTTGTTTGACAATAAGTTCCATAAATTACCCATGTAACAGATAGTCATGCCAACAATGTCCACTTTCTCACCCAATGTGTAGAAAGTCACAACATTTTCTGGAAATTCTGGTCTGTAGGGCTTGTAACAGAATATACCCAAGGGATTGGCCACTGCCTATTTTTCCCAGTGAAATTTACTCAGTAATAACTAAGGAAACTACATGAACTGAGTCTTTACTCATCTTTCCGGAGTCACTACCTCTGAACAGCAAAAAGCGCCTAATTCTCCTCTTATCTAAGCACACACTCCCTGCTCCTGTCACTGCCTCTTCCTGAGCTAATGAGGGGTCACTGCTCCGGCTGTCGATGAAGAGAGTCTGGGAATGAGCATTACGTCCTGTTTACTTCATCTGCAACCAGCTTGTGAACATTTTGTTTCACAGCTCCTTCCCATAAAACTGAAAATCACAGCAAATATCTTTGCAAGTCTCCTTTTTTGTACAGGTATCAAAATTGTTAAACTTGTTTAGCTATAATTATTTCTATTTGTGTCTAGAAAAGCAGGGCCACACTTACAAATATGGCGTATGTTAAAGCTCCCACCGTATTCCAGTTATATAGACAGGCATTGTGTTACTAAACTAGTAGACGATAACTGTGGATGCTGGGAAGCCCTATTGGTACTCATGTGACCTCGTAGGGTAACATCACATGTGTGGGAATAATTCATGCAAATTCTTTGCTAATATAGGGCCAGGTATAAAACAGATGAGATAAATTTTTGTTAAAACTACAAGTGCTCAAGATTCAGATGCAAAACAAAATAGAAATAGTGGGTTTCTGGATGTGGAGTAGTCTTTGTACATGAACCTACTGCTGTATCAGGATGCCAGATTGCATGACCAGTCAATGTTATTAATATCTCCTCAACAAATATAATATCTAAGCAGGTTGGGGCATTTAGTGCTCTCTATTTTAGGACTTCAATTTGTATAACCCTAAATGATTAAATTCCTCTGTATCCTTCAGGTTTTCCACAGCAATTTTAATAATCATGTTGTAATTCCTTCTTCCAGATAACTCATCTTTCCAGGAAGATGAAGACCTAGACATGGAAACTTTCAACTGGCCTGGTACAGTCAATGGTCACCCGGAGCCACAAACAGGGACTCGTTTCCCCAGCTGGGTCACCTTTGAAGATGAAATCATAACACCCAGTCCAAAAGACTCTCTTCACAAACCAACAGAAAACCCACAATCACCCTCTACTCCGGACAGGAACTTTAATAGTGTCAGAGCATTAAAAAAAAGAGAGCGACCCAAGAGCTCGCTAGTTGACTTCTCCAGAACTCAGAAACTTGACTTTTCCACATTGCACAGACAGCTTTCACTAAATTCCACTCCAACCAAGGCTCCAAATCCATTTCTTGACGAGGCCTTGAAGGATGTGCAGCCTTCCCCAATTAACCCATTTAGCTCCTTCTTTGAGGAGCAGGAAAAACGCTCTCAACACTCTTCAGTATCCACTGAGCCAGGTTCAAGCCAAAGAAATTCCATCTCTATTCTTGCTGAAGAACTCGATACAGAACAGTTTGAAGACTACCGGAAGAAAGTCCTACAAGCGGATGTCGTAGAACAACTCAAGCAGATTCAAATTGAGGATCCAGATTCTCCTGGCAGCCCTTCTCTACCAGATGACCCTTTAAAATTTGATGAATCTATCGGTCCCTCTTTGACATTTACCAAGCCTCAACCAAATGAAGGATGGCCAATGCTATTAAGAATTCCAGAGAAAAAAAACATTATGTCTTCTAGACACTGGGGTCCCATCTATGTAAAAGTCACAGGAACTGGATTTCTACAACTCTTCTATGAAAAAGGTTTGGAAAAGCCATTTAGAGAATTTAAGCTGGAGGTCAACCATGAGATCTCAGATCCTAAGCTCCAGAACTACGATGAGAGTGGAAGGATTCACACTATCCGTATAGACCGGGTACTATACAAGGAGAAACGCAAGTATCAGCCAATGCCACTTGTTACTCACACAGGAGAGAGGGAGCAAGTAATAAAGTTGGGAACAACTGATTTTTCAGATTTCATCAGCTTTATCTCAACCGTTCAAGATGTTTTGTTCCACCTACCTGCCACAGTGGACCTAAGAACCATGCACCAGAATTACAATGAGGAGGAGATCACTGTAGATGTCAGAGATGAGTTCAGAGGAATCCTGGCCAAGAAGGATAACCAACTTCTTCAACACTCTGTGGTCACACATATTAATGTTCTTAGTTTCATGTCAGGAATGGTAGACTGCAAAATAGGACTCAATGATGTCCTCATAAAAGGTAATGAAGTAGTGTCCAGGCATGATATTATGCCAACCACAACCACCAAGTGGGTACAACTACATGACTGCCAGTTCCATTCATCAGTAGATGAAGAGGCATTCCACAGCTCCAGAGCTATTGTGTTCACCCCACTTGATGCATGCAGATTTGAATTAATGAGATTTCAGACTGTATTTTCTGAAAAGACTTTGCCCTTCACCCTCAGAACTATGGCCTGTGTTCGTGGAGCAGAGGTTGAGCTACAAAGCTGGGTGATCATGTCTACTGGCTTTTCCTCTAACAGAGATAGTCTATCCCAAGTTCCCTGTGAAAATGTTACTATTCGACACCCAGTGCCATCAGAGTGGGTGAACTATTTCCGACGAGACAGTGTACTTGGGGAGAAGTCCTTAAAGGCTAAAGTCAATAGGGAAGCCAGTTTTGGTTCTCCAAGCTTCTCTGGCTCAGAGCCAGCCATGAGAGTTACACTGGGAACTGCAAAATATGAAAACGCTTATAATGCCATTGTATGGAGGATCAGCAGACTTCCTGATAAGAACTCAGGTAAGAATAACTCATATCAGATAATACACTATAACTATCTTATATCAACCTCTTGAAGAACCAGGCCTTTAGTTTGGATTCATCCATAATTAAAGGGAACAATTAAGGTCCTGAAATGCCAATGTTTTTGTATTGTGGCACAGAGGATTATTGGTTCTTTGGAGTTTGTAGTTCTTAGGAGTTACTACAGCTCCAGATTAGAGATACATTAAGTCTTATTAAAACCACTTAAGATAAAAGGAAAAAGTTTTTTTAAATAGATGATTAGTAACAAGCAACTTAGAATAGATGTAGTGTAAGTCCTGGGAATTTCTAAAGAGGTCTCTTTTCTTTTAGGATGGAGCCATCCCCACTGTTTTTACTGCCACTTGGAGTTAGGCTCAGACAGGGAAGTGCCTCCAGCCTTTGCCAAGTATGTAGAGGTGGAATTTTCTATGCCTGCAGCATCTGCCTCCAAGACAGCGGTGCGTTCAATCTCAGCAGAGGAGAGGACAGAACTCAAGAAGTGGGTGAACTACTCTGCTCATTACCACTACAAGGTAAGAAAGTGTTAGAAATTAGGAGACCATCATGAATTACGACCATTTTTGACTTATCATTTATTAGAACTAGTCTATAAATATTGTAGTCTAGACATAAAGACATGGATGCCAATTTGTGATGCAAGGATGGTCCCTCCTTTATTGTCTACTCTCTTGTAAAGGAAGGTCATGAAACTTGCCTAATTTCTTTTTTTCTTTTTCAGGTGGAAATTGAGCAGAAGAAGACTTTGAACCCTGATGCAGATGAAGAGACTATAGAGAATCCTGCTGAATGTGTTGCCCAATAGGTTTTCAAGAAAATTCAAGTGGGTCAATTACTGAGGCCTTCATGATAATGAAAAATAGAAGGCGCCCATCTTCATGTGTGGCAATGTTTAACCACCACAGGAGGTGATGTAAAGCTGACTGTTGGATAACACATCCTGATTAGCTGCTGATCAAATTGACATTGTTAACATTAAAAGTTGCACTAGAGGACTTTCATAGAGGACCAAGGAACAGGGAGATGTAGAGCGCTGTACTATAATGCGGTGGATCGCACAATTGGTCTGTAGTCACCTTCTTCCACTGAAGACCTGATATAATTCTGCCAGAAGTAACCTTGGTGGGGGGCACCCAGGTGACATACAGAAACACCCTGCTCAAAAATTCTCATTAAATTGAACAGAATTGATTTGCAGAGGAGTTAGTTTTTATAATTTTGTTTTTACTTTATACAGGTATACTGTGAGCTTCCAGGTTTGTTTGGCTTCATGTTTTATATATATTAGAGCATATTTATTAAAAGTGTCTCAAAGTTGGTGCAAAGTTAGACTTGACAGTCATAAACTGCACAAGAATGATCATGCTGAATGATCATGTTCACATTGTGGTATAAAGTGTAATTCTGATTTTAAAGCATATCTATCATCAGATTACTGGTAATATACTGTCCATAAGGGCATGCTCCTTACCCCTTGGGGTTGATGGAATCGTTTTTCATTAAATCCAGCACCTCATTAAGGTGACGTCACCTGAGCGCCTCATGGCTCCTCAGTCTCCTAAAATATTCATGTCCCGTTCTACACCTACACATACACTCCTTCCCTCCCATTTATCCCAGATAGCCAGTGATGTCGGCCCCCTGTCTGCACAACTCACGCATGCGCGAGAAGTCTATCCAGCGCAGCCGGCAGGTTACCAGTGAGGCTGTGCAAGGAAAGACTTCTCAAGCGTGAGCGCGTTTTGCAGATAGACTCCTGATGTCACCGGCTGCCTGCGATAAGTGGGAGGGAAGCAGGGTTGCGTATAGAGTAGGAGAGGGCATTAATATTTTAGGAGAAATCGGAGCCATGAACAGCTCATTTACATATATTTCTAAACTTAATTTGTTTGCTATGATGTGGTGCTGGATTTATTGAAAAACAGTTCCATCAACCCCTAGAGGTAATGAGCAAGCCTGTGAGGACAGTCTTCTATCAATAGCTCTTATTATGCAAGACAACTTTGCTTATGACTATAAAGTTGTTGCATCCTCTGTGCTGCTTATCTATTTGAGACCATAGTTTGTTTAGTATAGACTCTAACTGCTGGAGGGGAGTGGCTGCTGCTCCATGCTCACTCTGGAGCAGGTCAAGTGTAGCTAGCACGCAAGCCTTGTGTTTGTGTTTCTCTCTGCATGCAGAAGTGTCCTTTTTTTTGTCTCTCTCTAGGCACCTCACACTTTATCATAGACTCTTCACTCCTCGACCAGTTTCTGCTCTCCAGACACTATCTTCACAGTATGGGAGCTGTTAACCCTTGTTGCTCAACCAACACAGACAATACACTTCATGAAACTTTTTCACTGCTGGCTCCTACTAATTATTCCATGATCTTCCATTTGATGAAAGCTGTAGTCACTGTATATATCCTGTACATGCAGGATTTTCCAGGTGGAATCTCATTGGAATTGCTGCTAAGTTACTTTATAAGAGAAAGCATCTTGGGAACTATGTAATCTGCTCAGCTCAGGGCAGATAGAGGAAGAGGGCAATCTCTAACCACTTCTCTGAGGAATATTTTTGACAAGTAGCTTCAGAACAAAAATTGCCATTAATCTGGAAAGCAACTTAATGTGAGCATTATTCTGTTTGTTTGAAAGGGGGAATCATATAAGACAAATTTGGTAAAATTCATTCACATGAAATCAGAGTTACACTTTAAGTTCATCTAGATAACATTTGCACCTCACTTTGTTGATTTAGAAAAATTTGCCAATTTTTTGAAACTTAAGTCACATCCCTTTTGTGAGACCACACTCCATTTTTCTTTTAAAAAAAAAACCCTAAATATTATATAGTATAACACCCTCAATTATTGAGGGAAAGATATCTTGACCCAAATGACAACAGATTTCTGCCCAAGGGAACCAGTGTAGTTTATCTGCACAGTCAGAGCTGCGAAAACATCATCCATGCTCCCATTATGCACTGCTTTCTGGTGACAGGAAACTACTGGAGAAACTGGATGTGACTGTGGTTAAATACAGAGTGTTAGTCCCCATGCACACGACTGGGCAGTTTATACGGCCGCAAAACTTTCTGCAATATCCCGCCCCCACAGAGGTCTATGGCACCCGCAGGTGTCTTTAGTGTTGGCTGATCGGCTTTCTATGAAGAGAGGAGAGAATGAAAACGTCTTCCTTGATTTTCCTTCATTCTCTGATCCCGCCATATTTCACATCATCTTTTGCAAGTCATCATGCACTTAACTCTCCTGCCAGAAGTTGGTTGTAATGTTATTATAATTATATAATTACCAATCCTGGCACTGGCGTACAGTTCTTCATACTCAGTGTCCACTTTGCCCCTGGTTATAGGCGACATGAGGAATGTCTCTGTAACTTTACATATTGCACTATATAAGGTTTACACTTTCTGCATTGATATATGGTGGTTTGCTTCACTGGTTAAAATGAACCTGTCACCATAAAATCTGAAGGGAGCATGTTATAGAGCAAGAGGACCTTATTCCATGAAGTCATGGCGCCACTTATCTCTGTGATTGACAGCTTTTTACTTGTATCAGTAATCCAACAAGTAGAAAATTAGACTTGGATCCTGTCTTACATTCCTGTAATTTCAGCACCACCCAGTACACAGTTAGAGGGGGAAGTGCTCATAATTAGCATAACTTTAGAAAGCAAAAGGCCATGGATAACAAATATTAGATTACCACAGTCACAGTGCCTTGATCTAGTCCCCTGGTTTATCATGCTTAACACCTTACCGCCAATGTTACTTAAGGGCTTAGCTATCAACAAGTGATCTGTTCCCAGAAGCCAGACATCGACCCCTTAAGGACACAGTCTTTTTTACGTTTTCATTTTTCATTCCCCATTTTAAAAATTACATCAGTCTTTTAAAATTTTCTGTCTACACAGCTGGAAATAGCACTTCCTCGTGATGGTATTTATTATACCATACCATGTACTGGGAAATTGCTAAACTATTCCAAATCCAGTGAAACTGATGAAAAAACACATTTGCACCATTTTCTATTGGGCCTTGTTATTACAGCTTTCACTGTGCGCTCCAGATGACACATCCCCTTCATTCTTTGGGTCGATATGATCATGAAGATATTAAATATAGATATATATATATAGGTTTTATTATGTTTAAGTAGAATTTTTAAAAATGTAAATATTTTGTACAATTTTTTTTTTAATTTTTCCCTATTCTAGCAAAAACTTTCTTGAAGTGTTGCACACTTAGGAGTTACCCAGGTCCAGGAGCGGTCCACAAAAGGCCCTATAATAAAACAGAAAAATATAGATTTTTACTCTGACGGGAGCTCCAAAGATTCTCTGTATGTCTTCTCTGATCCAATGTCCACCAGCAACCATTGTTTGATACTTTGTATCTCCAACCAATGATCCGCATTTCCTATGATAAAAATAGGTCACCATTCAGACCAATAGCATTGCGTTTTTACTCTTCCTTCATTGCCTTTATTCCTGGTGACGAATCACTGGAAGAAATACCCTGGGTTTCGCCAACACGGCTTATTCCGGGGCGATAGAAGAAGCCTTGTTGGCGAAACCAAGTGTCAGGCGGACATGTGAGGTTGGTGTCCCATTTTGTACTTTTGATATGTGCATTTTTATATTCATTTTGAGTATATTGTATTCTGAATAAATGTAAAACTTAAATGACGTGCTACGCTATCCATTCGCGTATTTCTTCTAGTGATTCGTCACCAGGAATAAAGGAAGAGTAAAAATGCAATGTTATTGCTTTGAATTGTGACCTATTTTTAGCATCTGCGGAGTTGTTCTGATCATCGGTAGGAGATACAAAGTACAATGGTTGCTGGTGGACATTGGATGCATATAGAAAATCTTTGGAGCTCCAATCAGAGTAAAAAAAAAACTATATTTTTCTCTTTTATTGTTTTTCGTATTCTGATGCCAATAACTTTTGCAGACTTCAGTCTAAAGAGCTGTACAAGTTGTCAATGAGATGACATTTTTATTGCTACCAATGTGGAGACCTTTTGATCACTTTCTATGAAAATAATGTAATGTATAGGTGTGTTGGAAAATGGCAAAAAAGTGTTGTTTAAGACATATGGGCAATATTTTCCGCTAGGGGGTTCACCACCGGGACTAACCATTTTTATATTTTGATAGATCGGTCATTTCGGGAGATGACGATATCTTACATGTTTATTTTATATTTCATTTATTTATTTTTATATCAGTTCTAAGGGAAGGGGGGTGATGTAAACTTATTCAAAAAAAGTTTTTTTCTACTTTTTTTTTTTTTTACTGTATACTTAGACCCCCCCTAGGGTACCTAAACCCTAGAGGGTTTGATCAATGCTAACATATATTGCAATACTACTGTTATATATGGGGAGTTTCCTATGGTACACTATTATAGATCCTGCTGAATGACAAGCCTGAGAGTCTTAAAGGGGTTGTCCGAGACTTTTAAAAAAAACAAAAGGTGGCCGGGAGGGGGCTGCTTAAAACAATAAAGATGTACTTACCTTCCGGCGCCTTCCAGGCCGCGGGAGCAGTGCTGCACAGAGCTGCGAACTACACAACCAACCGTCCCGCATATACAATGCTGTGAATAGGGACGGGTGGGCGTGGCTGGCCACGGCCGCCCGAAAGCTGAGTTCAGCACTGCTCCCGCGGCCATCTTTGATTACATGGCACGCGAACTGGAGCAACAGCAGCGCAGGACACCCAGAGGACACTGGAAGGCAAGTACATCTTTATTTTTTTAAGCAGCTCCCTCCCGGCCACCTTTAGTTTTTTTTTTATTAGTCTTGGACAACCCCTTTAATCATACTCCCAGTCGTCACAGCAATGGATCACAGCGGAATGAGGTCACCGTGTGAGGAAGTTGGGGGTCTGTAATGAGTTCGTGATCTGGACCAGCAGCTCCTGGCAGCTTTTCCTGGTCATTTAAATGGTTAAAAACCAGGCCCGTGGGCCACTTCATACACCCACTGCCGCACTATGACAGTGGGGAACGTCATGGCGCGTCAAGGGGTTAATACTGTCAAAAGTTTGTTGCCTCTACCCCTAAATGGTTACTGTAGCACAAGTAGGCCTGTAACATGCCCTAGAAACTATTAGACAGCAGTGTTCATTCATTCTTGACTGAAAAGTCACAAAGTTGCTTCTAGATTTCAAATTTTCCTGGTAAGGATTTTCTTCAAATTTGCAACGTTTTGTTGCATTTTACAATTGTGTCTACAGCATCTGAATCCACATGATAAATCTTCATTAAGGTGTATGAAATGAAAAGTGCAGTGGGTTGGTAAAAAGTCATAAATTTGGCTTAAATCAGGCAGGTTCCAGACATTGGGGCACATTTACTAAGGGTCCGAACACCCCATTTTCGTCAGGTTTCGTGATTTTTTTTCTGTTTTGTGCTGAATTGCCCCAGGTTTTTGGCGCATGCGATCGGATTGTGTCGCATCGGCGCTGGCTTGCATGCGGCACAAATCCGGGGGTATGGATATCGGCCAACCCCACTGATTCGGACAAATTGCGGAATTTAAAAAGCAAATTGTGTCGCAAGATCAGCACTTACATGCATCGGGAAGAAGAAGGTGAACTCCGGTGGACCTCAGCAGGTAAGCGACACATGCAGGAAATTGGACGCACTATCTTAGTGAATCGCAGCAGACCCGAATCGTCGGACAACGCACGGCAGGTATCGCGACGGGACGGTTAAATAAATGTGCCCCATTTTGTTTCTATCATCTACATTTCCATGATGGTGGCTAGTCTTATCATAGGGATAATGTGGCAAATAATTGCAGTCCACCTTTCTACCAAAGGTAAGGCCATGATAGAAGAGAACTGGAGGGGTTATGTGCAGTGTTACCAGAACTCAAGCCCTAGGGACACAGCTAGAAAACCTAATTTAGCACAAAAATATACATAAAAGGTCTAGATTATAGAATGTATTTGCTTATTTTTTTACATTTAAGGATTTCTAAATAAACATTTAAAGGAAATCTACCAATTATAGCTGCATTCCCCCTTTGATGCTGCTGGGTAGCTTTCAGAAGGGTGAATACAGTTATAAATTTATTAAGACTCCTGCTCTTATAGTTTGGTTAAAAAGTACTTTACTTTTCATTAGGTAAGCTGTGGGGGTCATTATCAGAGCCTCTCTAGTCTTTAGGGCCCTGGCTCTACTCCCCTCTCCCCAGACCCCTCTGCCTGCTGTAACTCGTGCAGCATATCCTATTTGCTGCTGAGAAATTACAATAAGCAGAAGGCATGGGAGAAGTTCACCAGGGATCATGTCAGAGCCAGAGCCTGGGACCAGAGGGGCTCTGGGGGGGGGGGATTCATCACTTCACTACATTTACAAAAGATTAAAGTTTATTTTTAACCAAACCACAGGAGAATTGCACCTAAAAACGTTTAGATGTATTCACCCTACTGGGAGCTACACAGCAACATTAAGGATAAATACAGCTATAAACCAATGGTAGATTTCCTTTGCCTCAGAATTGCCTCGATGAGCTTACAACCAGCATACAAAAATCCCAGATATGATATGGTGTAAAATGAATATTGTATATGGCAATCTGCTCCATACCAGCATCCAGTGGTGAGACTGGAATACAGCAGATATTGAAGGCCACATCCTCCTGCCTGCTGCAATGCTTTGCTTTCTCTGGCACTGAGCATAGTGCATATACTGAGCATAGGTGCATAGCAGATATTATTAGACAACATTCTGTAATGAAGTACAATATATGTATACATCTTGTAGATGGGATCCTGCCAGAGACCTATGAAAGAAAGATTTTGCCCATGCTTCCATCAATAAGGGGTGATTCACACATGCGTTTTTTAGTGCGTTTTCAGATCGTAAAAAACACGTGTTTTTAAAACCCGGATGCGTTTTTTACTATCTAAAACGCACTAACTAAAAGCAGCCCAAAAGAGTTGACTATTTTTATTCCTTTTTAAATTAATTCCTCAGAGGAAATGACTACTAGATTGTCTGCTATATATGTACAAAGTCAATAAAAGGTTAATTTCTGGCTTACGTTTTTTTTTTTTTTTTTTGGGGGGGGGGGCAGTTATAAGGGGATGGTATAAGACACTACCATCTCCTTGCCCATTTGTTTCCCTTATATGACCACTCTGATTGCCCATTATAGAAACTGCTTAAAGATGGTGGCAACTATGGTTCATATGTCTAATGTTTACATGAAAGATGATAAATGAAATGGCAAAACTCTTTTAAATACAGGCAGTTGTTTGTTCTTAAATTGAATTTGTATGTATGTTGGAACTGTATATTTTATCATTGTAATTGCAGCCCATTTTTTTTATTGGTCTCTGTGACAAATGGATTTTAAAAATGTTGGAACCAGGATTAACAATAAAGCTTCATTATAGACACTTGTGACATTTGTTATAGCTGATTATTGTAGCCTAGGGCTAAATACTATAAATTGCAGACACCTGTGATAACGGTTACAGCTCATCATTGTCCAGGTGTCCGTTTGTAACTAGGGGTCATCTGTTGGGTGTTCTTAAGTAGGGGACTCTAATAGAGAAGATTTAAGTTAATAAAGTTGAGATAAAAAAGAGGTGATCATAGTCTATTTTTACTGTCATTTTATTAATTGGCTGTCAAAGATACAGTTCTGAAAAAAATGCATCGCCTTTGATCTGTATGTTTTTATATAAAGGGACATAATTTAAAAAAAAAAAATCAGGTCCTTAAAGGGATTTATCCATGAAAGAAAGTTCTCAAATTCTATTCCCGTAGTGATATTTAAAAAAAAAAATCTTTATTGTATAACATAAATTTTAATTGGGTTTTAAAACAGAATCATAAAGTACAAGGAGATAATACTCCAGGGTGGACTCCCGGGGTAACCAGCGTGCACTGATGCAAGTAAAAATGCAGATACCCATATGTCAATTGGGAAAAAGGGAGGGGGAAAAAGATGGAGACAAGGGAAAGGGGAATAAAAAAAAGTATACAAACCAGAGAGGATGTTAAAGTAGCATCAACCACAATATTAAGAGTTAACATTAACTATAACAACAACAGTAATATGTTCCCTATAAGTTTCCACCCACTAGCTTTATCGCTGTTGAGCTAGTTGATTACGTGAGAGAGCAAAAAATAAAGATCATTTTAAACCCCCTTACTTTACAATTACAAATTTACTATTATCATCAGTGATGGTCAGTATAAGATACCAGAGTGTGGACGGGGACTCTCTAAGCCAGTGATGGCGAACCTTTTGGAGACAGAGTGCCCAAGTTACAACCAAAACTCACTTATATGTAGCAAAGTGCCAACATGACAATTTAACAGTAACTTATTGATCCCTGCTGTATCACAGGTTTTGATCGTATTGACCTCCTGAGTTCACCAACACAATAGAAAGATGATGGAGAAATTTGGATTGTAGCTTCCCCACAGGGTCCCCTGAAGAGAGAGAATCAGGGGACCCAGAGCAGGAGCTCCAATAACAATCCATCTCTATCCACAACTTCTAGCTCCTCCTATAGTCCTGGCAGCCAAGGCTGTGACTTTAAAATAGCGCTGAGCATGGCACGCCCTGGGCTGTATTGTATCACAGGAGGAAGCTTTGAGTCCTAGCTGGCAAACTCTATGTTGGGATGAAGGCCTGGGTGCCCACAAAAAGGCTTCAGAGTGCCACCTCTGGCACCCGTGCCATAGGTTCGCCACCACTGCTCTAAGCAGACACTTCATGATTCTTCTGTGCTATAAGATGTTGTAACCACAATATGGTTAGATTATCAGGGTACAGGTTTATCTAGACTTTTATTTAGCTTCTGAACATTCACTAGTATCTGACACATAGAAAGAGAGATGAGACAGATCAGAGATGAAGAGATCCATGAGATGGATATAACAAACAATGACACTCTCAGCTCTTCTATATCTTGTTCTCGTAGATTTTAGAGTAAGTCTCTGCACACTGCTGCTTGCCGGAAGGAAGTGTCTGTGTTCGATTTCATCTTGTATATCTTCAAAGATATACACAAATGAGCTGGGATGAGTCACTTTTAGAGGCTGGCAGGAAGCTCACGTCAGACATCACAAGACGTGCCTAGACTGAGCTCCTCTCCTGGTTAAGGATCCTACTAACTATTTTAATGGTAAAATCAGGAGCCTTGCACTCCACCAGACTTGCCCGAGACTCCAATGAAGCCGGTACCCCAATATTTAACTACTTCCAGCCTCTCCCGCCCTGCTCACCATCGCTTTCCAGTGGCTCCCACCTCTCCTCACCACAAGGTCAGCCATCTTGCCTGTGGCCTGCACGGAGCACACACTCGGAGAGGATCCTTGACACACCACGCGACGCAGCAGCCCTGGGGAGAGGTGAAACATCATTGCCCCGACCAACGGACACCTCCCACGGGACACAGACAGAACTGGGTGTGCAGTGAGAAAAGGCCTCTTTAACGCACCCTGTCGAGTTCCCACTGAAGCAAGTCCCCAGACATCTTAGAGGTCAGAAGACCACCTGAGCCCTAGGGCCCTACACACAGACTATCTTCCTCAACCAAGCATAAACCAGAGGACACAACACTCCCCCATGACCTTCCTCCGCCTGAAGTGACCACACTCGCTGGATGCCGAGAAGGCCATTGATTGGGTAGACTGGGAATCCCTAGAGGCGACCCTGTGTCACATTGGAACAGCTATGTTGGCCAAAATTAAAGCCCTATACTCATACAAGTGTGCCCAAGTAAGACACCCTCCCTCTCCTTCATGATCAGCAATGGCACAAGGCAGGGCCCTCTTTCCCCCCGGTTATTGAGCACCTTCTAAATGCATTATGTTCAGGCACGAATATCACTGGTTTAGGTGAACAGGAATACACATGCTCCCCATTCGCAGACGACGTGTTATTGTACCTCACTAACCCAGAATCCTACCTTCCCCACCTGATGGACACCCTCAATTGAGTTCTTCACCAACCATAAAATCAATACCACTAAATGTGTTACTATGGGAGTGGAGCTGTCGGCAAGGCAAATACAAATTGTCAGGGACAATTACCCATTCAAATGAAAACCGGATGCCATCCCATACCTTGGCGTCCTTATTGCAGTTGATCTTTCGGATACCTACCCACTTAACTATGGCAAATTCCTTCAGTTCTTACAGCGTGACCTCTCCCCTGGAAATCCAAAAAAAAAATCTCCTGGACTGATAAGATCAATTGCATAAAAATTACTGTACTCCCCAGACTTTACCTTTTTCAAACAATTCAGCTGCCATTTCCTAAAGGCTTCTTTAATAAACTAGGAGCCATCCTAAACAGGTTAATTAGGGCGTCCTCTCCCCCCAGGATAGCAAAAGCTACAGTAGTTAGGAGAAAGCTACAACTACAACTACTTCATGACCTCCAATCTAGCGTGTGTCCTAGACTGGTTCCATAATGCCTCCTCTAAGCTCTGGATACAGTTAGAAGGACATCTTGCACCAGCTCCCCTGACCATCCTTCCATGGTCTTCAACATATGCGACACTCAAGCATCACATATTCAATATCCTGCTGGCCATACAGAGACATTACACAGTCTCATGATTATTCACCTGCGACAGCCCCATAGTCCCGATCACAAACAACCCAGAATTCCCCCCAGACAGCTCCGCTGACTTAGCACCTTTGAGGACAACCTCACAGCTCACTTTTCAGAAGGTGCTTTGCGACGGCGCCCTTCCTCCCCAAACAAAAGACATTCTATCCAAAGCAATAACCCCATGCAAACAATGGGAATACATGCAATTAATTCACTTCTACGCATCCGAAAGATATAACCTCGACCTCCATAGAGATAACACCATTTGCAAAACTGTGTCTTTTACCGTCGGGAGTGCCGCATGTGATCTCCGCAATTTATGGCATCTATCTCGATTAACTAGCAGAACCCACGTTCCCCTATGTCACGGCATGGGAAAGTGAATTGCATAACACTTTCTCCCCTGAGGAATGGCCATAAGCTATGCCACAAACTTTCGACTTCAGGTAAAGCCCAGGAGACCAGTTTTAAGATCTTGGTTCCCGCTAGACTACACACAATGCTAAATATTTGGTGGGAATGCCTGGAAATACATCACTTCTAGACAAAAGCTGTAGATTTGATTCGCGATCTCACAGGTCACAATATAACAAACACTCCTGAAACCCTGTTACTATCTATGCTCCCGCTCTCACTCGCCAAGGTAAAACCTTTGTTGTCAGGCTTCCTACTAATCACCGCACGCTCTATCACACCCAGACTGTGGAAATCAACACAATCCCCCTCGGTCTCTGACTTTGCACTTACAAGGAATGGAGGAACTTACGGCAGACAGCAACAGCTACAGTGGCAAACATAATCAGACTTGGGGCCCTGGGTGACTTTCAGACACTTACCCACCTTTAACTCCTGGACCTGATATGTTAAGCGCTATAATTACATAGCCCCGAGACCGTAACTATGCTCCCTTCCTATCCTACTCCCAATGCTCCTTCTGACCTTCCTCCCCCTTATTTTCCCTACATGCCCCCCCCCCCCTCAAATTTGTTTCCTTTCTTTTTGTGTTGTTAAAGAATTGATTCTCTCTCTGTTGAAACCTACCATAATCCACAATGGAGGTCCCTTAACCGCTGAGCGCCACGATAGTTGCGCACGCAGCGCCGAAGCAGTTTCTGCTATAAAGTTTAAAAAGGTTAAAAACCGCGTACCGCGGTTTTACACTAACGAGACTAAGCACCGGCACCAGCTCACCCTGAGCTGGTGCCCGGTGTTTGCATCTCATACCTACCTTCAGAAGTGGTAGGTTTCCTTTAAGGCGATTGAACAAGGGTGGAAACCTAAAGTGGATAAGTAACCATGAGCATAGAACAAATGTAGTTGGGTCTCCAATGCGATGGCTCTTATAAGTACCTTATGTATGATTGGTTAAAGGAAACTACCACCACAAATTACCATAAAGGTAGATGGGTGGTAGGTGGATAAATGGGACGTGAGGTAGCCTTTCAAGGGCTAATCCTCACGTCCCCACACTTTTTGATAAACTTTTATTACACATATTATAAATTTACTTATGCGGCTATGGGGGTGGAGTAGCCGCATCTGAGGTTACACGAGGCGGCTACTCCACGCCCCGGTATCCACTTTACCCCTTACTCACCCATCTCGGCGCGCACTCCGTCGCTGCGCGCCCTCGTCGGCGATCCTGCCGTCTGCGCATGCGAGAGAGCAGGCCCGCGCCTGTTTCGGAGCAGTGACCGCGCAGGCCACGCAGGCCACGCCCAGTAGCCGCATAAGTAAATTGAATATATGGTAATAAAAGTTATCAAAAAAGTGTGGGGAAGTGAGGATTAGCCCTTGAAAGGGCTATCCTCACGTCCCATTTATCCCCCTACACCCAATTATATGTGTAATAAAGTTATCAAAAAGTGTGGGGACGTGAGGATAGCCTTAAAGGGGCTATCCTCAGCTACCATTGATCCACCTACCACCCCATCTACCTTTATAGTAGATTTGTGGTGGAGGTGCCCTTTAAGGCAGTGATTTCAACCAATTTCCCCAAAAATGGTGCCCCCTGGTTTTGTTTCCCGGCAATGCGCAGCGATGGGTAGTCAAGGCCTCTTACAATGTAGGAGACGGTTACAATACACATGCACAAGCTTTGAACCTCGCGCAAACAAATGACATCACCGAGTCCGGCGCATCATCCTGAGAGCGGAGAGACTCTAGCATTTGCCCCCGCCAAGGTAATGCCCCCCAATAATGCGACTATATGAGCTTTTGCTGAGTATATGAACTGTTGGCAGAATAATCAGCATATGAGCTGGTACTTTTAGTACTCCAGCCGTAATAGCATATAACAATGAGAATACTATAGTCACGAGGCTGAGTATATGACCGGCACTGTACTCTGGCCTTATGGCCATAGTACTTCTCATTGTACTCTTTATTTTGCAGTATATGAGCCACATAATAATCAGCACCCTATACAAAAACAGGGAGAAACTGAGAACTGTTGAGGAAGAGCTTGTGGGAGTGTCTTTCCACCATTCGCCAGGTTATCCCTCTTGTGTTATCGAAACAGGCCAGGTATCACACTGGTGAGTAAAAAAAATTTAGAATCTATATTATTAAATATACGTATAATATGACTGTTTAGTGTCATTTGTGATAGTTGGTTGTGGTGTGCCCCAGGATTTTCTAAGTATAAAAAGTGTGCGCGGCTCAAAAAAGGTTGAAAACACTGGGTCATATACTGCAAAATAAAGGAGTACAATGAGAAGTACTATGGCCATAAGGCCAGAGTACAAGTGCCAGGTCATATACTCAGCCTCGTGACTATAGTATTTCTCATTGTTATATGCAGTATACGGCTGGAGTACTAAAAGTACCAGCTCATATGCTGAGTATTCTGCCAACAGTTCATATACTCAGGCAAAAGCTCATATAGTCAGCATTATTGGTGGGCATTACCTTGGCGGTGGGCAAATGCGAGAGTCTCTCCGCTCTCAGGATGATGCGCCGGACTCGGTGATGTCATTTTGTTGCGCGAGGTTCAAAGCTTGTGCATGTGTTATTGTACACGTCTCCTACATTGTAAGAGGCCGTGACTACCCATCGCTGCGCATTGCCGGGAAACAAAACACAGGGGGCACCATAGTTTGGGGAAATTGGTTGAAAATCACTGCCTTAAAGGGCACCTACCACCACAAATCTACCTATAAAGGTAGATTGGGTGGTAGGTGGATCAATGGTACGTGAGGATAGCCCTTTTAAGGGCTAATCCTCACGTCCCCACACTTTTTTGATAACTTTTATTACACATATAGATTGGGTGGTAGGTGGATAAATGGGACGTGAGGATAGCCCTTTCAAGGGCTAATCCTCACGTCCCCACACTTTTTTGATAACTTTTATTACACATATGCTGAGCGCCACGATAGTTGCGCACGCAGCGCCGAAGCAGTTTCTGCTATAAAGTTTAAAAAGTTAAAACCGCGTACCGCGGTTTTACACTAACGAGACTAAGCACCGGCACCAGCTCACCCTGAGCTGGTGCCGGTGTTTGCATCTCATACCTACCTTCAGAAGTGGTAGGTTTCCTTTAAAGGCGATTGAACAAGGGTGGAAACCTAAAGTGGATAAGTAACCATGAGCATAGAACAAATGTAGTTGGGTCTCCAATGCGATGGCTCTTATAAGTACCTTATGTATGATTGGTTAAAGGAAACCTACCACCACAAATCTACCTATAAAGGTAGATGGGTGGTAGGTGGATAAATGGGACGTGAGGATAGCCTTTCAAGGGCTAATCCTCACGTCCCCACACTTTTTGATACTTTTATTCACATATTATCAAATTTACTTATGCGGCTATGGGGTGGAGTAGCCGCATCTGAGGTTACACGAGGCGGCTACTCCACGCCCCGGTAGTCCACTTTACCACTTACTCACCATCTTCGGCGCGCACTCCGCGCTGCGCGCCCTCGTCGGCGATCCTGCCGTCTGCGCATGCGCAGAGAGCAGGCCCGCCGCCCTTGTTTCGGAGCAGTGACCGCGCAGCCACGCAGGCCACGCCCAAGTAGCCGCATAAGTAAATTGGAAATATGTTTACATGTTATGCTGTATATCATCACCTAATGTTGAAATATGTGAAATAATATGTACCCACTTGTTTTTCAATGGACAGTATGTATTGTTAACTTGTGGTACCTCAATAAAGGACACAAAAACAAATCTCATCTTTCAAAATTAATTCACAATTGGTGCCAAGGTGGAATGAGGGAAATGATAATTGTGATCCATGGCCGTGCATTAGGAATTGTAATTATATCAGGGCTTGTGAAAATGGTCTAAAGCGGTCCCGGCCTACCTGCACAGGACGTGGTTTAGAATGTGATAGCTGCTTTTCCTACAGCTAGGACTCATCCTAATTCACTGATATACAAGGCTGACCGGTCCAGAAGATAGAGCTGGAATAGGAATGGACTATTCCTGTGTTTGCGTCCGGGGAAGTCTTCTTCAATTCAGCCATCGATGGGTGAGCAGAGTTCTGATACACGGGTCCCGGTATTCGCGTACTATATAAGTGCACAGGTTTGCATCGCTTCAAGGTGTGTTCACACGTTCAGTTTTTCAAATGTGGTTTTCAAGGCCAAAAGCAAGTGTGAACCACAACGGGCTGAGCCTTATTTTTTTTATTTTTTTATTCCAATCCTAGTTTAGACACCAAAAACTAAAAACTGCAACAGAAAAACTGATCGTGTGAACATATCCTCAAAGTGGCTTCATAACAAGCCGTTACAGGACCGCCCACAATTGGACTGTACCACATATTCTCTACATAGGGGGGTAGACACTTTATTAGTTTCTGCCTGCCATGTGTCAACACCGGTAGCACACATCGTCAGCTCCCGCAGTGCTGTAGTTATAGAGCAGGCCACACATCGCCATCATTCCTATGAGGATCATGCCGCTCGGGGGACCCTCCATATGGTAGCATGGAGGCTGCAGTACACCCCCAGGCGCAGTGCAGGGCTGTGCACGAAGCCCGGGAAGTAATGGGGGTAGGGGGCATAGTGAAAAAGAAACCCCTCCCCCACCACCTTCACAAAACCGCGGATTTACTGTACCGACGTAAACAAAGTCTCTTACAATGTAGCGGGTGAGCGGGAGGTCACTACACACATTGTTGTCACGTATCCAGCGCTCTAGAAGCGCAATTCTCCACACGTCTCCTCAGCCACAACCCCACTGCTCACCGCCCTGCGCGGCCGCCCTTTTACTATGGCACCTCAAGGGTTAAGAGATGCGGCTCACCTTGTGCGTGGGGACTACAACTCCCGGCATCCTCCACTCCGCCCCGCCCCTAGTGACGCGCTCCTCTCGTGAGACTTACCTCCCCCCATGACCTGCTGGCTGCGTCTCGGCGCTCGGTGTCGGTATATAAAGGAGAAGCAGCGGCCGAGAGAGGAGGCAGCACCGGGGGCAGGGGAGCGCTCACTGCGGGACATGGCGACCGCGGCCAACGCTAACCCCGTGGTAAGAGCCCGAAGCCCCCATAAGGCTGCGGGTCACCAGGGGGTCGCACCCCGGACGAACCGTCTCAGGGTGTCACCACACAGCCCGGTGTACGGGATTGGGGTGTGTGGGCTGATATTAGGGGTCCCCCGTGTCTGTAGGCAGCACTGGCCGGGTCTAGGTGTCCTGCGGGCCGGGGTGTGGGGGAGGTCTCCTCCATTACACATATGGTGGGCTCACTCTGCCCCCGCGGGTTGTCTGTATTGGCTCCCTGCACTATCTGGGTCAGACTTCTTAGTGTATTGATCAATGTCTCCCAGGCGTGACCCCCAGATTCAGAGTGTTAGGAGGGCGCCCCCTTTTATTAAGAGGCTTTAGCTAATCTCTGTGGGGTGTATAGCTATTTCCCCCACCCACTTTAATAAGACATTAGGCTTGGGGGTACAGCAATTTTTCAGTGTAGGGGATACATCTATTATAGGGGTTGGGACAGTGATCCCCCCCCCCCCCCCATATTTGAAGCTCCGCTCTATAATTGGGGAAGGAGATGGACCCTCTTCAGTTTTAAGCCCATCCATCATTGATGTGGGGGGGTACAGCACCTCTTCAGTGTGAGGGATCCATCTATTATAGGGGTATAGGACAGCAATCCCCCATATTTGAAGCTCCGCTCTATAGTTTGGGAAGGGGGCAAGGGGATAGCAGCTCTTCAGTGTAAGGGATCCATCTATTATAGGGGTTTGGGACCCTGATCCCATATGTGGGTGGGTAGTCTCACCAGTTGTAACCCTGTCCATCATTGAGATGGGGATGGGGGGGTACAGCACCTCTTCAGTGTCAGGGATCTGTTTCTTATAGGGGAATTGGACAGCAATCTCCCATACTTGAAGATCCCCTGTATCATTGGGGGGTGATAGTTAAACCCACTCCAGTTGTAACCCCCTCCATCATTGAGTGGGGGCTACAGCACCTTTTCAGTGTCAGAGATCCGTCTATTATAGTGGTATGGGACAGTGGCTTCTCCCCCATATGTGACGCTCCTCTGTTATTTGGGGGAGAGTCTCCCTTCTGTTTCCTTGTCTTTGTGGTGAGGCACATGAGCCCCCTCTGTCAGGGCAGTAGTGGGGCATCCTCCCTCACCCCCAGGTGCTGTTGTGTAATGTGATGGTCTGTAGTGTAAGAAGCGGCATATATTACATTGTGTTCTATGGCAATACTGTCTGGCTACATTGTTTCTCTTCTGCTGCTCCTCATCCCCCGGCCGCCTCTATATACACTGAGCTGTGCAGGGGGAGGGGATGAGCCCTGCTGACGTCACTGCCCTTCCCCCCTGTATATATAGTGCAGCGCGCAGTCCCTGGTGAGCAGAGCTCTGCGTACAGCAGCCATAGAGCATAACCTACAAAAGATCGGAGGCTCGGGCTGGAGGGTTACATGGGGTCATGTAACCGGTGTAAGCATAATGATTTTATAAGTGTTCTGTGTACCCAAACCTGATCATAGCTTCAGAGTTCAGTGATTTTTATTATTTTTTTTATATTATTATTATTATTTTTTTTAATATCCGTCCTTGTTTGTGGAAGGAGAGTTCTGACTGCTGCAAAACCTCTTGGTTAAAGCATTAGGGCTTCTTCAGCTGTCATTAAACTTGGGACTCTGCTTCGGCTGAGAACTAACTAGACTTTTGGTCTGCAGCCTCCCCTTCCAATGATCTAAAATGTCTTTCAGCCACAAAATGAAGGAGATTTTCCACCAAAAAAAAAAAAAGCTGCGGAGGCTGTGTATTGGTCAAGGTATCACAGACATCGAAACAGATTCCCCCATTCCTTACCCATATTGTTGACAGGGGGACTTCGTTTATGGGTAGTTGGGTGGTTCTGTAACACACTGTCGGACCTGTGTGCAGGGACAACAGGATCTTCCACCATATCGGCTGTCACTTTGGAGTTTACTTCTTGACAGCTAATGGCACTTGTTTAGAGGGTGATATATAGAAGTAGCGCTATATATGTGAAAGGTATTAATATCCAGTCCTCTATAGTTATGTATTTTACCTGCACAAATACCTTGCAACAGAACAGATATTGTGTGGCTGAGGTGTTTAAAGGGGTTATACAGGATTGGGAAAACATGGCCACTTTCTTCCATAGACAGTGCCGCACAGGATTCATGGCTTTTATTCATTTAGATACACCATCTATGGACAACTGCTGTTTTAGAAAAAAGCAGCCATGTTTTTGTAGTCATATAAAACCCTTTTACTGCATTGTTCAGACTGGATACCATTGTCACAAACTCTGTTGTATCAGCAGGTCTTGGTCAGCTTTTTGATATGCAGGCAGACCCTGGGTTACGTACAAGATAGATTCTGTAGGTTTGTTCTTAAGTTGAATTTGCATGTAAGTCAAAACTGTATATTTTATAATTGTAACCCCAGCCAAAATTTTTTTGGTCTCTGTGACAGTTGGTTTTTCAAACTTTTGAATTATCATAAGAACCAGGAGTAACCTCTTAATTGCAGACACCTTTGATAACTGTTACAGCTGATCATTGTAGCCTTGGACTGAAGTTCAGTAAGTTGCCAATATCCAGAGGCCCATTTGTAACTAGGGGTCATCTGTAAGTCGCTTGTTCTTAAGTTGGGGACCACCTGTAAACCCGATTCTAGTCAGTGACAGAAAGTGGCTATGTTGTAATGCTGAGTAATGAAAAATGTTTTAAAAACTGCTAGAACAGGGATGGAATGCTGATGTTTAACCCCTTAAGACTGCTGCATGAGTTTTTTTTTTTCCGTTTTTCGCTCTTCACCTTCAACAGTCCCATAACTTTTTCATTTTTCCGTGTACAGAGCTGTGTGAGGGCTTACTTTCTGCCTTACAAATAACTTCTTCCTGTCGTAATTTATTACTCCATCTTGTGTACTGAAAAGCTGATAAAAAATCCATATGTGGTGAAAATTGGTGGGCTCCGTTTTTACAACTTTCACTGTGCGCTCCAAATGATACATCTCCTCAAGTCTTTGGTTCAGAACTTTCACGGTGATGCCAAATTTATATAGGTTAATACATTTTTCAAAAATTAAACTAATGTGTAATTAAAAAAAAAAAAATTGTTTCACCATCTTCTGACGCCAATAACTTTTTCATACTATGGTGTACAGAGCTGTGTGAGGTGTGATTTCCTTGCAAGATGAGCTGACGTGTTCATTCGTTACCAATTGGAGTACTGTGAAACCTATTCATCACTTTATAATTTCTTTTTTTTTTGTGTGTGTGAAAGGAGCGTTTTGGAGATTTGCGCTATTTTCCGTTATGGGGTTCACCACCCGTTTTAGAATTTGTGCATTTTGAGACCTGGAAATAAATATTTTACAGTATTGACATTTTATCAGTTCTAGGGGCGATTTGAATGGGGTTTTTTTTTTTTTATATATTACAATGACTAATAATTATAATGAATCTTCAGAAGCCATGCAGTTTCTGGTCTGACAGAGACCAGAGGCTGTCATGGCAACTGATCGCGGCTCCCCAATGACAACCCAGGGAGCGTCGCTTGTAACAAAGATGGTGGCTCCCATAACCTGTCTTTAAAATGCTGCCAGCGGCATTGAAAGAGTTAATACCTGTGATCGGTGTAGCACTAATTGTGGGCTGAGCGGTGGGTGTTTGCTGCATTATGCAGCAAACCCCCACCTCTGTATGAAGAGGACTCGCCCTATGAGCCCTCTTCATACAGCCTCAGCACCTGTATGGCGTAGAGCGTGAAGAGGTTAATGTTGCGACGTTGTGTCCATATTAGTTGCCCAGTCACCCTGAGCACACAGCGATCTGCTGGCTGTCTGAATCTGTTCTCTTGTGTTGCAGCCTAAGTTATACCGCTCAGTTATTGAGGACGTAATTAATGATGTGCGAGAGTTGTTTCTGGACGAGGGTGTGGATGAGCAGGTCCTGGTGGAGCTAAAGACAGTAAGTATCCTAATCTGATCCCCTTGGCCCCGTCCTGTGTGCCCGTGTCTTGACAGCTTTCCTCTCCTCCAGCTGTGGGAGAACAAATTGATGCAATCTAAGGCAGTGGATGGCTTCCACTCAGAAGAGCAGCAGCTTCTACTCCAGTCCCAGCAGCAGCTCCAGCAGCATCATCATCACCATGTACAGGCGCATCAGCCCCAGCAACAGACCATCACTCACCAAGCGCCAACACAGCAAGTCCTCATACCAGCTGCCCACCAAGGTAAGAACTGTGTAAGGACTGTTTCCAGAATAACATACAAGTGCATCTTAATAAATTAGAATATCAGCACAAAATTAATTTTCAGTAATTTAATTAAAGTGAAACTTGCATATTATATAGTCATTACAAACAGAGTGAACTTTTTCAAGTGTTCATTAGTCGGTGATTAAGGAAAACCCGAGTCATTAGCTCAAATAATTAGAATTTTATATATTTAAAAAAAAAAATGAACTCAGAAATGGTGGCCAAAAGTGTGTACAGTAAATGCACTCAATACTTGGCATGGAGGCAATCAGATGATGGCGCTGCTGAGGTGTTATGGAAGCCCAGGTTGTGTTAACCCAGCTTTGTGGGGATTGGTGTCTCATCGATTGGCAATACCCCATAGAGCCATAGACGAGCTTGCTGGCAAATCGAGCACAATCGAGTCAACAATTCTTCAAGACCCTCCACACACAGATATGCCCCATGTCGTGATACAAGTGTCACATTCCATTTGTCAAGCCACTTCTGACAAATGGACAACAGAAGTGTCTGACTTGGGCCAAGGAGAAAAAGAACTGGGCTGTTGCTCATTGGTAAGAGTAAATTTTGCATTTCATTTGGAAATCAAGGCCCCAGAGTCTGGAGGAAGAGTGGAGAGGCACAATCCAAGCTGCTTGATGTCTAGTGAAGTATCCAAAACCAGTGATGGTTTAGGGAGCCATGTCATCTGCTGGTGTAGGTCCTCTTTGTGTTGTGAAGATCAAAGTCAATGCAGCCGTCTACATCTGCTGACGAGCTTTTTGGAGATGGAATTTTTATTTTCCAGCAGGACTTGGCACCTGTTCATACTGCCAGTACCAATACCTGGCTTACTAACCACAGTATCACTAATCTAATTATACATGGTTATATAATTATAAATGACTCTTGGGTTTTCCTTGGGTGTAAGCCATAATCAACATTAACATAGTTAACTTTTTCAAGAGTTTATTTGTTTTTAATGACTCCGTATAAGGCATTTCACTCTTTGAATTGAATCGGTGGAAAAACTTTTTGCTGTTAATCTAATTTATTGAGATGCAACCAGAGGTCGCGATAACTCCTCTACACGCGTCATAGTTGTGTTTAGAGACTGATTTACTCCCCCAAAAAATCATCAAGCGTATTAATACGCTTGGCGACTTTTCCTGTGAGCTGCCGCTTCCAAGCAGTGATGGCGCCGGCTGCGATCCTGCAAGATATTCTCTGCAGGATCGCAGCGCTGAGTGGCTGGAGGCAGGACAGAGAGGGGGGCGCCGATAGATAGGTGAGAGATGGAGGAGCCGAGCGAGGGGTGGGCCGGGATATCTGTTGCCGGAGCTGTGCTCCTGATCTGTGTGCAATCGTGCACACAGCCAGTAACAGGATCATGCTGTCTGTGACAGACCGATCGTGTACTGTGACAGGGGGCCAATTAAAATCGGTCTCCTGTCACAGCAGCCCCTGTATACAGCGAGAGGCTACAGGGAAGGTGCTGTATGCACACACTCTGCATGTCTCTGTATACAGATCACTGATGACAGTGATCCAATGGGCTCTTACCATTAGATCATTGTTATATGTGATCTATATTTGAGTAAAGCAAGGAACACATATATTATGTGTTCCTCTCTAAATGTGCCTCCTGTAAACAAAAAAAAGTTATGTTCCCAAACCGCAGAAAAGAAATTAAATAAAATTTCCACCACGTTCCATGACGGCCCCCACCTGGAGGATGCTCCTATATCCTGTAGGGACAGGAAGCGCAAGAGATTAAAAGCTCCTCCCTAGCACCCAACACCAGTGCCTTCCTGTCCCTTCGGGATATAGGATGCAAGAGAGTCTCCCTAGGGAGACACGAGATTTCTTTTTACTTTTTACCTTTTCTTTTACTTTTTACTTTTTACTTTAATGGGTTCCGCCTCACAACCGAGTGGGGGGAACACCAAAATGTACCTCCTCCCCGCCCCCCGTTCTGCCAGCCCAACCAACGGTCCCGGGAGACCAATGCTGGGTGGTTGCGGGGGGGACATGCAGCGGTACCTGTGCTGGGGCCCTTTTCTCTGCTGGAGGACCGGTGTGTGAGGGGCATCGGTCCTCGGCGGTGAGGGGTTCCGGCTCCGGTAGGATGTTTACGTGCGCACGTGCTGCTTGTGTGCGTGGTCCGGGATGGCCGCGTACCGGAAGTCGGCCGCAGACGCGACTTCCGGTATACACGTCAGAGCGACAGGGTCGCGTCATTGGGGGTGGACCCGAAAGCCGGCTCCGTGGACGCATGCGCAGTCCAGGAGCCCAATCGCTTCCGGTTTGAACCGGAAGGGGGAGGAGGGACGAGCCTCTCCAGAACGCGGGAAAAATCAAATTTAAGCGTTCCTGGAAGGGAAAACCTAGTCAGTGGCTCTGGTGCTTCCAGCAAAATGGCTGATGACGCATCCAATCTGTTCCAGGTCCTGGTACCCGTAAGTACAAGCCCTGGGCTGTCCTCTTCTCTCTCATCATACATTTCATACCTGTTATTAACTGTTATCATGTATGCTTCTCTTAGGGAAAAGAGCAGAAAGAACCTAAAGAGAAGGAACAGAGAGAGAGAGATAAACCCCTTAAAAAACCCTCTAAAAGATGTGGCTTATGTAGTTCTAAATTACCAGAGGACTATAGGAAAAGCCTGTGTTCAGATTGTCTGACCAAAATTTTAAAAGAGGAAAGGTCGTCATTAATGGACGAAATAAGGTCCGCAATAAAGGAAGAAGTTTCCTCCTCTATTGCTGCTCATTTACCCGAACCACCTAGGAAAAAACCTAGATACGTTCAGTCTTCCTCTTCTGATCAAGACTCAGATTTTCCTTCCTGTTCTTTAGATGATAGACCGGAAGAAAGTCTAGAGGGGGGACATTCAAAAGATCAGGGGCACACAAAGTATTTGTTTGCGTCCGAGGATCTAGACAGCTTATTAAAAGCCTTGAGAAGCACACTAGAAATAGAGGATGTGTCTGAACCAACCTCGGTACAGAGTGATCTCTTTGGGGGACTCAAATACAGAAAGAAAAGTTTCTTTCCTGTAATTGACACATTAAAAGACTTAGTGTTATCTGAATGGAAGGAGCCAGAAAAAAGAATTTCTATCCCCAAAGAATTCCGAAATAGATTACAATTTGAGGACAATACTTTATGGGAAGAAATACCTAAAGTCGACATTCAAGTGGCTAAAGTAGTAAAAAAGACGGATCTCCCATTTGAAGATAGTGCCCAATTAAAAGACCCCCTTGACCGTAAATCTGATGCCTTACTTAAAAGGGCTTGGGAGACGTCTTCTTTAAATATTAAGACCAACATTGCCTCCACTTCTGTCGCCAGGACTTTATATTTTTGGTTGTCAGAATTGGAATCACACCTGGTAAATAAAACCTCTAGGGATTCCATTATAGAGTCTTTACCCCTCCTCAAATCTGCCACAGCCTTTTTAGCAGATGCTTCTGCTGAAGCTTTAAGGTTTTCGGCCAAAGAGGCGGCCTTAACCAATTCTGTCCGGAGATCTCTCTGGCTAAAACAGTGGGGTGGGGACACGAAATCTAAGTCTATGCTCTGCGGTATCCCATTCCAAGGTGAATTTTTGTTTGGCAGCGAATTAGATTCTATACTAGAAAATGCTGCAGACAGAAAAAAGGGGTTTCCGATTAATAGAATTCCCCCTAAAAAACCTTCCTTTCCCTTTCCCTTTCGTTCCTCCAGGGAAGAGAAACCTCCCTTTAGGGGCAAAGGAAAGACAGGTAGATGGAGCTACACAAAAGGAGGCGCAGGTCGGGGGTTTTTCTCTAACCCAGACCACAAGCAGAGGAAACAATGACGTACAGGTGGGGGGGAGACTTTCCCATTTCAGGCCCGAATGGGAAAAAATCTGCCAAAACCCTTGGATTCTCCAGACCATCCAGTCAGGTTACAGGGTAGAATTTCTCCATATTCCCCCACAACATTTTCAGAACCCAAATCTACCAGAAAGTCAAACTCTCCATCTCTGGACCAACATCCAACAATTGCTTCGGATGGATGTGATTGTTCCAGTCCAGGAGATAGAAAAAGGGGAAGGATTTTATTCCCCTCTTTTTTTGATAAAAAAACCCAATGGGTCTTACCGTCTAATTATAAATCTAAAAAAACTAAACAAATTTATAAAGTACAAACACTTCAAGATGGAGTCGATAAAGTCAGCGACCCCCTTGATAGGAAAAAATTATTTTCTTTGTACGATCGATCTAAAAGACGCGTACTATCACGTCCCTATTTGCCAGGATCACCAAAAATACCTAAGATTCACAGTTCGTTCCCCGGGGGGAAAAATACTTCATTTTCAGTTCAAAGCCCTACCATTCGGGATCTCTTCGGCACCCCGTATTTTTACAAAAATTATGGCAGAGGTAGTGGCCCACCTAAGATTGAAGGGCATAATTATAGTTCCTTACCTAGACGACCTTCTTCTAGTTGCAAAGACCAAATCAGACCTAAAGACCCACCTTCAGTTAGTCATAGGTCTCCTCCAGGACTTAGGTTGGGTCATAAACAGGAAAAAATCGGATTTAAAACCAGAGATGGTGAAAAAATTTCTAGGGGTAAAACTAGATTCCGTGAAGCAGAGTTCTTTCCTACCGTTAGAAAAGATCCAAAAAATAAAGGAAAACATAAGTCTTCCAGAGGAAAGAGTCGTGCAGCATTCGAGCAGCTCTGAGTCTTCTGGGCCTTCTGACGTCCTGTATCCAGTGCGTGTCTTGGGCTCAAAACCACACAAGGACTATGCAGGCTTGGACTATCCGGGTGTGGGACAAAAACCCTCTACATCTAGACCACAAGGTAAAGATTCCCCTTTTAGTCAAACATTCACTATCATGGTGGAAGAGTCCCATAAACTTAAAGAAGGGAGTTTGGTGGAATCCAAACCCAATCTTAACAATCCAAACAGACGCAAGCCTGTCAGGTTGGGGGGCTGCGTTGGCAGGCCACTATTTTCAGGGTCAGTGGGACAGCCAGACTTGTTCTAGGTCCTCAAACTTTCGGGAGTTAAAGGCAGTCCTAGAAACATTCAAAAAGGGCCACTTGCACATAAAGAATCAACACATAAGAATCCTCTCTGATAACACTACTACAGTAGCTTATTTGCGCAGGCAAGGGGGCACAAAGTCTAAATCTTTGTCTGAGTTATCACATCAAATTTTTAGGTGGGCAGAAACACACTTTCTATCCCTCTCAGCTATCCATCTCAAAGGTACAGAAAATATAGAAGCAGACTTCTTAAGCCGGGTTACATTAGATCCTCATGAATGGTCTTTAAACCCACAAACTTTTGGGGAAATCTGTCATATCTGGGGGACCCCAACCTTAGATCTTTTCGCAACCTATCTAAATAATAAATCCCCTAAATACTTTTCTTTAGACCATAGGGGCTCTCCTACGGGGTTAGATGCCTTCAGTCATACATGGGGGTCGGGGTTAGTCTATGCCTTCCCTCCCATACCTCTAATTCCCAAAATCTTGCAGAAACTAAGATCAGAACGGGCATTATTAATCCTTATTGCTCCATTCTGGCCAAAAAGAAGTTGGTTCCCGGTTATTCAGGAACTAGCTATAGATAATCCTGTTCATCTTCCTTATCGTCAGGATCTTCTTCTACAGGGTCCACTGTTTCATCAGAACGTGCGACATCTAAAGCTCACGGCCTGGATCCTGAGAGGGCATACCTAATGACCAAAGGCCTTTCTACCGGAGTGATCGACACTATTCAAGCAAGCAGGAAACCAGTGACTAACGCTATTTATGCCAAGATCTGGAAAAAATTCTGTACTTGGTGTGGGGATTATCCTCCTTCTCCAGAAAATCCAAACTTAGGCCAAATTTTAGATTTCTTACAGGCCGGGTTTTCTCTAGGTCTTAAACCAAGCACCCTTAAGGTCCAGATTTCGGCTTTAAGTATATATTTTGACCTTCCCTTAGCAGATCACAGATGGATCAGGAGATTCATTAAGGGCTGTTCCCGTATTAAACCACGTATACACAACCCAGTCCCTTCTTGGGATCTCTCTCTGGTCCTGAATAGTCTCACAGAGCCCCCCTTTGAGCCTCTGGATTCTGCAAACATTAAAATCCTCACATTTAAAACTATCTTCCTGATAGCAATTACCACAGCACGCAGATTGGGTGAAATCCAGGCCCTCTCTCGCAGAGAACCCTTTTTAAATATCTTAGATGACAAAATAATTCTCAAACTAGATCCCCTCTTCCTCCCTAAAGTTGTGTCTGAATTCCACCGTAAACAGGAAATTATTCTTCCCTCCTTCTGTGCTAATCCTAAATCTGAACGGGAAAGGAAGTGGCAAACCTTAGATGTTAGGAGATGCGTTCTCTTTTACTTAGAAGCAACAAAAGAGTGGTGTAAAGATTCCAGTTTACTAGTTAACTTTGGGGGAAAGAATAGAGGGTTGAAAGCCTCAAAGGCAACCTTAGCCAGGTGGATAAAATCCACTATATCTCTCTGCTACAAGACCACAAACACTTCCCTTCCGGGGGATATTAAAGCCCATTCCACTAGGGCCATGGCGACATCCTGGGCCGAAAAAAGGGGTTCATCTCGGGACCAAATATGCCGAGCGCAACGTGGTCAATTCCTCGACATTTGCAAAGCACTATCGGTTGGATATTGCCTCCCAGGAGACCTGGCATTCGGCAGGAAAATCTGCAAGCGTGGGTCCCTCCCAAATAATGGGGTAATCTGGTAAGTCTCCAGTGTGGGGCGTCTGGAACGTGGTGGAAATATGGAATTAGACTACCGTAATTCGTTTCCACTAGTGACCATGACGGCCCCCCATTATTTCCCTCCCTTTCTTCCTTCTTGGAGCTGTTCTATGTGAAATTCCTCGCACTTGCATCCTTCAGGGTGGTACTTTGGTAGACACTGGTGTTGGGTGCTAGGGAGGAGCTTTTAATCTCTTGCGCTTCCTGTCCCTACAGGATATAGGAGCATCCTCCAGGTGGGGGCCGTCATGGTCACTAGTGGAAACCGAATTACCGGTAAGTCTAATTCCATATTTCAGCAGCATCAGCCCCAGACTGGTCTGGGGGCTGCCGTCAGCTATAGTCCGCTCTGTAGACAATAAGGCTGCATTCACACAAACGTATGCCCACCAGGCCGTAGCCGGGTAGGCATGCGTTCGGTGCCATGGAGAGGAGGGGGTGATCCTACCCCTCTCCTTTGAAATGCATTGGGTACTGCCCGTAACACAGGGAAAGACATGTCATTTTCCCGTGTACGGAGCGGTATCCGTGCGGCCATTGCCATCTATTGGGGTAGTACATACGTCCCCCATATGGTAGTGTGAATGCAGCCTGAGGGTGAGGTTATTACATAAGTTTTCAAACGCATCACAACAGCTAAGAAGAGATTTGCCCAATTACATTGCTGTCAAAATTTTGTTTACAAAACACTTGCAATAAAATTGCGTTGATGGATGTGTTAACATAAGAACAGCTGAGAAGAAATTTGCCTAATTACATTGCTGTCAACATTGTGTGTTTGAAAACGCCATGTGTGAACACACCATAAAAATGTCGTGCACCACTCGTTTAATTCATACTTGCTATACGAGGGCGCATTCACACGATGCGTTGGGTTTTTGACGCATTCCAAAGGCTTCTATTGCATATGCTGAAACGCAATGTTACTTCAACATGTGAAACCTTTGGATATGTCATAAACGCATAAAAAAGGTGTGAATGCGCACTAAAGGGGTTTTGCCGAGAAGTCAAATTAGACCCTATCCTGTGGATAGGGCCTAACTTGAATTTTTGGGAAAACCCTTTTAAGCACAGAAAACAGGAGCTGTAACTTTTGTATTAATAGACTTCTCTTAACACTATATATACGCCTGGGAGTTATACATTTATTAGTGAAAATTTCTTACTCCTCCTGGGTTAAAAATACTCAAATTGTGAGAGGAGTATTATTACCCTTCTGGAAAAATGTTAGTGCGACCTCTGGATGCAACTGTGTATGACAACTTTCATAGTTCTCGCTCAGTTTTTGGGCATGTACTCGTGTCATTGTAGCTGGATTGGTTGGAAAGACTACAATGTCAGTCTTCTAGGTTGTCATTCGCCTTACTTAAATAAAATAAAACGTAACAAAGGAATAGCTGGTTTGTTTCTCATAGAAGGTTTGGGGTTTAGCACCACCACTACCATGATCTGTACACACGGTTTTGTCGTTCATATTGTAACATTGATTTGGTTTTGTGATTTCAGCTTCACAGCAGCAAGTTCTAATCCCAAGCAATGATTCCAAGCTGATCCAGCACATGGCTCCGCAAGGAATGGTACAGTGTGGCATTCAGTGGGAGGGGGGGGGGGGGGGAAGGGTGTTACTTGGCAAGGAGCTAGTGGCTCTTAGTTATGCTTGGGGACTTTATATGGTGACTCCTACAATGCTGCTCATCTTTTACAGAGTGCAGCAGCCACCGCGGCTACTCTTGCATTACCTGCTGGCGTCACCCCTGTACAGCAGCTCATAACCAACTCTGGTGAGTATTAAGAAGTAAGTGGGCATGTGTCCAGTTTGGGGGATACAAGGTCATCTTGTGGTTACATGTTCTGATAAGACGCCTTGCCCTCATCACAGAAGAATAGACTTATTGTAAATGATAGGTGGGGAGCCTTAGTACAGCTAAGGTTACACTTTTTACTTATGTTTAAACAGCTGTGTAGTAACAGAGGGTTTGGAGAGGTTAGATTTGGCATAAATTCCTAACATCACTCATTTCTTACCTCTTGATGTTCTAAGCTGATATTAACGTGTTTTTGACCACTGGGGTCACTACTAAAATATATCAATGGTGGACCTATAATCATTGTTCACCACGAAGGGCCATTTTTAGTAGTGGAGCTTCGTCAGGTAGTCTTGTGTTTGATGAGAACATGGCTCTGATTGGCCCATAATCTGTAGGATATTGGTGGGAATTATTGTCTATATGCCATTGTGTTTGGTATTGTAAAGTTCTTACACAGCTATGTTTAATCATCATTGAAGGGGTAGAGTTCACTACAATTCATCCTACGTCTTAGACACTAGGATTATAATGTACTCCTGTTTAACATCCACACAGAACTACAGCAATGCAATATAATGTGTATTGAAAAATAAACAAAAATTACTAGATAAAAAAGACGGCGTCCGTGTATCGGAACATTACTACGCAATTCAATTTGCACAATATATTCTACATGAACCAACAGTATTGGTGAACATGTGATGTACTCAGTCGTAGTTCTGAGAACATATAGAGATGTGCTGTGATTTTAGTTTGGTTAACATGCAATATTTCCCACAGGTCAGCTACTGCAGGTGGTCAGAGCTGCCAATGGTGCCCAGTATATCATCCAGCCTCAGCAGCCCATGGTCTTGCAGCAGCAAGTGATTCCCCAGATGCAGCCTGGTGGGGTGCAGGCCCCTGTTATCCAGCAGGTGAGGAGGCTTACTAAAGTGTTGGGTGGTAGAGATGCTTTCATGTGGTATTTACCTTGGGGTTTCTTTGCTTTATTAGGTTTTGGCACCTTTGCCCGGTGGCCTTTCTCAGCAGACTGGAGTCATCATACAGCCTCAGCAGATTCTCTTCACAGGCAACAAGACCCAAGTCATACCAACCACGGTTGCTGCTCCTCAAGCGCCAGCACAGGGACAGCTCTCTGTGGCGAATCCCCAACAGCCCCAGCAGGGGCAGCAGCAAGCTCCTCTCGTCCTACAGGTTGATGGGGCTGGAGACACTTCTTCTGAAGAAGATGAGGATGAAGATGAAGATTATGATGATGAAGAGGAGGAGGACAAGGAGAAAGATGGTGAAGATGGACAAGTAGAGGAGGTAATCTCCTTCAAAGGCCAAAGTACTGTTCCTTTTGGCCTTTTTTTTTTTTTTTTTCTTCTCTGTCTGTTGCTAATGGTGACAATAATTCTAGTGCTGGGTTCAGTAATTTGTTAAATGTTTCCACAGGAGCCACTGAACAGTGAGGATGATGTGAGTGATGAAGAAGGTCAGGAGCTCTTTGACACAGAGAATGTTGTCGTTTGCCAGTATGATAAGGTAAGCTGCCATTGTAGTGGCGCAAGTCACTGATTCTGGCAAGTGACCCAAAGCATCTGTTACATCCACAAATTTCCTGCACTGCACATGTATGGCACAGTGGACTGGTCCTTAAAGATTTCCATCGGCACACCATTGCCTGCTGCAGGTTCCTTAGATGATGCATTTAACAAGCTAGTCCCAAGTATTTGTTTTCAGTTATTCACTGGATTGAGGACATCTAGCTAATTGTAAGGGTCCAACTTCTAGGACCCCTGCAATCATAAGGACAGGAGTACCCACTCTTCAGAGAATGTCAATCCCATTCTCCCTAATAGATGGAGCAGCAGGATGAGCATTTGCCCTGTTGTATTCAATTGTATGGGTATGATGTAAATAGCTGGACACTATGTCCAGCTATCTTCAACTGCTCCCACAGTCAGTTTTTGGAGAAACTGGGTGCATGCTTGATCTTCTGTTCCAGCATTACTGAGATGCCCATTCTCTGGAAAGCTGGGAGTCCTGCTGTGATCGGTGGTGGTCTCAGCAGTTGGACCCTTGCCATTAGTATTGTGGTTAAGTGTTCGCTTAAAGGTAATCTACCACATGGATGCAGTGCTTCCAAACCAGAACATTTACAAGCAGGTGTGTCACCTGAAAAGGAGTCCATTCTCTGTTTTTGATAATAGCTTAGTTTTTGATTTAAAAAAAAAAGACCAGGCTCCTGTCTGGTCTTGCCTGCCACCTCCCTCCCCAGCCAGAGTTGGTCGTAGAGCACAATGCGGTAGACGGCCACACATGCACGGGAATTGCAGAGAGCTGGCTGGGGAGGGAAAGGAAGAGGCAGAGAAAAGTGCTGAATGGAGTAGTGAATATTTAACAGATAAAAGAGCCAGAAGGGGACTCCAGTGATGGGAGCCCCTGAGACTCATTAGCATTATTTAAAACCTATTTTTTTCATAAACGAAGCTATTGGAAGCACAAATAACTGTTCCTGTTTCAGTAGGCACACACCAGCATGTTATTTGTGCTTGGTTTAGAAGGACTGCATCCATGTGGTAGATGATGTTAAGGGAGCTGCCTTTTAAGGTAGCAAAAAGAGGCATTGTTTTCCTTGCCCCATCCTGGAAAACATTTGCATATTTCCATATTTTTTTTTCTTTAATGCTTGAAACAACCCTTATTAATAGCTCATCAAAGCAATGGAGACTTAAAGAAACAGTCCAACAACGCCCCCCCCTCCTTTAATGAAATGTCCAGCAGCACACATTTTCCTGTTGATTGAAAAAAAAAAAAATTAACTGTGTACGATCCTCCCTGATGTCATTAAACGGCACCAGTGCCACATCATACAGTGTACGCAGTCACTGCCGGGAGATGAGTGCAGAGTTGTCTTGCATTCATAAAGTTGATTATCTTCCCTGTATAAGTGGAGTTTTTCGTTTTTTGGCCACAAAAATGGTGCTGGAAAAACTCTGCTTATAATCAAATATATACATATTATGTATGTATATAAAATATACATTATGTAAAATGAAATTATTCTTGGTTTTCTCATAGCCAAAATGATGACTAATATAAGGGGAAAGTGTTTATTCTGCACAATTAAAGTTTTAAGGTGGGGTAGGAAATGTTCCACAGTTGCATAAAAATATCTTTAAAAGTCTCATGTACCCCATTTTAATGCTTATGAAAATTGCAGACTGCCTTTGATTTCACAATTTTAACAGAATAAATGTTAGGCTGTAGAATCTGGAGATGCAAAATATCATTTTGGGAAAAAATAAGTAAAAGTAGTAAAACAAAGGGTTATGTCAGATCCTTAGACATTTCAGGTCACATTTTAGCTGCTGTGCATCTAACATCATCTCCTAAGTTTTTCGAAATGACAATGTGCAGATATTTAATGACGCCACTAGATGGCAGTTATGTCTTCTGAAAAGAGAAGATCCTTCTCTTACTTACTGCTGGCTTCAGACTGTGCCCTCTATTGTAGCTGGGAGCAAAGTTTTCTTTTGGGAGAATCTAATTACAAGGAATTTACGGCGTCTCTGATGTAAATGAAAGTCAGAATTGGGTGCCCTATTGCCATTACCATTTAGAGGCCTTCCCCTGAATGTTTTATTTTTGACAGCTAGTTGTTAGAGTTGGCTCTACTGCAGACATGGCCTCCATCCCATTCTAATATCTTCATATTTTTCTCCACCCTTCAGATCCACAGGAGTAAAAACAAGTGGAAGTTTCATCTCAAAGATGGAATCATGAACCTCAATGGTCGTGACTTTGTCTTCTCCAAAGCCATTGGTGATGCTGAGTGGTGAGCCCCGATTCCATCCAAGGTTTTTAAGGGGCAAGTGACTTTGATTTTAAACAAAAAATGAGAGAAAATGAGACAAACTGGTTTAAAAACCTTTTAAAACCACATCTGAAGAACAGGACTTGCCCCCTTCCCCCGACACCAGTGACAAGAGACTAACGCTGCATCTCCCTGTGGGACTGGAACATTACATGGTAGAGAAGTGACAGCTGACAATGGACTGCCATTTGCAGCCTTTCTTTTATGGGTTGATTCCCTTCTTTCCATATTATAAGAGTTTGATCCTCTGGAAAGTTTTACTTCACAAGATTGTACCAAGTGTTTTTATTTGGAGGCATTGGCACCTCTGCCTTCCTAGGTACCTGCTTTACACATATTTTACCTGTCTCTGCCACTTTCCTGTACCCCAGTCAGCCATGTGATGCCCATGATTAGGGGATCACCCCAAGTTGTTCAAACCAGTGTCTGCTTGAAGTCTGCCATATCTTCCCCTCTTTATCTCTGGCTCCGTCTTCATCTGATGGTTGGCTGTGCGGCTAAATGCTCCATCGCTGGCGTTCGTGTGATCTCGTAATTTGGGTTCTGTGTGGTGGGACATTGATCTACTCCTGATTCCTATAGATCACTGCATCGCTTGTCCAGTGCTGGCTGCCTTACTCCTGTAGTGCTTTACTATCCTGAGGTGCTGGCAATGGTGATTAAAGGGAGGTGGGCTACATATTTGTACTGCCTTGTCTAGTGCCTAAAATCATGCAAGAAACTGGCTTTCAATTAGAAGTGGAGCCCTCTCCTGTCTACTGGAGGGTCTGCAGCATTCTCCCTTCAGTTCTGATTTCTTTGTGTTTTTTGTATGGGGATCCTGTTTCTTTTCAGCCTGTGAGTTAATGATGGAAGATGAATGATCATGACTTGGGAGCCTTCCCCGTGATCTTGCTGCCTTACACAGCACATACAGACTGGGGAGGAGCTCTGGTACATGGCTATCGGACCTTGTAAGTGTAGGAGGCCGAGCAGCTTTTTATCAATGTGAAATCCTTACTGTGGGCTGCTCCTGAGAGACTTGGGTCTGATTTCTCTTTTTCCCCCCTTTTATGGGGACTGGGGTTTTTTGAGCTACTGTCACCTGCTGTTGTACATACAGTTCTGTGGAGGGGGGCAAAGCTATTTATTATGTCTGTCTGTAAAATGCTGTACAATGGCAGAATGAGGTTGCATTTCTTATTTGTCTTACTGAATTTTAATGCCACGCTTTAGACTCTTCATTAGGAAACTTATTTGATTTTATTACGTTTTAATATTTTACCTTTGCAAATACCTTTAATTAAAAGTTATTTTAAAACTTGATCTTTTTGTTTTCTGTATAATCTGAACATTCATGAAGAGGATCACTAAACCAAGAAACGAAATCCACGGTGAGGGGGGGCAACCTCCTCATACCACCAGGGTCCCATGACGGGAGGGATCATTGAATAGGTTAGTTCATTGTCATAAGTTTTCATATACAGACAACTTGAGGTGCCGTTTGCAGTGCCACAGATTTCCAGAGTTTAGAGAAAGGAGGACAACCAGCAATGCATGAAGTAGTAGGGGAAATATATGGTCACTATTTAGGCCTAAAGCACAGGGCCATAGATGGGACTGTGAAATTGCGACTTGCTCCTCTCCTATAAAAAGGGTCCATTGTGCACTTTGCATTGAGTACACTTTCTCGCCACACTGCAAAATACGCTGCAGGTCCTATTCCTGCCTGGCCATTCACCCTTTTTAGATCAACCTGGCTGAAATGCGCCGATAAATGCCCCAGTTTGTGGCCCATTTCTGTTGTGTGAATATGGCCTCAATATATTTTACTCTGGAGGGAAAACGCATCACATTGCCACATAGACAGTGTTAGGCAGCAGGTCTGGAGAGCTGTTGAATCATAAGGGTTTTAAATGCAGGTAGAGAGGAACAGATCTTACAAAACAACAATGTAGATAGTAAGAGACTGAGGAGACGTGTATATACTTTAATAGGAATTAGGTCAGATAGTGATCCTTAGCAATATTTTGGGGGTATAAGATGGTCAAAACCTTGTAGATATTGGACCACGAGTTGGAGAGAGTGCAATGCCTCCTTAACACACTCACTTGGGTGTGTTAAAATAGCGATTGCTTTTTAAAGCCTCATACACGCAAATCAGTAGATATTTCCACAGATTCTCTATGGAAGTCTATAAAAGGATAACTGATTGGCCTTGCATACCCCTCAGGGGTCCAAAATCTCACTTTTCCACTTTGTACCCCATGACGGCCTACCTGGAGGATGCCCCTTGACCTCTGCAGGCACAGGAAGAAGAGGTTAAAATCCCCTACCTGCATCCTCCCGCCAGTGTTCTTCCTGTCCCTACCGAGGTCAGGTCAAAGAGAGGTGCCCTCTCTCCTCCAAGGGGGGGGGGGGGGGAGGCGCGACGGCAGCTGCAAGTTACTCGGGTCATGCCGTCTGCGTTTAAATCTCACTATGATCTTAGGTCTAAGTACTCTGGTGACTACTGCTCCAGTTCTGCTACACGCTTCTATAGTCCTTTACCATGGCTGCTAAAGCTAATCCGATTTTCCTGCACCCTCCAGTCTCTAAGTGGGGGCCTTGGTATTGGGTTACTAAGTATCCTCTATTTGCCTTTTAGGACAAGGTCCCGCGGTCTGGGGGCAAAGGCAAGGGGGATAAGGCAAACAGACCTGAAAGACCCAAGAAATCAGACAGGAGTAGAGCCAAAAAATGCAATGTGTTTTTGGATGAATTGATGGGATTCATAGAAGGAAAAAGTGGTTTCCTCTATAGCTGTGGCTACGTCTAGGGCTCCCCCATGTAAGAAGCCTAGACCAGAGCCAGAATACTCACTTTCAGAGGAAGGGAGCGATTCAGAAACATTGTCATGTTCTATAGTGGAGACAGAGGATCTGGTAAATCCTCAGGATTCTGTTAATACTACAGATTCAAGACAGCTATTCCAGACAGACCTTTGAAATAGGATTATTATACCTAAATCCAAGGAAGACAAATTATTTGGAGGACTAAAGGCAAAACGTCAAAGGGTATTCCCCTTGAACGACACCCTTAAAGAATTTGTGTCAGAAGAGTAGAGAGAACCTGAAAAGAGCATGCTAATATCGAAAATATTAGAAATACTAATTTTGGAACCCGCAAGAAATTTGCTATACTGGTTGAACAAGTTAGAATCCCATATTAAATAAGGAACTCCTAGAACAACCATCCTGGAAAATTTTCCTTTATTAAAATCGGCAACAGCCTTTTTAGCAGATGCTGCAGCAGACGGCGTCCGCTTTTCAGCCAAAGAGGGGGCTTTGACAACCGCATCAAGAAGAGCGCTATGGCTGAAGCAATGGAACAGAGATATCCTTTCGAAAACCAAGTTGTGTTGCCTTCTCTTTCCAGGAGAATTTGACGTTGGTCCTGAACTGGACACTATACTTGAAAGGGCATCAGACAAAAGGAAAGGTTTCCCGGAGAATAAACCAACACCCAGGAAACAGCCCTTTTGGGACTTCAAGAATCAAAAGGATACGTATAAAAACAAAGGGAAAAGGGGTTGCTGGAGCTACCCGAAAGGAGGTAAAGGATTCCTTTTCTCCACCTCATCACATCAAAATAGAAGCAATGACGCCATTGTAGGAGGAAGATTGTTAAAATTCGGAGAGGAGTGGCTAGAGATTACCTTAAATCTCTGGGTTTTAGATATCCTTCTTCATGGATACAAGAGAGAATTCATCAGACTTCCTCCTACAAAATACCTGTCACCTTCTCCCTCTATGTCCCTAATGTCTCCCAGTCTTATTTGGCAGGAAATCTCCTCCTTATTGTCATCTTGTGTAATTACTCATGTTCCGCAAGGGCAAGAAAAACTAGGATTTTATTCTTCTCTTTTTCTGGTAAAGAAACCAAACGGATCAAACCGACTGATTATCAATCTGAAGAATCTCAACAACTTCATTGTCTACAGGAAGTTGTAGACACACACATTATCCACAAAAATGCATTTTTTTGCACCATAGACTTAACCCCTTTCCGCACCTTGACGTGATTCTACGTCATAGGATGCGGGTCGATCCTGCACCTTGACGTAGAATCACATCATGGTGATCGCCCGGGCTCAGAAGCTGAGCCCGTGCGATTGCCGCGTGATCCCCGCAGTACGCAGTAGCCGGGATCCCGCGATAGTCATGATCCCGGCTGTTTAACCCTCTAGATGCTGCAGTCATGGTGACCGCGGCGTTTATGGCGCATCCGCGCAACGATCGGCACCCTCCGATAAGGACCTCAGGGCTGTCTCTAGTAGCTGCCTGTTAGGATCGTGCACTGTGGATGATCTAACAGTGCAGCTGTCAGCCTATGCAGAATGCATAGGCTGACTATGTAATATGCTGCAATAGATTAGTATTGCAGTATATTACAATGAACAAGTGATCAAATGATCACTTGTTTATGTCTCACCCTGGGACAAAATAAAACTGTAAAACAAGTTTAAAAATAAAAGTGAAATTAAAAAAAAAATTATTAAAGAATAAAAGTCCCCTGAAGTCCCTTCCCATGCAGTAATCAAATAAAACTTAAAAGTGAAAATCGCCAATAAAACGCCACATATTGGGTATCACAACGTCCGTAACAACCCGTACAATAAAATAAAATTGTCACTAAACCCGTACAGTGAACGCCGTTAAAAAAACACAAAAAAACTCACAAAAATTATGAAATTTTGACCACATAAAAAGCAAAATTTACCCCGACATGATACCAAGAAAAAGTACAGCTTTGTCCCGCAAAAAATAAGCTCTAAAACAGCTCTGTAAACATAAAATTTAAATGTTCTGCCCATTGTTACCTGGCGATGCAAAACCAAGCACATTTCTCACAAAATGAGTTCTATATTCTGCAAAACAAGCTAACCATAAAGCCATATAAATGGGGTATTGCTGTAATCGAATAACCATTTTTATGGTTCAGTGAACGACTGGGGAAAATATGCTAAAAACCATAAAGAAGAATTAATGATTTTTTTTTAACCACTACCAAGAAAGAGCTAATGAAATCTGATAATTAGCTATTGAACCCCCTGTAAATGATGTACGTGAAGAGTGGATCTCATCCACAAAAAATAATCCCCCTTATGTCCAAATTACAAAAAAAAATAAACATTTTATAGCCTGTAAAATGTGACACTGCAGATCTGCTCTGAATGGCGATCCTTCCGTCCTCTGCCCGACCGTGTGCCCATACAGCAGTGACCATCTCATATGGGGTATCCTCGTACTCGGAAGACCATGGCTATCAAACATTGTGGAGTTTTTCATCATTTAATACTTTGTAAAGGTTTAATTTTTGGCCAAAATGAATATATTGTCTAAAAAAATTGCAGCTTGTAAATAACACCTCCATTTTGTTTTAACCCCTGTGTAGCATCTAAAGGGTTAACACACTTCTTAAAGTTGATTTTTTTTTTTTACACATTGAGGGGTGTAGCTTCTAAAATGGTGGTGGCGTTTCTCAGACAGCAGGATGTATTGATTGTATAATACCTAGACGATCTGCTTATTATCGGTCAGGACAGACGGAATCTAATTTCCTCAAAGGATATTACTACAGGAACTCTAGGAAAATTGGGATGGATAAGTTACCAGAAGTCAGAATTATCACCAGCCACAGTAAGAAAATTCCTAGGCGTGAACCTAAATTCATGTCTCCAAATGTCATTCCTTCCACAGGAGAAAGGAGTTCACATTAGAGAGCAGATAAAAAAATTCAGAAGATCACTTATCTCAATCAGGGACGCCATGAAGGTCTTGGGTCTTCTAACAGCGTGCATCTCTTCAGTAACCTGGTGTCTGGCTCATACCCGAGTTCTACAGAGATGGATCCTGAAGTTCTGGAACAGGAGGGCTGCATAATAAAGTGATAATCCCTTCAGCAATCAAGGAAGATCTCCTATGGTGGCCGGAAGCAAACTTAAGAAAGGGAATATATTGGAGAGACAGTCCTTATATATCTATACAGACGGATGCAAGTCAGAGTGGCTGGGGAGCAGCACTTCCTCACAATTTTGCTGTGGGTTCCTGGATGGAAGCAGTTTCAAGAAAGATCATCCAACTATCGGGAACTGAGAGCAGTTTGGGAGGTACTCAGCTCAAACACTTCCCTACTAGCTCATCACCACCTATTGATACTGTCGGTCAACACCACAACAGTATCTTACTTGAAAAGACAAGGAGGAACCAAATCTCCATTACTAATTTTCGAAAATGTTCCGCAATGGGTGTGGGTTGAAAGATTTTTTTTTCTGCCTCTCGGCTTCCTTCTGCATTTTCTCAAAGTTTTTTATGGAGTATATGTGCTCTCTAATCCTTGTTCTCATCTCTCGGATGGTTTTCCCCACATATATCAGCTTACATGGGCATTGGAGGGCATAAATTACTCCACGTGAGGAGCAGGTAATGTGTTCCTTTATGTTATAATTATGCCCATCCTTATCCTCAAATCCTGTTGTTCGTACCAGGATTTGGCATGCCATACATAGTCCACATGGATAAAATCCTGCATATTTATGGTGTGTTGCCTTCTTGGTTTTACAAAAGTGGCTCTGTACCAGCATATTGCTTATAGAAGAACCCTTTCGGTACCCACATGAAACCCTCTCACCTACCACTTTGGCTAGATCGGGATCCAAGGTAAGTATTCCCCAATGGCGATTTAAAAATCTGATCTGTGAATCTACAGTCTTAGGTTTTACTTGTAGCAATGAGGATCTATCAGTGTGGAGTGCAGCATTGTATGCTTTCTTTATAGACCGACCCGAGTAGGATCTCTGATGTAGACGTTCTTTCAGGGCTATTGCCCCTTCTTTAAATCTTTCCAGAGTAGAACAATTCCTTCTCAATCTTAGGAATTCTCCTTTCGGGATACCTTTGATAGTCCGGGGTAAATGCGCACTCCCTGCATGTAACAGGCTGTTAGTAGCCGTCTCTTTCCTATACATTCGTGTTTGAATTGAGCCATCCTGATCCACCTCAATATTGATATCCAGAAAGGGAATGGAAGTTTTGCTGTGCATGAGGGTGAGTCTAATATTACACTCAATTTCGTTAAGATGTGATATAAATTCCCTCATGGTCTCCTCTGATCCCTTCCAGATGAACACCACATCATCTATGTATCTTTTCCAGAGTACAATATGATGTGTGGATTCCTCCAAGGTGTCACAGAATACCCGCTCTTCCTCCCACCACCCAAGGAACAGATTGGCGAACGTGGGTGCGCAAGCTGCACCCATCGCCGTTCCTTGGGTCTGGAGGAAGAAATGGGCATCAAAGACAAAATAGTTATGGCGAAGTACAAAGAGCAATGCTTCCAGAATGAATTTCTGTCGCATTAAGCTTTTGTCATTGTACCTTTTTAGGAAGTAATTGACAGCCTCGCAGCCCACTTGATGACCAATGCTCGTGTAGAGGCTTTCAACGTCTACTGTGACGAGGATTTCGTCCTGTTCCAGAGAGGTGCCTTCCAAGTCTTTCAAAATCTGCATGGTATCTCTTGTATATGAGAACAGATCTAAAACGTAATGTCTTAATTCATTGTCTAGCCAGCGACTTAATCTCTCGGTCAGACACCCGATACCGGACACGATGGGCCTGCCCGGTGGAAGTTTAAGGCAACATATAAAATGTTGCTACTTTCGGGTGCCAGACCGCGAGAAAATCCACAAATGTGTCCACAAATTGAAACACTATTAATAGTATCAGAACAATTTAGTTGCCATGCTAGAGATCTAACACGGAGATTTAAGGAACATGGATACCCCCACAAAATAATATCGAGAGCCTACCAGAGGGCATGCAAAACTGAATGAAGTGCGACCTTTCAGCCAAAAGATAGACAGAGAGACGACAAGCCAGTCTTGGTGGCCAATTTTAATAATCAATGGCAAGATGTATACAGCATCCTGTCCAAGAATTGGGGGATATTGAAGAGCGACAACAGGCTCATACCCCATATTCCAGAAAAACCACGTTTGATAGCTAGAAGGGCGAGGAATCTTTGTGACTCTCAAACACATAGTCATTTTCAAAGACCAACTATGCCCTTGGGACATGGACAGCAACTTACAGGTACTCAGCCGTGTGGGGATTGTTCAATATGCCCCTTTATATCTCGCGGGGATGTTTTCTGCCACCCTAAGAATCAAGAAAAACATAATCTACGGTCATTCATCAACTGTCGCTCTCGGAATATCATCTATTGTCTTCAGTGCCCCTGCTCCATGTTATATGTTGGTCAAACCACACAAGAATTCAGAAAACGTGCCCAGAAGCACATCTCCACCATCACTAATGCAAACCAGGATTTCAGACAGGGCAAAACCCTAACAACTGTGGCTAGACACTTCCTCCAATGCCATCAGAGCAACCCTCGTGGACTTCGGCTCATTGGACTTGAAAAATTACAGCTGAATATTCGAGGAGGAGACATCGTACCGGCCCTTTTATGGGCTGAAACGAAATGGATATCGTTTAAATGTAAAGCCCCAGAAGGCATGAATGAGGATTTCTTTTTCGGAGGTTTCTACGGTAATTATGTTCACTCTCACTTTCTTTTTTGGTCACTAGGGGAGTGGCTTCATCTTTTTCACTTTTTTCCCAGGTTATGTTCACTTTCAATTCACCATTCCGGGTCACCTCCAGGTGTGACTTCACGTGACCCCTTCCACTCTCTTCGATACACATTTTGGGTTTGTGAGTAGCCCTAGAAATTCATAAAGCATGCTCAGCACTATCACCCACCCCACCTTGGGGCACGTTCGGTTATTCCTGTCACTTTTCCATTTATATACAACATTCTTCGAGTGGTGAGTATCTTCTCTGGCAATTTTCCGGGGACACATTAGGATCATCACCAGGGCATGCGACTGCCTTATCCCACTCAGTAGGCACTTCCTGTTGTAGAGCACTTCACAGGTTTATAGTATAATACCTCATTCACAGACATTTTATTGATTGTTCTAATTTGCTTTACTTACCTTTATTCCACAGAGAATTACTTGTCTGGATCTGTTGTCCTAGGTTTGTTATTTTGCTGATCTTTGGCCCTAACTTATTCTTTGTATGGTCATAAGACACCTCTTTTTCATCAAGCTCGCCCTCACGAATTGGATCCATCATGTACGGGCCTCTCCAGCTGGGCACCTCAGCGGATCTGGATCTGGGTTCCATAGTTTTATTCACAGGCACAGGCACAGGCATATAATTTGATATGAAAAATACTCTTGATATATACACAAAAAATCCTTTACAAATTTTTCTATGTGAATAGATATATGTTTTACTGTATTTGTGAATCTATTGTCCTTTTTTGGGGGTGATCATCTCTTTGTCGATACCGGCAGCTCTTGGCAGATGCACTTACACTTTATTTTTATAATATGGAATAGTGGTATGGATGTTCATGGGCCCATGAAAGTATGTGTGAGTGTATGCATGGGTTATATTCACCTATTTATTTAATGTATATCCATTTTCATGTATTTAGACATTCAGTTTATTTGGTCGTGATTTTTGAATAATAATTGATGCACTTATATATTAGTGATGTTTATCATGTATTGAACTAAATTATTATTTGATATTTATGTTATTATCATGAAGTTTACGTTTAGCCACTTGTAGGATATTTTGAATTGTTGGTTATTTATTGGTATGAATATAATTACTAGTTAGCCCAAAAGCATGCACTAGTTAAGCACATGCACATACATATTTAGTAAATACCAGTGTAATTTTTTTCCCCTTGCCCAATACATCGTGATACAGGCACTTTGTCATAAGGCTTTCTTGGTCTCTTTTTTCATTTTATTTTGCATGCCAGCTGCCCGGACAATTAGAATGTTAGAACTCCGGCTTGTATTGTACCTTGCAATCACATTACGGGCATCAGCACGATTACCCAATCGTGCGGTGTGGCGCATGCGCGAACACTTACTTCTATTCAGACATGATAGTTACGAGGTAGGAATCTTCCATTTGCGGCACATGCCACTTCCGCCGGAAGTCACATGACTTGAACTCAGCTGACATTGTAGATCCGCTCCCCCATAAAACGGGCATCACACAGCAAGTTCAGTACCCCTGAGGAAGCTAGGTTACTAGCGATACGCGTGGGGTCTCCTCCCCAGCCTTTTTTCCCCCCCTACCGCACCTTACTACAGGACATCACTACAGGTAAACCATGTGTGGTTCCCGGGCTTGTTGCCACTTTACTTAATAGTTACATGGGGTTTTGTCCCCCATATTTCTAACATCTGACTACTCAGTCAAAACACATTTTTGCTTGGGAACAAGCACGGTTTTCTAACCTATCTACCTCAATCTATTGCTCTACATTTATGCAGAGGAAGGGGTTCCTCTGCAGGTAGGGGGAGCTGGTGGTGTGCAGAGCAACCAACACTACCATATGCAGAGTTGCTCTGTTTGATTTGTATTTGTGTGCTTTGTACACACTTTTAGATGTTTTTATTGTTGTCTGTTCTTGTTGTGTTTTGAATAATCAATAAAATTGTATATTTTTGGTCATATAGCATACATCTATGTGTTTATTTGCTTCTCCCACTCTTGGGACACCCCTCTCGCCTACACCTTCCCCCCCTATTCCCCTGATCGCCAGAGTCCTGGATAAAATACACCAAGCAGGGACAAAGACTATATCCATATGTCCAAACTGGCTGAAAAAAAGCTGGTACTCACTACTGAAAAGAATGACAACTCAGGACCCAGTAATACTGGCAGTATCCAAAGACCTTCTGGTAGTCCAATCTATCACCCGAATCCGGGAAGACTCCAGAAGTCACAAGGACTTTCTTCTGATATCATAAAGACTCTAAAGGCAAGTAGGAAACCAGTCACGTTTGCTATATATCACAAAATATGGAAGAAATTTTCTTCTTTTTGTTTAGATAAACCACCTTGTCAATCTAATCAAAATTTTACAGATTCTTGGAATTGGGTCTTTCCACCAGTACTCTAAAGGTCTAGGTCTCGGCTCTTGGCGCCTTCTTCGATCAACCTCTCATCGAGCACAGGTGGGTCAAAAGGTTTATTCTAGCAGCATCTAGACTAAAACCCCAAGTCCTTAAGAGGACTTCCTCATGGGATCTTTCATTGGTCCTTCATTGGAACCATTTGAACTTATTGCTCTTGCTAGTATGAAAAACTTAACAATAAAAACAGTGTTCCTGATAGCTATAACTTCAGCAAGGAGACTAGGTGTACTACAGGCTATATCTATAAAAGAGCCTTGCATGAAAATTCTCGACAATAGAATTATTCTTACGTTAGATCTAAATTTTATTCCAAAGTTGGTCTCAGACTTCCAAAGAAATCAGGAAATCATACTACCTTCTTTCTGTGAGAATCCATCCTCTGAAAAACGTAAGACGCTCTGTTATATAGAATACTTAAAAGCAACCGAATCCTGGCGTATCGATTCTAACCTCTTTATCCAATTTCAGGGGAAAAACAAGGATAGGAAGGCGTCCAAGGCAACTATCGGCAGATGGCTGAAAATGGCAATATCTTCGTGCTATGACATCCAGGAAGCTCCAGTACCTTCAGGAATAAGAGCACACTCAACAGGAGCTTTACCACGTCCTGGGCCTCTTTGGAACAAATCTGCAAGGCTGCAACTTGGACTACTTCTTCTAGGTTTTCAAAACATTATAGGCTGGACTTGCCTTCCACAAAGGATTTATCCTTTGGGTGGAAAGTTCTACGAGCAGTAATCCTTCCGTAAAGGACTACTTATATTGTAAGTCTCCAGGTGGGCTGTCATGGGGGACGAAGTGGAATTAGTTACTCACCGGTAATTCTATTTCCATTAGTCCACCATGACGGCCTATATATTCCCACACTTAAGAACGGTGTTTCTTGAGTTACATTGTATTCACAATGATAAAGTTTGTATGTGATTGAAACATATAAAATAAATCGTTGTTGTATCTTCCTCACTGTGGTTATTTTGTAGTCACTGGTGGGAGGATGCGGGGAGGGGATTTTAACCTCTCTTCTTCCTGTCCCTGCAGAGGTCAAGGGGCATCCTCCAGGTGGGCCGTCATGGTGGACTAATGGAAATAGAATTACCGGTGAGTAACTAATTCATTCTTTTCGTTGCAGCCACCAATTGTGCAAGTTCTCCCACTTCAAAAGATGAGAACGTTTTTTGTAAATTATGGTGGATCTTGCATGGAGCTCCAGACCAAGGAAGATTTATGGTCATCTAGTGTTTCTTCCATTTTCTATTAAATGTGCCATCATTTGTTGTCTTCTTACCAAGATTCTTGCCTATTGTCCTGTAGCCTTGTGCAGGTTTACAATTTTGTCCCTGGTGTCCTTAGACAGCTCTTTGGTCTTGTCCATGGTGGAGGGGTTGGAGTGTGAGTGATTGAGTATGTGGACAAGTGTCTTTTATACAGGAAACAAGTTCAAGCAGGTGCAATTAATATAGGTAATGAGTTCAGAGTAGGAGGAGCTTCTTAAAGAAAAGCTAACAGCACTGAGAGAGCGAGAATTCCTGCTCCTTGGTAGGAGATCAAATACTTATTTCATGCAATAAAATGCTAATTCATTATTTAAATATCATACCTTGTGATCTTCTGGATATTTTTAGATTCTGTCTCTCACACTTGAAGTGTACGCACAATAAAAATTGCAATCCTCTCTATTTTTTGTAGGTGGGAAAACTGGTATCAAATACTTATTTCCCCCACTGTATTAACAAACTATCCATAGCCAGAGATCTTACTCAATCTTTGTGAAATATTACATTAAATCTCAAATCTTCCCCATTTGGCACTTATGTATCTGAAGTGTCTGAGAGCAGAATTGTGTAGTTGTTCATGGCAACCAATCAGAGCTCAGCTTTAATTTTTCCCACAACTGTTTATAAAATGAAAGCTGCGCTTTATATGGTTGCCATGGGCAACTAGAACAGTTCTGTTCTCAGATCCTTCTCATAATTATCCCCTCCAAACTTCAATCATTGCAGTTCTATTTAGAACTGATTGCTTCCTTGGGAGTACTACGTTGAAACATTTTTTCACTAGACTTTACAAGGTTGAGAGACACTTGTCTATATGTATGATATAAGAAATATCAATTGTAAGTTGATCTGTCAGAACCTTGTCAAAGAGTTTAATATCAATATTGAACAATAAGATGATGTAGAACTCAGCCAAATATGGATGTTTATTTCTCTTTGGAATAACAGCGATGAAGGTCTCTTCAATTCAGCAAAAAAGAGTTTTATTTTTAATGTTTTGCAATTGATTCAGGGTAGAAGTCTAAACTCTGAGAAGTTACTGTATATGTAGGATAAGACCAGTAGTCCTGTGCAGTGCTCATATATGTATATAGGATGAGAGAAATACTATACTGCAGTGTGCGTTTGTGCATAAGTAGTAGTATGACTGTAGAGTCCCTATACATAAAAAATAAAAGTTGTATTTTTTTTATGCAGGATAAAAGTAGTAGAAATGTGTAGCGCCCATATATGCAGTATAGTACCCTTAAAGGAAACCTAGCACTGTTGGAAAATGGTATGTTTCCTTTAAAGAAAACCTACCATTTGATTTGATGAACCAAACATACCTTGAGAATACTGTAGCTACACTGATGCAGGATCATATTTTGCTTAATCCCTGTGCTGAGTGGTCTTGCTGACAAAACAATTTTAATAAAATTCTAATAATGAAGTTCTGTTGCTTCTGTGCCTGGGCTCAGCGCTTTTCCTGCTCCAGAGGATGATGCAATCACTGTTCTCCCTGCCAGGCAGAATAATCGATTGCAGTATTGTTACTATGCAGTAACTAAATAGACAGAATAAGAGTGGTATTATTAATAATAATAATCTTTTATATAGCAACATCAAATTCCATAGTGCTTTACAGATTATAGTATTACTGTGATGTGCCCATAGATAAAGAATTCTCAAGGTACTTAAAAAGATGAGAGGCCTTTAATTGACGCTGCACAGAGATTGCCAAATCGGTCCCTGTCCCCAAGGGCCTTACAATCTAATCAACCTACCAGTATGTTTTGGAGTGTGGGAGGAAACCAGAGTACCCACAGGAAACCCAAACAAACACGGAGAGAACGTAAAAACTCTCTTTGCAGATGTTGACCTGGATAGTATGTTGGCCCATTCCTCCTTGCAGATGTCTTCTAAAGCAGTGATGTTTTGGGGCTGTCGCTGGGCAACATGGACTTTCAGCTCCCTCCAAAGGTTTTCTATGGGGTTAAGATCTGGAGATGGGATAGGCCACTCTAGGACCTTGAAATGTATCTTACAAAGCAACTCCTCGTTGCCCTGGCGGTGTTCTTGGGATCCCTGTCATGCTGAAAGACCCATCCACGTTTCATTTTCAATGCCCTTCCTGAAGGAAGGAGGTTTGCACGCGAAATCTCACAATACATGGCCCCATTAATTCTTTCATGTACATGGATCATTCGTCCTGGTCCCTTTGCAGAGAAAAACAGCCCCAAGGCATGATGTTGCCACCCCATGCTTCACAGTAGGTATGGTGTTCTTTGGAAGGGACTCAGCATTCACTCTTTTCCAAACACGCCGAGTTGTGTTTCTACAAAACAGTTCTACTTTTACTCTTCTGGAACATCGAGGTGCTCTCTAGCAAATTAAGAGGGGCCCGGATATGTACCGGCTTAAGCTGGGAGACTCATCTGGCACTTCAGCATCTCAATCCCTAGCAGCACAGTTACTGAAGGTAGCCTTTGTTATGTTGATTCCCGTGTGGTTCTGGTATTCTTGTTCACCATTCTTGTGATCATTTTGACCCCACGGGGTGAGATATCAAGTGGTGCCCCTGATCGATGGAGATTATCAGTGGTCTTGTATGCCTTCCACTTTGCTCTCACAGTTCATTTATTTACATCAAGCTGCTGCCTATTGCAGAATCAGTCTTCCCAGTCTGGTTCAGGTCTACTATTTTGTTTCTGGTTCCAATGACAGCTCTATGGTCTTTACTATAGTGGAGTTTGGAGTGTGACTATTTGGGGTTGTGGAGAGGTATATTTTATACTGATAACAAGTTCAACCAGGATTCATTACTACTGGAGGACAGTGGAACCTCTTAAAAAAAAGTTACAGGTCTTTGAGAGCCAGAAATCTTGCTTGTTTGTAAGTGACCAAATACTAATTTTCCACCATAATTTACAAATAAATTCTTTACCAATCGGACAGTGTGATTTTCTGGTTTTGTTTTAATATTTATCCTATATTTTTATTTAGTTGAGTTCTACCTATGAAGTCATTTCTCTCTCATCTTTGGAAGAGTTTCCACAGTTGGTGGCTGAATAAATACTGTTTTTTCCCACTGTATGTTTAAATCTCCAAATCTCATACAACTTTGTTTTCCTTATGTTATTAAAAAATGCAGTGAAGTAAAAATGCTTTAAAAATAAAATTAGATTTTTTTTCATTAACAAAATACATTTAAATCATATTGATATTTTTTGTAATAATTTTTTGCTGGGGAAGGGGGTGGGTGCAGATCCAAAATGACTGCACTAATAGCTGTCATTCAAGATCCTTAATGTACCCTACAGGGTGCAGTACAATTGCAATATATGGTGATAGATTTGTATTGCAGTATATGTAAAAATAGTAAAATACTGGATCTATTAAAAATAAATAATTATTGCATATGTTGAAAATTGTAAGGGAAAGAACAATGTCATCTGGTTCCTCGAAAATTCACCCATACACAGCTTTGTACAACAATGTCTGAAAACGTTACTGGTATTAGAATATAGCACAAAAATATATAAATATATTATTATTTATTTTTTTAAAATTTGTCATGCCTGTATACTTCTCTCTAAGAAAATTTAAAAAAAAAACTATTTTCCACAGGAGCATTTAAAAACAGAAAAACAAAAACGGAAAAAAATGGGAACCAGTTAACATGAGCTGTTGGATTATTACAGCACAAAGACAGGGTTCATTTCCTAAAAGGGGGAATCTAAAATTGAACTTAAAGGGGTATTCCAGGAATATGAAGGTCTGACACAAAAACCCATGATGATATAAATAAATGAATGCAACAATACTCAATGTCATTTGTCACAAAATGGAGCTTAAATAGTTAAATTTTATGATTTACAAATTTTATGGCCTCTCTAAAGTAGGTGGAGTTATCACAAAGATGGCCGCCACTGGAAACTACAAGTTCCATGATCCTTTAGTTCTAAGTAACTCCTCCTCCCTCTTGTCCTCTGCTCCTGGTGATGATACAACGGACTTTCTTGCTCTGTTACCATAGTAATGATGTGTAACTGCCATCAACAAAACACTGGCCATACTGTATGCAGTTCAACCAACCAACTACAGCCAAATGTAGTGGTAATCACATGACCTGCCCAGACAGGTGCAGGACATGTGACCAGCGGCCATCTTCTGTCCTGTGTATGCTCTGCAACGGACCGCGCGGAGGAAATGAACGGACTGATTAAAGGACCAGTAGCATTTTTATTCTTCATTACAGTCTATGTCACCAGCATTTTCTGCTAAGGGGAGCAAAATTTTAAATAACTAATTACATATTTGCTTATATTTTGAGTACCCATTTGTATATGAATTATTCTGATTCCTGGAATACCCCTTTAAGGCAAAATATGACTCTTCTCGTATTCACTTGACGTTGGAGGAGGTGAACAGGCAAAATTTAGTATAAAGAGTCATCTCATCTTCGAGGCATATAAGTGATTTTAATTAAATACAGTGTCTCTTGTTGTTCCAAAAAAATTTTAGTCTATTATTAGTACGTCACACGTCGGCTGCGGGTATGTGGAGAGGGCTCATGGGCTGAGCCCTCTCTATACAAGGCATATCGCAGCAAACCCTGCAGGTGTAGCGGTAGTTTTGCTTGCTGCGGTAAAAAGCCAGCCGCAAACCTGCCATCTTGGCTTCTATTGTTGTTTCTACAGCGATGATCTGTTGATATGACAGCCTCGAGTCTTTGTAAGACCCGAGGCTGTAAGTTTCTGATAATTTTTTACAATGTGGCAGTGGCACATTGCAATACATGAACAGTAAATTCCTCATATACTGCCATAATGTAATATGGCAGTTTATGGTAGGATCAATCAGACAACCTACGGTTAAAATACCCGGGGGATGGGGGAGTCTGAAAAATAGAAAAAAACAAAATAAAAACCTAAAAATTAAAATCACTTCACTTTCCCTAGAAGTGATATAAAAATAAACAGTAAAAATCATAAACATGTTAGATATCAGCGTGTCCCACAAACGTCAGGTCATCTTGGAAAAAAAATGACATGTCACACAGGTATGTACACAAAAGTATGAAAAAGTTATTGTTACGGGTGTTCCTGCAACCCATGTCCTGGGTCATAGGCACACCAGTGCAACCCTCTGTCCTCCTGCACGTCCGTGGCAGCCTGACTCACCTGCCCGCACTCCAGCGATGTCTCCTGCGGTCTGGGCCCCGCCTCCTAGGGCGCTTCTCACGAATTAAAGGGCCAGTGTGTTGCTGATTGGGGCTGATTATCCCTTGTTCTATAAATAGCCGGCCTCTTCCTGCAAACCCCACTGGATCTTTGTGCTCTATGCCTCTGAGAAAGCTGTACCCTGCTGCCTGTGTGATTTCTGTTGTGACCTCCTGCTACATCCCCCCCCCCCCTTCCAGGAACCAGGAGACTTTGTCTAACGCCTTCTCAGCATCTACCGTAATAAAAAAAAAAAAGCTGTTCTCTTTATCGACACTTTAAACCCAGTCCTTTGCTGTCAAGGACCCTCCTAAACACTTTTAGTCACGGTTTTTCTTCTCACAAACCATTTTGTTCTTCTGATATCAAAGTTGGCATCTCCTTAGCTAATCTGTCTGCCCTTTAGTCATTTATTTAATGATCTTTTGTAATTTTAAGTAGTCCACTTATTTCTCTTGTATTCTTAATTTGCCTTCATCTGGTCCATAGAAGTTTGAATATTATTTATAAAATACCTTATTAAGAATATTCAACTTCACTTTGCACTTCTCTCCCCACCCCTCCCATGCCCCCTATGGCCTAAATGTGTTTTCTTCTTTCATCCTTTCCAAACTAATTTCAAAACTTAAAATGACAATCCTGCTTTATGTGACTATAAAAAATTCCATTTTATTGAATCTGAATCTTTTCCTTTCCTTGCATATTATCTCTCTCCACATTTTCTTTGTACCTATAACACACCTGCCTATACTCAACGCTTGCTTTCCAATACCTCTCCTTTATCCTCTTTTGATAACCTCTTGTATAAGGTATACAGTTTAGCTGTTTCACAAAACAGGAGCGGGTCTTCTAATGCTTCTCTGTTTTCTTCAGCCTTCTCCTTTAGGGATTCAGAAAACTGGGTGATATATACTTACTGGGCTGAAAAATGATATATATCAGTTTCCAACCCAGTTAGTGATCTAACTCTATCATAGATGTTTCCAGCTTCTACCGTATTCCTAAGCTGTGATCTGGCTAATAAATAATTACCCCTCCATGCTGTAGCTTCATAGGCTGATACACTGTGCATGAGTCCGCCTGTCACCATGCACTGCTGACATGAGGTAGGCTATTACAGATCACTATCCATGTCAGGCCTACGAATCTTTAAACCTCATTTCTATAGTTTCAATGTTATTGCCCTGTGATGTCTTATTTTATGTGCATATGAACCCCATGACCTGATGGTGAATATGAATATGATGGTGCCATATAAAAAAGATTTGATTATTTTTTTTTATTTATTCATTTTATCAAACACTGTAGGAAAATTGGCTGCATCCCCAAACTGAGTGCGACTTCCTAATCTCTGGTGCTCCAGCAATTGTTTGGGTTGCTTTATGGGTAAATGAATAAATCCCTGCAGGGTTCTACATAATATTATGGCTGATCAATGTATATATTGTAGTAGTGAAGAGAGAGAGTCCCTACCACATTTCCAGAGGCTCTTGTCGTATTTGTCTGAGAATTTACCATTGACTATAGAAATCTTTCAGGCTTCTGTGCCATTTTAAACTCGCTGGATTCCTCTTCATCATTAAGTGCTTCATCAGTCTTAGCGGTGGATGAGCGGAGCTTCATAATTAGCTGCTTCCTTTAAGCTGAGCCAGACGAGACACTATAGACCTCAGGCCTCGCTCACCAGTGCTCTGTGCATCTAGGGCCCAATGCTGAGAAACATTGCCTCTTTCTTTCCTGTTCTTGTGCATACAAAGCAACAGGTTATATTTAGAAACTCTTCGACATGAGGCAAATAATTGTTGTTCTGCACTATTCCCACTCAATGAATTTGATATTAACTCCTTCAAACCTGAATAGGCACTGCTGCCTTGTTATGGTTAAATCCTGGTACATTGCAACAAATAATCTTTTACATGTAAAACTATTGGGTGTGGGGAGAGATCATAACTACCTGTTCCTAATCTTTGTGGCTATATGGGTACTTTCTTATAGGCTTCATTAGGCAAGAATAGGATTACATGTGCTGTTTTGGTGTGCATTGAACACTGCTGAAACAACAGATGTTACCTTATGATACGACAACCTTATGGACATTGCTGACTGCATAAGTTGTGGAGGGGTTAATCCGACCTGGACGGCTCCTTGAGTAAGTAAGCACTGAAGACAAATCCCTTGTCCCACTGTGACATCATAAGGACACTCGCACCTCACTCACCCATAACCCTGGCAGGTTTTATCACAACAAACCCTTAATCTGACCCAGGAACCTGCGTGATGAGGCCCTATGACGCATAAGACCACCGCCTTATGTTCTCATCTGAACATTTTTATTTCTTTGTTCCAAGTTCAGTCACTATAATCACCTCAATATCCACCATACAGTATTTTATACATTAAACTAAAATGGATAAAATAGTGAAATATCATCCAAATTTTCACACCATGATGGGCAGAAATCTCAGAATCCATCAGCACACTGCACATGCAGCCCTGGAGATGGCTGTGACGTAGCATGTGTGCTGTCATGCTGTAGTTACAGGTGTTACACTGTACATTCTGTTACTTCCAGCAGATTATGTTGGGTTATATGCTCAGGTCTTATTTGTGAGGGCTGGTAGCCCCTTAAATGTGTGTTGGTCCTTCACCAAACCGATATTCAGATAGTGGATGGATTATCCATTATAATAGTGGTATGGTCCAGCACTTGGCAACACTGAAATTGATTAAAAAACCTCTGCTTTATGCTTTATTTCAAGTCACAAACAGGAAAACGCTACAGCTCGTATCGCCAATGAATGATGCATCCTTAAAGGACACCTGTCATCAGGTCTCTGTCACTATTTCTGTCACCTCTACCTGTTGGAGCAGCTTACAAGGATCCCATCACAGCCTTTATCTAGTCATTTCATACATTAATCATTATAAAATAATCTATTCTTTATTATGTAAATGAGGTTGGTCACATGGTCAGAGGCAGTGATGTCACTCCGGTTACCCCTCCCCTCTCCCTGCTCATGTCTGTGTGTAATGTATAGAAAAGCATTGCTAGTGTGTGTGCTGTATCTGCTGACATGCTGCATCCTCCTAATACACAGAGACACAAACATCAGCTACACATGTACCTGACATGTTCTGCTATACACATGGCTGCCTGGAGCTGTTGTATCTCTCCTATACACACACAGGCTGCAGGGGGCGCCAGCACCAGGAAGCACATCATTATACAGCCTCACACTATTATACAGGTTGTCAGTCAAGCTCTGGGGGTGCTGCTGTGCCTCCCACTCATGAATAGAGTGGACAGCTTGAATATGCTAATGACTCATTGGACATTTCACAGGTCATTTGCATACAGCTTTAGGACCTCATTGCTTAGGTTTACAGGCATGTAGAGGGACAATGAAGGGATAGAGGCAATGCTTTCTAATGGCAGTTTATGAATATCTATTTAGATTAGAGGGGTTATTTTGCATGACGGGTTCTCTTTAATTAGCCCACATCAAACTCTTTTCTTTTGTTGGTGTGATTGTTTGGTTTGTGGATTGTCGTGTTGAAATGTGAAATTCCTCTTCATCTCCATCTTTTTTGCAGGTGCTCAAAGCTTTTGTTCAAAGTTACCTCCATAAATTCCTACAGCAGAGTTCCAGCAGCAGACAAACAAAGCCTCCAAAAACCTTGACATTGTGGGCATGTTGCTATTTTGATGATGTGTTATGTTGGCTTAATGTAGTGTCACCAAAAATACATTTTGCAATTAGACATGGATGTTTTTCTTTGTAGTAAGTCATCATACCACCAATCCACACAATTACCCTCAACCCATAACTTTTTGATTGTTTTGTTGCCATCACTGTATGAGGGTTTTTTTTTTAATGAAGGACCAATTGCATTTTTGAATGGTACCATTTTTGAGCAGACAGCCTTTAGAACATTCCTCACAAGCGTGTACAGCCCATATATATGTGCAGTATGGTGCCACGATCAGACGGTGTTACAGGGGAAAATTCTTCCTAACTGGACCCTCTGCTCTATTATTATATATATATATATATTACATATAGCGTAAATGGATACAGTTTATACTGACCACAGTCACTGATATTTTGTGGTGAGATGTGTGTGTACTGAAGCCGTTTGGTCATTAACATATGAGAAGGCTTTGAACAGTAAGAAGCCACCATGAACCAGGCGTGAGATTCCCTGCACACACTGGGGTCTATCCTAAGAGGGTCTTAGGGTGGAATTATAAGGGGGTGGGCAGGGACTACAGACAGGGACATTTAAAGCAGGTAAAAACAGAATTCAGTCTCTTTTCTCTCTTGCTTCCTGACCCCCCTGGATGAGCAGCACTTAACTTAAGTAACCAGGTCATATATTGTGTGTGCTTTCTGTGTATGTATATAATTTTATAAAAGTAATTATAACATAGAACTTATTATAATATAGTATACTTTATACATGTACCTATAGATATTCCAGGTGTTATGTGTTATACCATATATATACATAACTAAGTGTCTACAGTGAGTGTGTATATATTAGTGTAACTACATGTATAACCTGTAGCCGTATCCCATTCACACGTGGATCTCTGCCCTGCACGTGTATTGGAGGAGTAGATATATAGATGATATTGTGCATGAGTCTCTATATGTACATGTATATGGTCAGGTACTGGATGTGACTCCTGCTTCAGGATATATCCAGGAGCTGCCGCAGTGTTAGAATATATTGTATATACATACACATTACTGGAGTCCAGGAGGGGGCAGGAAAGGTTTGTGTGTAGTTGTGTTCTCTATGTATTTTGTATTGTATTTTATGTAGTTACTTTGTCACATGTTTGTTGTTAGTAAAGTCTTTTTATATAAAAGTATCTGCAAGGGTTGTATGTTACTCTTGTGATGTATGAAGGACTGGAGTAGGTGCATATGGTAAATAGCACAGACTAAGGGGCTGGACAGAACCAGCTTTCTAGTGGACTTTGCACGTTCTTTTCAGTGCAAACTGCTTGCACAAGGATTTAAAAAGTGTCTACGCCACATATGTGTCATAGCTGCATTATTCTTCATGCAACACAAATTTCTGCACTAAAATGGGTGTTCTGGTGCTCAGTCGGACCGTGCGCCACATTAATCATGCAAAGTTCGACAGAAGTTTGTTGCATGCCCTGTGTTAAAGGAAACCTACCAATTGAAGTGGTAGGTGTAAGAAGGCAATACTGAGCACCAGCTCAGAGTGAGCTGGTGCCGGAGCTTATTTTTGTTAGCGTTTGTGCGCTAACAAGGAGAAAATGCCCCTCCCCCTGTACACATATACAAGATAATCCACAGAAAATAACATCAATACAAAAAAATACCCTTCACCCCCTTCCCCCATTCCCACCCCTGCAGTCTGCCCAACATTCTCTACCCATCTTTTCCTACCTACATTACTGTATACACAACACTCTATTATGCATTATAAATAGCATTTAAACCCTCAGACCCCTATCATATCCCCAGTAAACCTCCACATCATAGTATCCAGAACTGTTGTGCAAGCCACTTACTCAACAATTTCTCAAACCTAAGTATTAACCCCAGCTTAACTTACACCATCAGCTCCAACTATATTGTACTACTTCACATTCTCTTCATATATGTATTTCTGATATGACACCAAAGGCATGTAGCTACTAGAAATGAAGATAGGGATAGGGGCATCTGACCTGCCACTCCCCCTGCAGCCTCTAAACTTGGCTCATCTCAGGAAATTACAATTATGTCCATAAATATTTGGACAGAGACAACATTTTTTTCTAATTTTGGTTCCACCACACTTTTTGCTCTCCATCATTCTGGAATAGGTTGATCTTGGTTTCATCTGTCCAAATAATATTTTTTTAACAAAGTCCAATGTAGTCTTTTTATTCTTGAGGCCTATGTGTTTTGAAGGGTTTCTCTTCACCATGGAAATTATTATGCGATTATCCAACACTGTTCCATGGGTGTCCATGTCTTTTTGCATTGATGGATTCACCATTGATTTTTTTTTCTCTTTCTCAGGATATACCAAATGGTAGATTTTGCCTCTCCTAATATTATAGAAATTTTTCTGATGATTTTTTTTTCTATTTTCACAGCTTAACCCATTACCAATCTGTGACCTATCTGTAGTCACACGTCGGCTGCAGGTATATGGGGAGGGCTCACGAGCTTGTGGTGATACCCCTTTAAGTCCATTCTATAACTACAACTTGAATACGGTATGTTTCAGTAAAAAAAGCAAAGCAAAATCATCAGTGTCCAAATATTTTTGGACTTCTTCTTTGCTAATTTTCACATGACTTTTTTCGTCAGGAAAGATTTCTCCTGGTAGTTTAATGAGGTAGAATCTTTTAAGTAAGAACCGTAAAAAGGCTGTAAATTTATAAAGGAAATAAAAGAGAATTCTTGCCTCTACAACATATATGGCCAAGCTTGTTACCTCTGTAAGCAATCAGTAGTTTTAAAGATGATGTGCTGTGCTACTGGAATAATCTCTCTTCTTCTCTCCCTGCCCTGCTGACTAGTGTAATTCACCACGTGAGCAGGCATAAGGAAGGAGCTGTACTGCCTCTTGCCTCAGGTCTTTCCTGTCCAACTTGTGACGTTTACAACCATACTGTATGATAAAACGCTAGACGGCACTGACTGATTCCTCTGGCCTCAACCCCCCTTATCCTACCTACACACAAGACAATGGGGCTTATTTACTAAGGGTCCCGCGGATTGCACTTTCTACGACTTTTAGAAATTTTTCGGATTTGCGCCGCTGTGACAGCTATTTAGAAGGGGATTGTGTCCCGCGCGATCGGATTTTGGCGCGATCGTGCCAACTTTACTTCTCAGCCAAATTCAGGCCGTAGGAAAATATGGCATGAGCATACAGCAAATACATTAGGACATTTGCTAGCTGAGGAAAATATGCCTAGCACATGCCATATTCTCCTAGTTGTGTGCATGAGGGCTAAGGGCTCATGCACAAAAACGTATATTTCCAGCCATGTTCTATCCGTACCATACTGTACCATTTTCATATGAGTAGCAAATGTTCACATTTACTACAATGGGCAATACAGACATCTATAAGATAATATAGATCATATCCTATTTTCTCCTGTAGTTCCGTATATCCCATAGAAGTCTACAATGGGTAGTCAAGTAGACCTGGAGTTGTGGCCTTTTTTATGCTGCCATACTAGCTGATACGGGTGAAAAACGTGCTGTATTTCTGGCCAAAATACATTTATATATGCAGAACATAAAAACACATATGTTCGTGTGCATAAAGCCTAAGGCTACATTTACACAAACAAGTGTTCACCAAAGTGAGCACACGTCAGCGCGCTGGAGAGGAAGAGGGATGAGAGCTGCTCACGCCTCCCCTCTCCATAGGAAACAGTCCCAACGGCTGCAAACGTGTGCGGTACAGTATGGTGCCACTTGTGTTCAGCACCATACAGTCGCCGGGTCCCCATAACCGCCCATGGGGAAGTATGTTTGCGGCCAGATATATACGTCCCCACAATGGTCGTGTGAATGCAGCCCAAGAGATAGGACTCTGGAAAGAAGGTAGAGCCTGTGAATGTGTCAAGGGCAGTAAAGGACCATATGTTATGAACAGGAATGACAGCTGATGAGCTAAAAGACATTTCTGAACCAGAGGACTTGACTTGGCATTGCAAGAAAGTGGAACAGAACTTTTTATAGATGTATTTTGGTAAATTACCTAATAGCCTCTCACACACACATTCCAAGAAACTCAAAGTAAAGTGGCCAACCCCTTTAACCAAAAAATATTATCTGCAGCTGTGGTTGTGAGTGAAGTAGGATTATTTCTAAATAAGTAACACAAAGGTGAATTCAAAATGTATTTCACATTTTAATCTGGGAATCATTGTCAAACCATTCACCCCTACACAGACTTTCTTGTGGTCCCAGCCATAAGATCAGCTGTCACTCTAATACCTTGCGTGACATCATCTCTAACTTGGACACATGAAGTATAAAGTTCTCTATTTCCTGCGCAGACTGCAGTTGTCTATTGATCTGAGTGTCAGTGTGCAGTCAAGTGGATCACAGGATTCTCTGTATTTACAGTAATTTCATGTCTTTATATATTTTTTCTTGTCAAACCTGAGATGTTGATTCACAATCTGGTTAAATTTGGTTCCTTGAAATTTTTTTCTCCTTCCCATTTAGTCCTTAATTTCCAGGAACTGTCTGCAGGTGACTCCCTATTCCTATGAGTGGATCCTTCTGCTGTCTCTCGCTGATTTGAGACGTCTTCAAAATGTGCAGAGCAATAACATCTAATATCCCATTTTCCAAAGGAAGAGAAAAAAATGTTTGTTTTACTGAAATTCTATCTTCCCTGTCTAAACCCCTCCTTCATCTGAACCAGTGACGAACACAGACATTTTAAGGGAGAAAGCAGACACCAAATGGAACAGATTTATTTTTAGTCGTTGTTTGTGTGGTTACATGGGATATTTACAGAAGAGATCACAGCTTCACTTTCTACCACCATTCAATTGACATCCAAGTCACACAACCTTTCTATTGTCCACGATCCATCTACACTTATAAAAACATTGTTAATGCCCTAAATATATGGGATCTGAAAGTTTTATTAGCAATTATAATTTCCTTCTAAAATTTTACCAAATGCAAATGTCTTTTACAGGCAGTTCCGGGGTTACGTACAGAATAGGTTCTTTAGGATTGCTCTTAAATGGAATTTGTAGGTCTGTCAGAACACATATATTTCCAGTCTGTACAGGTCTGTAACTCCAAACAAATTTTTTTTTGTCTGAGTGACAATTAGATCTTCAAATTCTTGTGTTGTCTTGGGTACAAGGATTATCAATAAAGCTTCATTACAGACACCTTACAGCTGATCATTGAAGCCTTGGAATAAAGTAAAGCATCTAGAGAGCTTCACCAGAGGTCACAGGGGGCAGAGAGGTCCGTCTGTAACTCGGGGTCATCTGTAAGTCGGGGTGTCCTTAAAAGGGGTTTTCCCACGACAGGAAATTCTCACATCTCAATCCCCTAGTGATGTTAACACAATAAAGATCATGTTAACCCCTTACTTTACAATTTTACTTTTATTGCTGTTTTAGCTCCTATCACTCTCTAGGCTGGTCAGTGTTAGATTCCAGGGTGTGGGCGGGGTCTCTCTTAGCAGACATATTACTATATTATCCATCTAGTTCTGTGGGTGACAATGTGGTTACATTATCAGTGTACAGGTGTATATAGACTTTCATCTGGCTTCTGTACTAACACACTGACAAACAGAGAGAGAGATGAGACAGATCAGAGATGCATGATGCCTATTACAAATAGGCTGACAGACTTTTACATTGTTACACTGTGAGCTCTGCTACATCTCACAGATATTTGTGTGCCTCCTCCTTCCTCCAGATAACTTATTTTCTTGTAGTTGTAGTTTCTCTCTGCTCATGATGTCCTGGCAGGACGAGTATCTCTAGGCTCTGTGCAGGGGGTGTGGCTACACACATTCAGCAGAGAGAGAGAGACAGAAATCTCATGTGCACGCTGCAAATACAAGTCCAAGATGGCGGCCCGACCCCAAGTCAGAAGTTACAGGGTTCTTTCTAGGGGCAACTGAAATTGTGTACAGCAGGACTGATAAAGACAGGTTGGACCTATATCTGTGAAATGCTGTATTTTTGTTAATAGCAGTGAATTAGAGAATGTGTTATTTTGTTATCCTGAGTACATATAAGAAACTTGTCTCATGGGATTACCCCTTTCAGTCTGGTACCATCTGTATCTGTAAGCAATAAGACCAATAAACAGTGGGATTGAATCAGCTTTCATAGACTCCTGAGAATAAAGTTGGTCCAGATATACAAGAACGATTCATGTTGTCATTGGAAAGGATGGTGGAACTGCCATTCAAATCTTAAAGACAAATTACAAAGAAGTTCATGTTGCCATCCAGATTCCCTAACCTTGAATAAAGGGAGGGAGAATGGTCTTCAGGTTCTAGATGTTGACACCATATACAGAATTGACTTGCCTGGAGGTGAAAAACCCATCGTAGTTAATAGGTAGTGGTCAAAAGTTAGCACCAGGGGTCCCTTTTTACTCTACTGGTGGTCAGATTAGAAACCGTCACATTGCAAATGCTACAACACAGTCATGCCACAGTCCTCCAAGAGTGCGTCTTGCTTTGCTGCCCCTTCTTGATTTTCTTTAATAAAATCAGGAATGGTTGCCAGGGTCTGCCCAGTGCCACCACTGCTCCTCTGCCCATATGAGCCACTGCTGTTTTTAGCAGAAACCGTTTGTCCACGATAAATCTGTGCCTGATGCTCACAGATGCCAAACTTACTGAGAAGGATGAAAACATCTCTACGGAATGCTTTTGTAAATATGGCATAAAGAAAAGGATTGGCGCAAGAGTTCAATGGGTAAAACAAAACCAGAAGGATCTTAGAGTTGGAAACAGTGATAAGGGGCTTGTTCATTATGGCAGACAAGGCGTAGAAGGAAATGGGAGCCATGCAAAGGAAATCAGTAAATATTAAGACGGCCATACGCTTGGCTATCTTTGTGTCTTTGTCTCCGGATTTGTAATGAGGATTTCGCACAGTGATGTATATTTTGATGTAGCAAGCACAGATAATAACAAAAGCTATGATGTTTAGCATCAAAACCAAGATGATGTAGGCTTGAGCAAGTGTGGATTCTGTGTCCATTGGCAAACAGATGCTGACTTTTATGTAGCTGCTAATCCCAAACAATGGTAAGAGGGCCAAGAAGAAGCAAAAGACCCAACCTCCTAGCATAATAAAGGTGGCATGTCTGAGGCGAATCTTACGATCCAGACGCATGGCAAATGTGATGGCGTACCAACGCTCCAACGTTATCACAGTTAGTGTGTACACAGAGAGCTCGCTGGCAAACACTGTGAAGAATCCAGCTGTGTTGCACCCGGGTCCTGTCTGCCAGTTAATAGCATAGTTATAGTACTCAGATCGGGTGTGAAGGTCTTCAGATGCTATAAGGAGAAGATAGATTCCCATGCAAAAGTCTGCAAATGCTAGGTTGCACATGAGGAAACGGGGCACAGTCAACTTGTAATGACTGGTGATGAGGATGAACAAGACAAAAGCATTTCCCAAGATGGCCAAAAGATTGACAAACCAGACCACTATTCTCAGGAAGTTGTAGCCCATGATGTCCTCACATGGGTTAAATTCATCTGGGGTGGGTGTGCACACCAACTTCTCAGTGCCATCACAAATGTCATACACATCATAACTTTCAAAAACTGTTGTATACTGTTCTTGTGCATTCTTTATTTCTTGCCCAAAGCCAACCTCTTCATCTCCCTGGTCCTCAAAAAAGACAGAGAAATGGCTGCTGCTGTGAAAAGTTGTAGACTTTGTATTCTCCGTCTGATCTGGATCTCCATCCATGTAATCTTGGTAATATGGGCCGATTCCTACAAAGGTCCTTATTGAGCGCTTCTGGTGGCCACTGTGGAGATAGGACTGGTTGCATAAAAAAGACTCTAGGTCACTGCAGAGGGAAGCCGACATACAAATATTCAGTGGATTGTGGTGCAAATGTAGAGAACACAAAAAAACTCAACAATTACAACATGACATTGAATAAAAACTGAAACTGCTACTAAAATGCTTGGGATTTTGTTGTTATGTACTGGAACAGAGGGAAAGTGCAGGTGGCTTGGAGGTAGCCAGACAATGATATCGTGGCAATTTATGTCTAATGTGCAATAAAAATATAGTGGGGCTTATTTACTGAGGGACCCCCGGACGCACTTTCGTCAGATTTTCCAACGTTTTCGGGATTTGCGCCACTGTGACAGGTATTTAAAAGGGGATTGTGTTGCACGCGATCGGATTGTGGCGCATCTGCGCTGGCTTTCATGCGACAGAAATCGAGGGGTGTTTCGTCGGACGATCCAACTGATTCAGACTGGATTTAACTTTCAAATTGTGCCGCAAGATCAAGCACTTACACGCGCGAGGAAAAAGAAGGTGAATTCTGTTGGACCTGAGTGGGGAAACGACACATGCAGGATATCGGGCGCACGATCTTAGTGAATCGCGGCTGAAAATGCACTTTCGGGGAACACGTCAGGACTGGTAAGTAAATGTGCCCCATTGAGTCTTGTATGGAAGACCATGGCTCCATTCTCTGTACAAATACCATACATGTACCGAAGATTATTTTTTTATGGTAAAGACAGTTAGTATTCTGAAGTGAGATGCAAAATTAGTTGTATAAAGTCAGAGGCAGCGGGTTTAGCAATGAATTAAAGTTCTCCTAACAACAAGGAACAACTTCACCCAAATGGGGCATGTTATTATGTAATGTAAGTAGAGAATCTTAAGCCAAACTTATTAAAATGTGAATGCGATTTACTACATTTAGTGAATTTCACAAAGTTAAAAAGGTAAGTCTATGCCTGCTGTAAGCAAGCACGCATTATATGCATCTATATGGATATAATGGATAATGGATATTTATCTACATTGTTTAGATGACACCCACTATACAATAATCACAACCACTTAATTTGGAACTTTTTGTAATTAGGTAAGCCCACATCAAGATTTTCAATTGCAATAACATTTTAAAAACGGCCCTTGCTTTATCAATGAGGGCATGAGTAGAATGACCTGTCCTGGACTAGTCCTGCTCACTGAAGGGAGGGCATGTCAAACCTCGCCAAGAACTGGGAAGTGCCTCACAGTTAGAAAAGCATTCGTCTACACTGATTTACTTTTAAAGATCTATTATTTTTAAAATTTTGAGAAGAAATGTAAAAATACACAGTCTAGATAAAAGTCACAGAGACTGCATCCATAGGACCATATGGCAGGTGAGGACATAGCTGGGGCTGTATGGGAAAAATGAGAGTTTATAACCCTCCTAGAGCTCGTGTTCGTGATACTGCATTGTATAACATGTAAATTCTGTCTAAATAAAGTTTTGAATGATAAAAAAGTTTACAAACCTCTTTTTCTTCGTCCAGTTGGTGAAGGCACAGCAGTGACTGGGGTAAGACAGCTCAGCTATAGCCAGGTGAACAAACGTGTTCAGGGGGGGCAGTTTCTTAAGGTACCACGTGCTCTGTGCCAGAAGATGTTTCAGGTACTTGAGGCCTTTGGTCGGAAGTGAGGAAACAGCTGTCCTAGAGATGTCCCTGGATACATAAAGAACTATGATGAGGGGCTGCACAAAGGTGGCTCACATAACCCAGCCGACTACTATAAATGACTCCATCTAAAAGCCTGACCACATAGGAACATAATGAAGGAACTGCCATGATACACGGTTACAGATGGATGGCTCCAGCACCAATGTTATGGCCAAGAATTTGTGCAAAGAACATCCTTTAATCGTAGTTCCTCACTAGACTTACTCTTTACTCAGCAGTATTTTGGCCACTATCGGAATGGTGTGTGACGGCATGACCCAAACACCTCTTACTGGGCTGCTCGCCTGTGAGTGCTGCCAATGGTCGGCGTTACCCTGCTTTACCCGGCCAGCCTGCCTTCCTCTTGTCCTCCGGGGGGATCGCCAACGACGGCTGCTGAGCACAGAACCGCCAAGGAGGTGCGGCGTTGGACGGAGGATCCCGGTTCCCAGCTGGAAGACTGGGGGCGGGAGTGAAGTACCCATAGTGGCTATTACATTCCCGGTGAGGTACGCTCTGGACAGAGACAGTACCCCGTTCCGGTGCGTAGCGGGAAGGTGCTTGTGCGTCTGAGGTGTCCCTGCGACGAGGAGTGAAGGGGGCTGCTGACCATTTGAACACCGCCTGCATCGCTTCTCTTGATACACAGCCGGCTCCCCGAGATGTCCAAGCTGCTGGAGCACTCCACTGTGACGCTAGGCTGATCGATACCCGGAGGTTGCAAGCGGGTGTGAAAAAAAAAAAAAAAGACTTTTCTTTTGGCTAAGTATTGTGACCAGCTGGTACAGTGTACTATATATGAGTTGCAGGCATGCTTTATATGGATGGTAGCAGCTGATACACCAATGCACTGTAACACTTTGTGACCTATCTGGCATAATTTTGGCCACTATCTTGCATCATTGTTTATGCGCCACTGCCGTGGTTCCCTGCATGATTGCAGTTTGGCGTTGCTGTTTTGCGGGGAAGCGGGGACACCTGAAATCATATATCAATAGACCACTAGACACAGTGTTTGGCCATGAAATAGGACACAGTTTCTTATTCAGGGACCGATTTAGCAGTGTAAAACAGCCCTAAACCAGTAGGCCCAAATAATTTTTGATAGTACCATATCTTTATTTTTCCATTACTGAATTTGGCTATTCCATTGGATAATTCTGGATAAGTCTGGACTGTCCACAGACCTCATCCACATGGTGTAACTAAAATCAGCAGTACTATGAATTTTAAACCCACAGCATATCATCCACTGCTGCAGTCACACGTGGCACTTAACGCATGCATTTCAGCATAAAGCATTGGAACATCTGAAGAGAGACTTGCCTAATTAAATAGCTGTTAACATTTGTGTTTACAAAACACTATCATTGCAATGTAAACACATTCGCAAATGTTAACAGCTATTTAATTAGGTCAAACTCTTATCACTGTTGCAATGCGTTTTGAAGCTGACATGTGACTGCACCCTTAGGCCACGGTCACACGTTCCGCTAGTGATTAGGCGATTATGAACGCAACACTAGCGGAATGTGTGACCGAGGCCTTACAGTCCAAGGGTCCAAGGTTTCAGTTTTTCTTGCAGGTGAGCTGAAAATAGATAACCTGTTGTAGGTTTTTGCAGTTTTAGAGTGCATTCACATGTTCTGTTTTTCAGATGAGTGGAGTGAAAACAGAGTAGGAACAGCTTCTCTCATTGATATATTCTGACCTATTATCATAAAAGCCTGCTTTTGGCTTCAAAAATTGGTCAAAAGCTGACTATGGCACTGGCAAACATCACTTACAAGGTTGTGGGTCCAGACATAACCCCCATAAAGACTTCCTTGTGGAGCCCACCCAGACGTTCGTTGTTGTGCAGATCCCTAGAATAGAAGAAAGAAGGTTTCAGATGTTGGAGATGAAGCCAGCTAGTGGTTTAGGCACCGTCTCCTGCTAGAGGAGTGTTACTGGGTGTTACCAGCTGGCTCTTGTTTCTACACAACTTATTAAAATGCATTGAGACATACAGAGGTTTTCCAGCAATTCATGCTGGAGTCAGAGCCGGCAGAAGTGACCTTCAATATACATGCTGGACAGGAACCTGCAAAGAGCATCACCCTCAGCTAACAGCAAATGTGACCAGACCAGACAGCTGACCTCTAATACCCAGAATATATGGGGGTTATCTGGCTCATTGGCAGAAGGGAATTGTTTCAGCGTGGGAAGAAAGAAACTTACAAAACCCCAGCAGCCTGGCAAGTGGACCTGCAATGCTTTCCCTGCGTTTTAACAAGCCACCTACACCCTGTCCCTCCCAGAGGTCTGCAGTGTGCAAAACGCTTAATGTTCTCAGGCTGAGAAAATAAAAACTTCATAGAACCAAGATTAGAATAATAACCTCCCCACCCCTATAATACAGACACCAGTGATGGCTGCATACCTAGATCAATCATTGGAAATGTGTGGGGAAACAAAGGGTTAACAGGAAAGTTAGAGATTCCAGTACCATGAGCCGCAAAACTGTAGAAACTGTGCAAATATACAACCTGGAGTTAAAGAAAACCCGTCATGCAAAATAACCCCCCTAAACTAAATATATTTTCATAAACTGCCATTAGAGAGCATTGCCTCTTTCCCTTCATTGTCCCTCTACATGAGGTCCTAAAGCTGTATGCAAATGACCTGTGAAATGTCCAATGAGTCATTAGCATATTCAAGCTGTCCACTCTATTCATGAGTGGGAGGCACAGCCACACCCCCAGTGCATGACTGACAGCCTGTATAATGATGTGAGGCTGTATAATGATGTGCTTCCTGGTGCTGGTGGCCACACCCCCTGCAGCCTGTGTGTGCATGTGTGTGTGTATAGGAGAGATACAGCAGCTCCAGGCAGCCATGTTACAGCAGAACATGTCAGATTCATGTGTAGCTGCTGTCTGTGTCTCTCACCTGTATATTAGGAGGATGCAGCATGTCAGCAGATGCAGCACAGACACTAGCCATGCTTTACTATACATTACACACAGACATGAGCAGGGGGAGGAGAGGGGAGGGGTAACAGGGGTGACATCACTGCCTCTGACCATGTGACCAGCCTCATTTACATGATAAAAAATAGATGATTTTACAATGAATAATGTATGAAATAACTAGATAAAGGCTGGGATGGGATCCTTGTGAGCTGCTCCAACAGGTAGAGTTGACAGGACTAGTGACACAGACCTGATGACAGGTGTCCTTTAAAACATTTTCTTCTCCACCATTTCTCAGTTATATCTGTTGCTGGAAATGTAATGATCACTAAGGCTTGTAATCCAGCTTTCTAACGGACCAGAACTAATATATCTGCAGAATACCAGAATGTCAAAAAATATGCATTTTGTGTTCTTGTAGTATATTTATAAATGTATCATTCTGTGCATACAAAATAGATTGTGGACAAACAGAACCCTATATTTTACCCTTTGCAATTCACTTTCTATTTTTAGTAACCTCAGAAGTAGCTCTACGTTGCAGCCATGGTTAAAGATAGGGCAGCACTGTGGCTGGCACTTCTGGAGTCCTGGAGTCCTGCAGGTCCTGAGTGGGTAGCACTTCTGGGCACGCTGGGGTCCTGGTTTCAAGTCCCACCCAGGTCAACATCTGCAAAGAGTTTGTATGTTCTCTCCGTGTTTGCGTGCGTTTCTTCCGGGTACTCCGATTTCCTCCCACACTCAAAAACATACTGTTAGGTTGTTGAGATTGTGAGCCCCATGGGGACAGGGACCGATTTGGCAAGCTTTGTGCAGCGCTGCATAATCTGTAGGCGCTATACAAATAAAGAATTATTATGTTGTTGTATAATATATTTTTGCTTACTACTTTCATTTGGACAGGGTGGACATCTGGTTACTTCTGGTAGAGTAAACTGGGAACTTCTAATGTACGGAAAACTGTACAGACTACATCCATCGCAACATATGACACAACCCCAGAAAGTGTCCATCTACAGAAAGTGATTCACATCAAAAGCTGTGTGTCTATCATGTGTGGGAGAAGAATCACTTTTTCTTTTTTCCATAGTGGTACCATACCATTGGAAAGTCAGCACAAACAGGGATTATTAGACATGTTGTTAGCTATAGGAAAAGCCCTTGCGTCAGGTTCTAGAGGCAGCTCAGATGACTGTAAACCAGCGGGCAGAAAGCACAATTAGAGGTGCCGTGTGGGTGTTTGCTCTCCTGCACCGAGGATGGGCACTCCCTCCTCAACTAGCAGCTCTTCTCATGTTTGCTTAGGACCACTCAACGTGCTACAGAGGTCAGGACAGGTATTAGCTGTAGGCAGGAAATGTCAGATACCTTACACCCAGGCACAAGACAAGCTAACATCTCGATAATCTCTTGTATAACCACCGCCGCACACTCAGGGAATCCTAGAGACTGACGGCTCCTCTGTCAACACAAAAATGGTACCAAAGAGCTCTTCACCTCTTATGAGGACAAGTCTCTGGTGTTTATGTTATTACAATCATTATCAGTGTTAATCCTTGTTAATCTCCATTTGCTTCCTGTCTTTTTCTCTATCCAAAACTATATTCGCAATTCTGCAAGTTTCCTGTTAACTCTCAGGCTGGTGAACCTTGCACAGGACTGCTACATCCCGCTGAATCAATGCCTGCAAAGAGCATTACCTTCTGTGCCACAGGGAGGGGAAAATATACTTAAAAATCTAAGTTAGACGAGTTCATAAGGCAGGTTTGTTCCCCTTTCCATTGTTGAAAAGCAGATACAATAGTGCAGCGGTCCAAGCATTGTTTACTGCTATTAAATAAACCAATGAGCAAAACATGTGCAACATCCCCCACCGGGGCCTAGCCTTTTCTTGGGGCCTGGAGACAGCCTGGGCCCGCAGTACCTGAGTGGCTGGCGGTTGCGGCCTAAGCACGCTTGTGTCACGGTGCTTGGTATGGGGAACCGGAGGGCTGTCCTACAGCCTGGCAGGTCTCCAGCAGGGTGGTGTTGGCAAGAAATGATGAGGGAGAGGCTGCTATAGCGGATCTCCCTGGGGCAACCCTTTGGTGTCTAAAGTATGAGTCTCTGTGTGGTGGACAGGGTGCCCGTGATGGTGACAGCCGGAGTAGCAGGGACCAGACGGAGGCAGAGGTTGAACAGAAACACTTACAGTTCTTTATTGGAACCGACAGGAACATCAGCAACGTGCCTTTAACAAGATGGTGGAGCCTCAGGAGGTAGATCGCCAGCCTGGATGCAGAGGGCAGGCTGGGAGGTAGCTGTGTCCTAATAGGAAGCTTCAGCTTGTCCTGGAGTGCTTCAGGTATCACCCTTGAAGGTAGGATGATACCCCTTTCCTCACTAACTCTAATCTATTAGCTCCACTCTTCAGAGGCAGGGGCTAGGCTCTTCCTGCTCTTATCTGGTATGCTGGCTGAATAGAGTCTGGACTGGGGTAACCCAGTCTGCTTCTCTTCTCATCTGAGCTAGGCTAAACTAGTCTCTAGCTGTTCTGATCTTGTGCCCTGCAGACCCAGAGGGTCTGACTGGAACTGGTCTCTTCTCCCTCCTGGGAGAGACTGCTCTCCTCTCTCTCCTGAGAGAGACTTCTCTAGAACATTCCTGGCCAGGGGTTTTGTAACTCCCCTGGTCAGGTGGTGGCTGCTCCTCCAATTACATCTCAGCTTACATTAGACAGAATGCAATACAAGTGATTGGATGACAGATCTTGAATCATACAAAACACTTAACTCCTGCCTTGCCAGGCAGGAGCTACCACTGCAATGTCCCCTGTGTGATGTGATGACATGCTGTGGGACGTATTCGCAAGCACTCCTTCGCCATTGCATCGGCGAGGGTGTTGCACATGTCTCACCCAACCCCCTGCTTTCTCTCTGCTCTCTGTGTAATCTAACAGCTACAGGAAGTGCAGGGGAGGGGAGACCTGTTCTGCTCATTGTAGCAGTTTGTGCAACTGCAGCATGGAGGCACTCTGGAAACACAGTCTGAGTCTCATTAGCATAATGAATTGATTATAAAAGGAAAGAGGCCATGGATAACAAATATAAGAAGATTACCAAAGTTACAGTGCCTGGATCTATGAGTAAGGCCCCTTTCACACTTGCAGCATGTGCCAACTGGATCTGTCGGCCCGAACGCTGACATAGTGTATTTTAAATTAGTTAAAAAATTTGGATAATATCTTTTGTGTTTAGTAATAAAAAACGGAAATTTGTCAGAAATTTCAAAAAAAAATCTTTATTTTCCAAGTTCTATATTATCTACTTTTGATTGATAACTTACATTTCACAAATGTCTGCTTTATGTTTTTTTTTTAATTATTCCACATACTTTACTACAATGTTATGAGGCTTAGAATTTGGGTACCATTTTTCACAGTTTTTGGAAAATCTATGTATAAACCTATAATTGTAGGGACCTGCTCAGCTTTCGGGCCGAAATAATAGCAAGACTTGTAAATTACCCCATTATTATAACTACACTCCTCAATGCATGAAAAAGCACTTTTAAGAAGTTTTTTTTTAACTCTTTAGGTGTTTTATAGATGTTAAAACAAAATGGACAATACATTCATTCTCTGTGAGAAATTAAACATTTGCAATGGATTAAATGACAAAAAGCTCCACAAAGTTTGATACCCAATATCCAATACCCCATATGTGGCGGTAAACTGCTGTATGGTTACACAGCCGGGCATAGAATGGAAGAACCATACCATAAAAATATGTTATTTTTATTCTACGGGTTGCCACGATTATGGAAATTCCTAATTTATATAGATTTTTAATATTTTTTCCCCAATTTTACTGAATAAAAACTACCGTATATACTCGAGTATAAGCCGACCCGAGTATAAGCCGAGACCCCTAATTTTACCACAAAAAAACTGGGAAAACCTATTGACTCGAGTATAAGCCGAGGGTGGGAAATGCATTGGTCACAGACCCCCCAGTATATAGCCAGCCAGCCCCCAGTAGTATACAGCCCAGCCTGCCCCCAGTAGTATACAGCCCAGCCTGCCCCCAGTAGTATACAGCCATGCCCCCAGTAGTATAGAGCCGTGCCCCCAGTAGTATACAGCCCGTGGCCCCCACGTAGTATACCAGCCGTGCCCCCAGTAGTATAGAGCCGTGCCCCAGTAGTATACAGCCGTGCCCCCACAGAATAAAAAATAAAGTTATATACTCACTGTGCGCCCCGATGCGCAGCGCTGCTCCCACGATGGCATCACGGCTCCTATTCTTGCTTCAGCTTGCTGGGCGCCGTTATGTTTTTCTCGCGGGCGGCGCCTAGTATGACGCGCCGCTGCTGACGTCATACTAGGCGCCGCCCGCGAGAAGAGCATGGCGGTGCCCAGCTCGCTGAAGGAAGAAGAACAGCCGGGAAGCCAGAAGAGGAGCCGCGATGACATCGGGGGAGCAGCGCTGCGCATCGGGGCCACCGGAGGGTGAGTATATAAGTTTATTATTTTTTTAGTCAATTTTAGTCAGTATTGACTCGTGTATAAGCCGAGGGGACGTTTTTCAGCACATTTTTTGTGCTGAAAAACTCGGCTTATACACGAGTTTATATGGTAATATGAAGAAAATATTCTGCATCTTTTAGGAGGCATAATATTATTCGGCTGACAAATCTGGTTAAGGGCTTATTTTTTGCAAGTGTGTAACTTTTTTATAACTTATTAGAGCATTTTTTAATGGCATTAAAATTAAATTATCTATTTTCAGAACATTTACAGGCGGTCCCCTACTTTAGAACACCCGACTTACAGACGACCCCCAGCTACAAACAGACCTCTGGTAATTGGTAATTTACTGTACCTTAGCCCTAGGCTACAATAAACAGCTGTAGGAGTTATAAAAGGTGTCTGTAATTAAGCTTTTTTGTTAATACTGGTTCTTATGACAACCCAACACTTTTAAAATCCAATTGTCACGAGACCAAAATAAATTTGTGTGGAGTTACAATTATAAAATGTGGTGATACCAAATATGTGTGTGTGTGTGTGGGGGGGGGGGGGGGTGTTTGTGTATTTGTGCTAGAGCACGGTGTCAGCTACGATATGCTTCTGATGCCGACTCTGCTCGTGAGCCCCTTCCAAAAGCAGGACGTGATGGAGCGTCCTGGTGTGGGAAGAATACTGAAATACATAAGGGTTAATATGGAAATACTACAACCTAAAATAAACCATATAAACATAGTATTACTGCTGTTGTAGCATAGACTCCCAGCTGTTATAGCACCTGATCGCCACCATATTTTGTGAAAATTTGCGATTTTCTGATTTATAAATAATATGCTCATCATACAGTTGGTCTAACCTCCCAAATAGGTTACTAACTAATATTAACCATACGTCTGCTTTATGTTAACAGAATTTTTAAATTTTATTTTATCATGATGTTAGGAGGCTTACAAATTAAACAGCAATTTTCAAGATTTTAAGGAATTCCTATTTATACAGGTTCTAAAAGTTCTATTGATTAGACACTCCCCTCAAACTGGTCAAAACTGCCTTTGTTAAGCTTGTTAACCCTTTAAGCATCTAACAAGAATTAAAACAAAATGGAGGTTCTATACAGAATTTAAAAAATTTGACAAAATGTTTATTTAGCCCTAAACTTTAAATGTTCATGCAGGATAAACAGAGAAAACATGAGTATTGCAATACAACACATGTGGATGTAAACCACTTCATGGACCCATAACAGAGCGCAGAAGGGAAGGAGCACATTTGCGCTTTTGAAGAACAGATTTTGATTACTATGTTTTTATGACCAGAACCGTGGAAAGCCCTCACAAATGACCCTATTATAGAAAGAAAACCACTCAAATAATTTGCCATGGGGTATACTGAGAATGTTAACACCACAGATGTTTTATAGGAATTAACAATGGCTCATGTGAATGAAATTGGCAAATTTAAATTTTAGAACAGGTTAAAGAAGAAAAAGTTCCCCCTAGTATGTTACCCAGTTTCTGTAGAATGCAGGAATAACCCACTAATTGTCTTTTGCTGTAACAAATTTCAGGTGCAGGATACTAGAACAAGTGAAACCCCTAAAAAGTGACCTCATTTTGGAAACTTAACCCTTCAAGGAATACAGTAACAGTATTTTTGGGGTGGCAATACCTCATCAACTAGATTTTATTAACTTTTTTTGGCAGGGATGAAAAATATATACACCGAATGGCATATATATATATACATAATGTAATTTATGTTTTACGGGTCAGTTCTATTACAGCGTTATCTCAATTATATAGCTTTTTGATAACTTTTTATTACATTTTTGTTTGGTTGGATGCACAAAAATCTGTGTTTTTCCAATTTTTTTTCTTTGGGTGGTCACCACACAGATTCACTACTGATTATATTGTACGGGTCCTTACGGTCTCTGTGATACCATATATGTGTAGTTTTGTGTTCATCTTTCTTTTTTATCATATGCAGAAGTTTTAGAATATAAGGCATTTTGGGGCCTTTTTTTTACTGTGCCTCTCTAGGACTTGAACAAGTAATTATCTGATCACTTGTCCAAACTAATACACTAATGTATGGAAGTGAATTAGAGTAGTCACCCATGCAGACGCATTGGCTGACATGCACAGTGACCGTGATTTTTCTGTACACAGGTTCAGCAACTAGATGAGACAGGGAGAGCTTGACTTCAGTGCAAAACTTTGTCTCCTTAATTTTAAACAACAATTTAGATCTCACTTCAAAGTTGATTTTCTGCATGATGCCACTGCACTGGCCAAGATAGAAAAATAATCTGGAATGTGTTAATCTGCTTGACAAACTACTGGAATATTAGGCCAGCTTTTCTTTCTCCTGACGACATCTGATGTTAGAGGAACGTCAACAGATCCCAATACACATAAAATGTCAAGTTCATTAGACATCAGTCCAATATGTATTTCCATCTTTGCTCACTAGTGAAAGCAGGAGGTGCTAGTTATAAGTCATAGTGACTGTGGAGTACTAGAAATTCCCAGTAACAGATGAGTATGGAGAATTATAGTTACTTCTAAGAATATGAGGGTGGGTCCTACTTACTGCTGAATTTTAGAGGGTTCTAGATGATGCAGAGTACAAGTGTCCCAGTGACTGCTGAGTACTTAAACCTTTCCCAAGAAGAAATATATTACATTAATGGCGATGATACTGTGTTGAATTTTGGTGCCCCGTGAATCAGTGACTACTTACACGACAGTCAGGTTGGTGCCATTGAAGGCATGGCTCTGCAATTCAGTAAAACCATTGTTGTAGAGTTTACTGAGGAAACAGAGGAGAAATTAATAAAATAGAAATTCACATAAAACATGAAAAACAGTGTAGAAGCTTTAAAAACTACTCACAGGGTCAGAAATCCACTACACAGTCCCTGAAATGCATTGGAAGGCACAATTGCCATGTTAGGATTATCCGCAATCTCCCTGCAAAGAGACCAAGAGGATAAGCAGACTACTCTTCAGAGCAGTAAATCTCAGTAGATATGATGCATGATAAACCATCGAACCTGTGGTACAGCTTGTGGCTTGGCATGAGTAATGAAGCTGTGCAAGTAGCCAATGCACCTAACATGAGGTTGGTTTTTCCACTAAAATTATCAACAATTTATAGTCTAATCAAAAAGTATGCAACTGTACAATACATATTTTCTAATAAATAAGTCCCTACCTGGCTTGCCCTTCCATTGTTATATTGACGCTCCACTTTCCCAGCTCTGTTAGCAAAAAGTGGACTACAGCAAGTAGTGCCACCAGAGGCCACCACTACCAGGGAATGAAGAGCACTGAAACTAGGATTCCCTATCTTTAAGCTCTTCATCTGACTTCCAGTGTTACACCTCCAAAAGCCCTGCGTGAACTGAAGCCAGCAGTCCCCGACAAACAGTGGCAAGCGTCCAGTCAAGGTAAACCACATAGCCGTGGGACTCATAGGTACAGCAGACCCACCAAAAGCTGCCAAAAACAATAAATGGATTGTGGGGCATAAATTTATTACGCTTGTGCTGTATATTTATTAGGTGGTGTAAATAATTTTATTAAGCGGTGCGGCGAATGAAAAAAATTTTTTTTGTAGAGCCCTATATAAATTCATTAGGTTGTTTTTGTATTGGGGCGTCTAGTACATATAATAATATAGTAAAGAGTATGTTCTATGCGTGGGTGACACAAAACACTGTGTTCAGTTGTGAGGAATATATATAATTTAGAAGCACAGTGTGGAATACAGTTGTTATCCAGAGGATACTATACTTTAAGTAACTCTTTTTGGAGCCTAGTGTAGAGATGTGCTGCAAAACCAGTGCAGGGTTAAGTCCCAGCTTGGTGGTTTCTTTTTGAAAACCAGCAGCTATTATTCAGTCACGATATAGTGGTAATGGTTGGGATCTTCTTCAGTAATCTCTTATAATGGCAATATTTGGTTCTGGTATTGGTCTTTAGGGCTACTTTACATAAGATGTATTGTTCTGCTGCAGCAATATGCCCTTAACCATGTAACCAACTAATCATGTAACTTACACAAAGACACTGCCAAACAGAGAATGAATTTGACTTAAATCTGGAAAAATTGACAGGCCGGTGTTTAAAATCCCTCTGAAAAAAAGAAGATACCACATTTTAAGTTCCATACACAAATCACCCCCAAAACCTCAGACTATTAAAGAAACAGTACAAGTAAAACCTCTGATCTTCTGATTCATTATAACAATGTGCTTGCACCAGTTTTCTGTCTAATAAAAAGATATGTCTTTGTGTCTGTTCCACTTTAGTGTTGTGGCTGCACTTTGTCCAACACTTTAATCTGAGCGAGGAACTGCTTAGTCAGAGTAAGCAACACATTTATTATTGCTATTCAATACAATTGTGTCACACGCTGAAAGTGCTCCAAAAAGATTGCACCAAATAATTGAACACTGTGCACCAATATTGTATTATCTGGTGCACCATGGACATTTTAAAAATCTGGGCCAATGTGTGAGTGAGAAGAGTGTCAGCCTGACACAGCACTAGGAGCTTGATCACAGGCAACATCCCATCATCTACAGCTCACAGAGGGGGAGAAAGATAGCAGCACCACATCCCCAAGGTGAGAGACCACGGATCCCCAAGTCACATTGGCACAGAGATGTTATTTTATCTGCGCCAGTTTTTTGTCCACGTTTGCATAAAAATCTTTGGAGCTTGTACATGTATTTGTTATGTTCGTGCACCACAGTCGTGTCGTGGTTACATTTTGCTGACACTTTTTAATACTGTACACGTAAAGGGGCACGGTAGTGTGTGTTTGTGGTTTTCAACACATTTATAACTAATATGTGACAAAATATTAAATTAAACGGCATAATGCAAAGTGCACAAAAAAAAATATAGGTGCAACTGTGTCTCATCATAAAAATTTACCAGATTACCTAAGAGCGTGCGACACTATTAAATAATGTAGCACAACTTTCACAAAGCAGGTGCAAAGAAAACTAATGCACAGTGCACCAGGTTTAATATATCTGGGCCGTTATGTCCAGGAACAGCTAAGGGACCCAGCATAGAGGCCAGGGCCTACAGCAAAGATGAACGGACCCGGAAATACTGCCACACTGGTGGCCGGATTGGCATTTGAATATCACAATTTTTTTCCCATATAAACTCCAGTTAAGAGCAGTTGTAGGCAAGGGATTGCTTAAACATTTGACACTTTTATGTGACTTTTCAGACAAAAGACTCGCATGGTCTCATTTATCAACTACTAAGATAAATCGGGAAGCACAAAGCCTGAAAAAAAAATAGAAACTTGTTTCCAGACTTAAAGGAAACCTACCACGTGAAATTCAACTTGTAAGCTTCAAATAGCGAGCACCAGCTCAGGGTGAGCTGGTGCCGGAGCATATTTTCATTATTCTCCTAAACCGCTGTATTGCGGTTTAAACACTTTAGTAATCTTTATATGTGAAGCCGGTTCAGTGCACCATGCGCGCGTGACATCACCGGCTCTCTGGCACTTTCTACCACGATGTGGCGAACCGGCTTCACATATAAAGATGACAAAAGTGTTTAAACCGCAATACAGCGGTTTAGGAGAATAATGAAAATATGCTCCCGCAACAGCTCACCCTGAGCTGGTGGTCGGTATTTGAAGCTTATAAGTTGAATTTCATATGGTAGGTTTCCTTTAAGATTAATGGTTCTCATTGACTTTATTGGGGGGGGAGGGGGGGGGTTAGTAAGGTAATAAATAGTTCCTTGTCTTTTCACATTGCTTTTTGGGTCAGCTGTCCAATTCAGGGTGCCGTCACACGTAAATTGATGTGATCGGTAGCCAGCACCTTATGTCTTGCATTGTTTGATAGCACCCTCAATAAACTTGAAGAGGCTTTACTTATGGTGTTCACGTAGTACCTATTAAAGTAAGATTGTGTTTACATCGCATTTACTAAAACACGCAAACGCCACGTGTGAGCGCAGCCTGAGGTGCGGCCTTCAACAACTGTCCTAGTGTTTTCAATTACGCTGGGAAGCACCCAGGTAGTCAAGTGCACTAAGGGGAGTGGTGTCAGTAATAAAGCAGCAGGGGAGTTTGTTGCAGTTAGTATTTATTACTTATCTACTTATCTATTCCCATAAGTTTTATTTTATTTTAGTACAACCTATTTAAGGTGTCTGTGTGGTACACTGAGAAACAGTGCCAATATCTCATAAATGTAAACTAGCTGCGTGCTGAACACACCCTATTGTACTTACAGGTAATTTAACATTGGCAGATCCTTGAATGCCCCGGCTTCAATACAATTGAGATTCATAAGACTTCGGATTTCTCTGCAAGAAAAAAATAAAAATAAAGTGGCTTTCAGCAGAAACATGAACTTGGTTTGTTTCAGACCTCCACCTCTGGCTTTTCCAGACTTGTCTTGGAGTTTTAAGCCGATGCAGCTCAGCATTCTCCAGAAACAGAATACACATCACTGCAAATGAGAGGAAAGAGTGCCCCACATACTGATTGGTGACAGACAATTTTCTATGACCCTTTTACCCAAGGAAGGGGTTAAGCAGTGAGGTGAGCAATCATAACCCAATCCATATGTGCTTAGATCAGAACTTTATCAGCTATAATCCCAGTCAGTATGATGTCAGCGGGCGTAGCATAGCACAAGTTTTGGCTGACCCCCTGCTCAGCCTGGAAGTGGCAGCAGGTTGAGAGCTGAGCGAAGGGCTCTCCTGTGTCTAGAAACATGTGTTAGTCGCCTCTAAACACAGGTCCCTCCGACTGATGTCAGTGCCATGATAGCTCATCCAGCAGGGGGCGCTGAAGCTACTGAGCTAGATCCCTATCCAGCAAGGATGCAGAACAGAATTTCTACTGAATGTACAACAAATTGCTGAGCTGAAATAGGGAACATTGTTTTAACACAGTAATGGATTATAATATAGGCGGTTTGGGAGGTAGCCCAGGGTACAAGCCTTCTAGGGCGTCCATGGCCACCCAAACCACCCACCAAATTTTATACTGAGAAAGATGTGTTTAGACCTAAATGCTTGTGTTCAGTAAGTAGCAACATGCTTTGCTGCTACTTACCTAATGCAAGCATTTAAGTCTAAACACACCTGCGTTCCTGGAGGAGATTCTCTAGATTCACCTAAAATGTAATTCAATCTTGTGAACATGGATGTAAAGTCCAGAATTAGGTAGGACATATCAAAAGCAATTAGTACATCTGCCAGCTCCTATTGTAGCCCATCACCTCCCACTCATATTGTGGAATCTCATCTCCCCCTCATATTGTGGCCCCCTCTCATCTTCCCCTCATATTGTGGCCCCTCTCATCTCCTTTTCATACTGTGGCCTCTCTCATCTTCCCCTCATATTGTGGCCCCTCTCATCTCCCCCTCATACTGTGGCCCCTCTCATCTCCCCCTCATACTGTGGCCCCTCTCTTCTCCCCCTCATATTTTCAATCCTCTCCCTCATATTGCAGCCTCTTATCTCTTCCTCGTATTGCAGGCCCCCTCTCTTAGCATTACTCTACGGCTGCCGGCATCACAGCCTCAGCAGGGGAACGATGAGGATGCAGAGAGCTAATAGCTCCTTGCACCATCCGGTCATTTAGTTCTATCTGTGTATTCTACTGACACAGATAGAGTTGAAGTCCCGACACGGACATCGGGGGCGGAGTCAGCGGCAGTGGGGGGGAGCGGCCAGCACCTGGCGGGGGCTGGAGCTAAAGTCCCACCCTGTCCCACCAATTTTCCCAGGAGCAGATTCTGAACAGGAGAAGTGAAAAGCTCGGCAGAAACAAGCTTGGTTGGTGATCTTTGTAACAAATATAGTAATAGGAATAATAACAGACTGAATATTTAACCCATCAGCTACTGTATTACCTGAGGTGTGGTAGATCTGACCCCAGGAGCTTGAATATCAGGACAACATCTGTAAAGTTGTATCCAGGAGAATCTGCACTTGCCATCTAACTTTTTGGCAGCTCCCCCACACTGGAATCTGAGAAGTGTCAAAATCTCCTCATTTCTATAATTGCCCCACAAGCCGCCAGTATCACACCTTATAAACATACACTGTCTGCCGCAGGTTTATTTTCCTTTTCTACTCTTACATAAAGTTTTTGCAGGCCGGGAGCTTAGAATAACACAACCAGCCATTACCAGCAACGTCCTTTCTGGCATCTGTGTGGGAGGAAGCTGAGACTACTGCTGGATTCTGGAGTAATGTAATGTGCTGTGGAGCTTCACCTCTCAGGACAACTATAGTCTCTGATGCTAATGTGACACTGATTGTCATAGATGTATGAGAACTGTGTCTGCCACTATTATAGGATCACTCGAGCTGACTCTGTTAAAGGGCACAGATTTCTTGCAAACGTAAATATAAAATGCAGCTGCATAACTGGATAGAGTTTTACAGAATTTTCTTTGTCTTTACACTTACACAGGCCACAAGTGATTGACTACGCACTAAAGAGAGCAATTTTTATGTGTTTTAATAGATTGAAGCATTATATAGCATCAACATAACAATATCTCAGTGGTAGCGCAATGGGATCCCATTCGCTTCTACATATGTAAATTTACTCTTGGGTAGAAGGATAATATGGGAGGTTTATCATTGCCTGAAAACAGTTGTATGACCTGTGATTTATTCACAATTCCCAGATATTCCACGCAAAAAGAAGAACCAATCCTGTTTCAGATGCACATGCCAGCATGTAAGTATGCTTGGTCTGGAAATACTGCATTCATGTGGTGGATTTCCTTTAACTATTAACAGAGTTACAATAGCCTGTCATATGTGTCAAGTGTACATACCCATATTTTGTAAATGGTTGAAACTGCAACCTTATGTTAACTTCTTGGTTCTTATTTCTATCTGTATCAAGGGCACCTCGATTTACTATCCATGGATAGTAAGATATTACAAACAGCAGCCGTTTGACCCAGGAATTACTACTTTCCTCTTTTCTCAGTATTAAGTCCCACAGCAGGCTACGAAGACTGGTGAGTTGATGTGTATTTGGGGACTCTGCACAACACAGGTTAATAATAAGGGGCTAATGGAGCAAATGAAGAAAAATGAAGAAAAAAAATTGGGGGTAAATGCAAGATGTAGAGTTTGTATACTTTAGGTTACAAAGGGATAAAGAGAATGATGGAAAAACTTGGAGCCAAATGGAAAAAGTTGTCAAAGCAGCTTGGACCAAATGGAAAAGATGGAAAAAGTGTAGAGCTACATAGTACAGTCGGATACATCAATGGTAACTGGAACCTTGTCATTGGATTCAGTCAATGCAATCGTATCTGCTACTAAATGGTCATTGAGTGGTGCTAAGGAGATTTTTATTCACTATGAGCACGAGCACGGCAGTATCATTCTGTTATTTTGTATTTGTCTAGTCTGGAGATATTTAGCCATAAGCAATTATAATTATTATGGAATATACATTAATGCCCCTCAAAGGGGTTGTCCACTTTCAACAAATAATTGAGATGGATTGAGTAAGGAAAGCAGAAGCCGAAAAACGCGTTTGCAACCTACCTCGAGGTGCCGGGATCTTTTTTCCTATTGATACCAGTTTGTTTGTCCGCGAGCATGAGGGAAGGGTCACCGAGTGCTGACCGGCTACCAATAAGTTTGAGTAAGGAAAAGTTATACAATTATCCATTATACTTTCCATATCAATTCCTCACTGCTTTCTAGATGCTTGCTTTGCTTCTATATAAAGCTTCTAAGTTTACTTCCAGTGGTAATCAGTGATAATAACGGATCATGCATCTGCATGTACATCACATCACACGGACAGATTCTTACCACTGGAAGTATATAGAGAAGCTTTCTATAGAAGTGCAGCTATCAGAGATCTAGAAAACCATGAGGAATAGATACAGAAAGTACATTGAAAAATTGTATAACTTTTCATTACACAAATAGTATCAATTATTTACTGAATGTGGCCAACCCATTTAACACTAGCAGCCCTATTTACCTCTAGAAAGCAGTGCATATTATTATCTTAATTGAATGAAAGTGACTCTATAATGCAATATTTGCAAACATTTGGGGTCCTTATTTTCCCAGAACTATATTTAATTATTCTTGTAACATATTAGTCACACCCCTATGGGAGTTTGCCATGTTCCTACAACCCATTTCTTAATGCTTCAGTTGGGATACTGTGGTTAAACATTTGAACCTCACTCCTGCATCAGTGTATATGTATGTGTGGGTTACTATGTGCACACATCCATGTCAGTGTCAATGTATATATGTACAGTGCATTAAAGGACACCTGTCATCAGGTCTGTGTCACTAGTCTTGTCACTTCTACCTGTTGGAGCAGCTCACAAGGATCCATCCCAGCCTTTATCTAGTCAATTCATACATTAATCATTGCAAAATAATCTTTTCTTTATTATGTAAATGAGGCTGATCACATAGTCAGAGGCAGTGATGTCACTCCTGTTACCCCTCCCCTCTCCTCCCCCTGCTCATGTCTGTGTGTAATGTATAGTAAAGCATTGCTAGTGTGTGTGCTGCATCTGCTGGCATGCTGCATCCTCCTAATACACAGGTGAGAGACACAGACATCAGCTACACATGAATCTGACATGTTCTGCTGTAACATGGCTGCATCCTGGAGCTGTTGAATCTTTCACATACACATACACACACAGGCTGCAGGGGGCGTGGCCACCAGCAAGCACATGGACATACCTCCCAACTTTTGCGGAGGAGAAAGAGGGACAAAATGCGATTTTTTTACCCACAGAAGCCACACCCTATCCACGCCCCCTAACCACACCCCTTGGCCACGCCACTGCTCATACCTCCAACGCATCCACTGACACCAATGTAAAAGGGGGCTCCCAGGCTGTTTCCCCCATTTTTACAAAAAAATGGGGAAAAACGGCATGGGGTGCCCCCTATTGTTCAAATCAGCCAGATACAAAAAAGCAGCAGCAGCCTGCCATTACTGAGCTGGGATAGCCCACTGTTAGGGGGCTATTCCAGCGCAACAATAACAGCCTGCAGCCGCCCCACTACCTGACCATCTATAGACGGTCAGGTACTGGTTTGTACCCGGCTCTTCCCAGCACCCCTGGTGGCGGTGGGTACCGGGGTAATGGTATGGGCGTTAGTGTGAATTTGCCAAAAAAATTAAGACAAACACTAAGGCCAGCCCTTAGTAATGAGCACCGTCATCTAGCCGGCACCACTACTATGGCAAACTATGAAGAGTGTCGCAAAAAAAATAAATCACAACGTTTTTAACAAATATAAATTTTATTGAACAAAGAACGCAGACACACCCTCGTTGACCATTTTATTTGTTAGAAATGTCGGTCATCGACGTAATCCTTCGAATCCGAAGTAGTCCACAGCATGCACGGTCCTGGAAGACAAAAATAACACACACTGGCGGATGCACTGAATTATTGTGACATACACCCACTCAATAAGATGTCCCCAAAATGGTATTAATGTAAGTGTCATCTCATACCGCAAAAATGACACCTTAAAGAGGACCTGTCCCCCAGAAATTCGGCACTAGATGTTACTAAAGTAATCAGCTCCTAGTGCTAAACCAAACGCAGCGGTGTTACACAGAAACCTCTGCTAACGCTAACTAACACTGCCGCGCTGTACACTACAAACGCCGGACCGCTCTCAAAGTGGCGAATTCATGAAGGGGTGGGATTGTGGGCGGTGACTGCTGCATGACACGCGGGGCGCGTTCACACGGTGCGTTTTGCCTGCGTTTTCTTTGCGTTTGAAATGGATTACAACAGCTGAGAGGCGATTTGCCTAATTACATTACTGTTTACGCTTGTTAACGCATGCGTTGACATTGCGTTTAGAGTGCGTTCTGTAAATGGAAATGTTAACAGTAATTTAATTAGGCAAATCGCCTCCTCAGCTGATGTAATGCGTTTCAAACGCAATGAAAAGGCAGGACATAACACACCGTGTGAACGCACCCTCCTAGTGCTGTTTTTCAGGGTGACAGGTCCTCTTTACACAGCTCCGCACACCAAAGTGTAGAAAAGTTATTGGCCTCTAAGTATGGCAAAATTAAGAATTTTTTTTCTACAAAAGATTTACATTTTTAAAAAAAATCTAAAACACAATAATTCTTCTATAAATGTGGTGTCTCTCAAACGCAGCGGTGTTACACAGAAACCTCTGATAACGCTAACTAACACTGCCGCACTGTACACTACAAACGCCGGACCACTCTCAAAGCAGCGTATTCATGAGGGGGTGGGATTGTGGGCATGACACGCGGCAGTCACCGCCAGCCTATGGAACGAGCGGGGCGGTCAGGGGAAGAGGGACCGCCCCCTCATGAATACGTCGGACCCCTTTGAGAGCGGTCTGGCGTTTCTAGGGTACAGCGCAGCGGTGTTTGTTAGTGTTATCAGAGGTTTCCGGTAACGCTATCAGTGTAGCACTGATGCGTCTGTCTTAGCACTAGGAGCTGCTTACTTTAGTAACATCGCTGGGCGCATTCACACAGTGCGTTTGCCTGTGTTTTCATTGCGTTTGAAATGCATTGCAACAGCTGAGGAGAGGCGATTTGCCTAATTACATTACTGTTTATGCTTGTTAACGCATGCGTTGACATTGCGTTTAGAGTGCGTTCTGTAAACGGAAACGTTAACAGTAATGTAATTAGGCAAATCGCCTCCTCAGCTGATGTAATGCGAATCAAACACAATGAAAACGCAGGACATAACGCACCGTGTGATCGCGCCCTCCTAGTGCTGTTTTTCAGGCTGACAGGTCCTCTTTACACAGCTCTGCACACCGAAGTATAGAAAAGTTATTGGCCTCAAAGTATGGCAAAATGAAGAATTTTTTTTCTACAAAAGATTTACATTTTAAAAAAAAATCTAAAACATAATAATTCTTCTATAAATGTGGTGTCTCTGTGATAGTACCGACCAAAGAATAAAGCAGAGGTGTCATGTGGGGCACACAGTGAAATCTGTAGAAACAGGGCACAAAAGAAAATGGCGCAAATGTGTTTTTTCACCAATATCGCTGCATTCGGATTTTTTCCTGCTTCCCTGTACATGGCGCGGAATATATAATACCGTTACTAGAGAGGACAATGTGTTACACAGAAAACAAGCCGCACACAGCTCTGCACATGGAAAAATAACAAGTTATGGAACATTGAAAGTGGGGAATTAAAAACGGAAACGCAAGAATAAATAAGAGCCTGGTGGTTAAGGGGTTAAGTCACATCTAGTAAAATAAAAGCAGAATAGCAGGCACTGGGGGGGGTCCTATTTGGCAGGGGGTCTATGAGAGTATTTAACACTTGAGCTGCCTATGCAGACAGCAGTGACAGATACCTGACATCACTGCTGCTGCTGCTCCAGGACACTCCCGGCTCTGCTACATCATGTGCTGTCTCCTGGGCTGTGAGAGGGGGGGAAGAGGGGGAGGGGGCAGAGAGCTGATATACACTTACAGATAAGAGATCCTCCAAGGCTGCAGCCTGTGCTCCATTCATAGAACAGCCCTGGGGCAGGACACTGGGCTCTCATTGGTCCCTGGGCTGGGGGCGTTGATGGGGGAGGTGCCGGGCTGTGCAGGAGATTCCACGGACCTGAACACAGCAGGAAGAGGGAGGCTGCGCTGGGGGCGGGACACGGAGCCGGGACAACCACAGGTAGTGCGGGGGAGGGACTAATCGGGACTTTATCTTAGCTGCCCGTTCCAGCGGGACAGGGGTTAAAAACCGGGACTGTCACGCTGAAATCGGGACAGTTGGCAGGTATGCATGGAGTAGTCATTACACCATTATACAGGCTGTCAGTCAAGCAGTGGGGGTGTGGCTGTGCCTCCCACTCATGAATAAGCCGGACAGCTTGAATATGCTAATGACTCATTGGAGATTTCACAGGTCATTTGCATACAGCTTTAGGACCTCATTGCTTAGGTTTACAGGCATGTAGAGGGACAATGAAGAGATAGAGGCAATACTTTCTTATGGCAGTTTATGAAAATATATTTAGATTATGGGGTTATTTTGCATGACGGGTTCTCTTTAAGGCAGAAGACCGACACAATTCCCTCCCCACCTTCAAGGGGCCTAGGAGCTGTGGTCTTCAGACATATACTCTTATACTGAATAGTATTCATTTATTCCACAACCTCACCACTATAATGTATTACTGCACATATACATCCACTATTCAGGTAACTCATTTGTAACATAAAAAGCACCATTACACCACCAACCCCAATTTATAACAACTATTATTGTATGTACTAAAGTAATAAGAATGTGGTGTGACCAGAGCATTATAAAAGTGTTGAATATAATGATCCTCTTATTGAATGTGATTATTTAGACCTTTCTACCCCATGATAAATGTGCCCCTATAGATCTCGTATTCCATTAATCCTATGGATCTCATTTAGAAAGGTTTGTTGGGGGGATACTCACATTTCAGTGATCTTTCCAAGTCCTTGAAAGGCTCCAGATTCCAATTTCCTTAATTCAGTGTCCAGGGTTATAAAACTGCAGAAAGCAGACGTGTCATCATGTTAAGTAATTTATAATATATACAATGCTATAAATTAGAGGCACATTATTAAAAGGCCTGTATAGGAGGTGTGAAGTGACTATACTGGGGCATGTTAGTAGAGTAGAATGGATATGAGCTGACTATGCGATTAATACAAGGTAGTATACAAAAACCTTTTTGAGTACTATAATCGGACAATAAGTAGTATGTGTATACTGGTGATGATGTTGCCAAAATTTTTCTTTATTCTGACGCATTGTAAATCCATAGAAGAACAGCGCTGTTTCGATGTTTATGCATTTCATCAGTAAAGCATAGTTGATTTTTTGATTTTTTTTTTGACTAGAGTCAGGAAGTAAGATCTTTCCTTACAAAGACTTTGCCAATTAAGTCCGCCCAGCCTGGTAAATGTATTTGCATATTTCCCAGACTTCCACAGAAGCGCGTCAGTGGCTATAAGTCTCCATGTGCTATCTATATATAAGTCCATCGTCTAGTGGATAAAGGCATTGTATCTCTATGGCTTAGTAGAGAGTGGAGATTGTGAGTTCTAATCCGGTCTTTAGTTGGGAATCTATTTCTGCTTGAATAAATATACCCACGTCATGTGATAAAACTTCCTGAAAGTCATATTTGATGTTAAGAAATCTGCCTTAAAACTTAGCTAAAAGAGGCAATTTTTTCCTGATCAGAAAGGCTAATGTTTCTAGCCTCTTAGACTTTTCATTACATGTAATAATCTAATCTGCCAACACTAAACCCTTTTTGTCTCTCTATGCTTTAACAATGAGAATGTGCCCAACACGGAATCCTAAATAGGCAGTCCCCGGGTTACGTACAAGATAGGGTCTGTAGGTTTGTCCTTAAGTTGAGTTTGTATGTAAGTCGGAACTGTATATTTTATAATTGTAACCCCAGACAAAATTTTTTTGGTTTATGACAATTAGATTTTAAAAATGTTAGATTGTCATAAGAACCAGGATTAACAATAAATCTTAATTACAGACACATGTGATAACTGTTATAGCTGTTTATTGTAGCCTAGGGCTAAAGTACAGTAAATTACCAATATCCAGAGGTCCGTTTGTAACTAGGGGTCGTATGTAAGTCAGGTGTTCTTAAATCAGGGACTGTTTTCAATATTTCGTCATACATGAAGAATCAGTGCCAGAACAAAAGGGTTTGTAGAGGTCACAGTTGGGACTTATTTTATGATCAGTGCCACTTTCCCTACAGGAGTCTCGCTAGTATGGATAATAGTACTTGATGCAGCCAGTATCCACGACCATTTATGGAGAAGCTCACTGGTTAAGCCCTATAGCAGACACCCATTGAAAGGACACTGTCATCCATTTTTACAACACTAAACTCTCAAGGCATTTTAGAACACTAAACCTCCCACAGGCCCTTATGTACCAGTAGTTTTATGTCCCAAACAAAGCTGGATCATCATTAGTGTGTCTCTAGGCCTAGATCTTTTGGGGGTGGCTCTAGGCCAAAATATCCAGGCCTGGGCTCTGGACCTATTAACTGGAGTCCCAGATGTCTCTAGATCAGCAGGAAACTTTCCCTACTGTTCTGGTAACTTTCTGCTTATTATAACCTTTATCTGCGTTCACAGGAGGCAGATAGAGATGAGTACGGAATAGGGGATGGAGACATCAGCTCCTCTGCTACAGAGAGAAAACGTGTCACAGAATTTCACTGCGTCTCATGCTTCAAGAACAGTTCTCGCGAGAACGAGGCACGGTGATAATGAGGCAGGCCTTGTCCTGAACACCGACAAGAAAAAGAAAACAGTTGACCTAGCCCCTTTAAGGGATCTATATTGTTTGCTAAAATCCAAGCCATGTTTAGATCAGAACTTGGAGTTGTCATGAACATCTCAGCCGAAATAAACAATCTCGGGCAAAGAGCGACTGATCTTGAGCAAAACATGACTGATATTGTCGACTAACTACAGTTGCTACAGGAGTGAAGTGCGAATAACTGGAGAATCATAGCAGGAGGGGCAATCTCCAAATTATAGGCCTCCCAGAGTCCATTACCGTTCTATGTGAGGCTGCCTTTAATCACTTTGCTGCCTTGTTGCCAGAGGTGGTTACATTCATAGGACTCCTACCAAACCGGTAAACCCTTCACAACTAAGAGATTTTGTTCTTAAGATGCACTACTCGGAAATGAGGGATTATCTACTGTGTGCGCCCAAAATGTGGTGCAACTAACTGGAGTTATATGCCGAACTGGCTCCATCTATCCTAATCATTTGCCGATCTCTGTGCGTAATCAAACAAGCACCAACAATTGGGGCTTTCAATTCTCACTACAGTTCCATGTGCAGAATCAACAGCGCACTGTGTGCACTCTGTCTTGGTGAAGGACGCTCCTGGTCGCAAGTCATCAAACAACACTTTCCCCCTGTGATTTCTCCACCATCATTAGACACTGTGGACTAACTTCCTCTAGATCACCCCAAATAAGTTCCTGAGATAACCTATTCTAACTACTGGTTACTCACTGTCATATTGTTCATCAGGCATGATGAAAGCTCCAGTCCGGAGCTGAAACACGTCACAAGTCTATAACAATAAGTGACAATATACTCACAAGGCTCCAATCCCTCTTTGGTTGTGTCAAGCGCCGATCCGAACACCTTACCTTCATCCACAGGCTTTTGCATCTCCTTCCGCTGTTACCAAGGACGACTGGCCTGGGTTCAACACGGATGATACAAGGATCGGCTGCCATCACTACTCAAAGTTCATATCCAAGGCTTACTTTCACTGGACATCAGGTGAGAGTTTCATCAACACCCATTTTATTTATCTACATTTGCAGTATTACACTAGGGTTGCACCCCTCTGTCCTGTGCTTATTACCCTGGTAGTTGGACGCAAAGCTTGCACCCGTGTGCCCCCACTCTCCAGGTACCTCTTTTTTTAAATAGAAGTGGGAAATCAACAGTACAAAGTCAATTTGTTTTCAGATGATCTCTTGCACATGGTCACGAAACCACATACAACCTTGCCTGATCTAGACAGATTTGAGGCAGGCTCTGTCATGAAAGTGAATTACAACAAAACAGAAGCGCTATATTGTAATATCCCTATACATAATGTAATATCCCTAATACATAAAAATTGCTCAATCTACACTACGGTATTGCCTTGCAGGGTAAATACACAAGATTAAGTCCTCTTTTGAAACGCTATATTCCACTTATTAAACCCCACTATACAAACAGCTTAGATGGCAAACAACATTGCTGCATGGAATAACTCTATGATCTCTTCAGTGAGAAGGATAAATTTAGGGAAAAAAATCCAAAATTCCTCTGCTTATTTAGATGCCTCCCTTTACCTTTTATTTTTAAAGGTCTGTTCCCCACCTGCTTAAATATTATTATGCAGCCAATGAGCCCAATTGACTACTCTTAATGCCGGCCTAGCTACTCTTTTGTGGTTTATCTTTGAATCCAGTCTCCTTCGACCTTCCACTCTGTTAGCCACATTCTGGGACATGGACACTCTCCTAATTTACGTGCCACAACCCCCTACATCTTCTACTTTTTGAAACTCTGGCGCCAACTGTCCTTCCAGACATCTACCCATTATTTCACATAGGAACTTTACTTTGCTCCCTCAGCTCATCCTCACTCATATCTATGGTGGAAAACTAGGAACTAATCCCCTCCATGACCCCATATGAGTTCATATGAAAAAACTACTGTATTTCTAGAGGTATTATCTCTTCGCTATATAGTATATTCAATTAACCCTACAATGACACAAAACTCCTGTTTATGTTGCAATGGGTATTCAGATGACACGTATATGATCATGTGCCCCATCTACACTAATTCTGTATATATTTCTGCCTTAACGCTACCACTTTTAGAACCTGTAAATAAACATTTTTTTAAAACTTTTTTTTACCATTTGTTATTTAATCAGTTTTATTAATAGTGAGATAGATAGATAGAGATAAATTGTTAATCTATACATATATATGTGTTTCTCAATAAATTAGAATATCGGCCATTTTGAATTTTAGTATTTTAATTCAAATAGTGAAATTCATATATACAAACAGAATGAACTTTTTCAAGCATGAATATGTATTTATTTAGTCGCACATTGGTCATTTGAAATTCTTTTGCAGCCCCTGTAGCCAGCTCTTTAAATTATATGGGAAGAATAGGAGCGCTACAAGGTGCGGCACTATTCTTTCCATCAAAAGAACAGAGCTAACAAAGACCCAATTATAAGTTCTGGTCTTGTGAGAAGAGTCCACACTGCCAACATGGTCCTTAGCCCCAGTTCACACTTGCATTAGGGGTTTACATTACACTTTCTGTTAATCTATACATATATCAGCCATTTTGAATTTTAGTATTTTAATTCAAAAAGTGAAATTCATATATACAAACTTAGTGAACTTTTTTAAGCATGTATTTATTTATGTTATGTTATTTATGGTAATGATGATTATGGTTATAGTCAAGAAAAAACGGTCAATATCTGAAAAGATTAGAATATTATATAAGACCAACTGTTAAAATTTTTTGAATACAGAAATGTTGGCCAAATGAAAAGTATGTACAGTTAATGCACTCAATACTTGGTAGGGGCTCCTTTTGCATGAATCACTGCATCGTGGCATGGAGGGGATCAGCTGATGGCGCAACAGAGATAGCAACCTTTACCTTCTCTGATTTTTAGGTCTGGAGTCTCTCATCTTCCTCTTGACAATACCCCATAGATTCCCATGGTTTAAGATCAGATGAGTTTGCTGGCCTATAGGCCTATCAAGCACAGTGATACTGTAGGTATTAAACCTTTTTTAATTACTTCATAGACTGCATTGACTCCAGCAGCAGTCTAATCCATGTGAAACTCCCCCAAATTTTTGAATGGCCTTTTCTTAACAATCCAATCAAAGCTGCAGTTATCCCAGTTCTTTGTGCACCTTTTCTACAACTGTTTTTCCTTCCACTTAACTTCCCATTAACATGCTTTGATACAGCACTATGTGAACAGCCGGCTTCTTTAGCAATAACCTTTTGTGGCTTACCCTCTTTGTGGAGTCTGTCAGTGACTCCCTACTGGACATCTGTCAACTCAGCAGTCTTCTCCATGACTGTGTCGCCTACTGAATCAGACTAAGGGACCTTTTAAAATGTGAAGGAAGCCTTTGCAGGTGTTTTGGATTAATTATTCTAATTTTTTGAGATAGTTACTTCTGGGTTTTACTTGGCTGTAAGCCATATTCATCAACATAAATAAACACTCAAAAAAGTTCACTCTCTTTGTAATTACTCTATATAATACGAGCTTCACTTTTTGAATTGAATTATTGAAAAAAAAATCTTTTTGCTGATATTCTAATTTATTGAGAAGCACTTGCATATACTGTATATAAATAGATCATAGATCATGGTTAAATGTGAGATGGATAGATAGATGGTTCAAAAAAATAATAAGCAGCATTCAACAGGTACTTAATGTAAAGAAGCATAAGATGGCAACTATCCCCTATTTCATATGCAACTGCAGCTTTTTGTCATCCATGCGATTTCACTGTTATACACTCTGCAGTCAACACTGTCTGCGTCATGGACCCTATTTTAGGGTGCTCAATCCTCACATAAACAGCTAGCAACATATAGAGATAAAGAAAACGGGAGGGCGCTCACCAAGATGAAGTTTCTGATATTTCTTCAGGCACTTTTTCCTTTATTAGATAACCAAAATGTTACATACCAGGGGAGACTCAATGCACTCAATGCACAGCAAAAACAGCGACAGGTTTGTTCTCTAATAAAGGAAAATGTGCCTGAAGAAAAAACAGAAACTGCACCTTGGTGAGTGCCCTCCTATTTTCTCTATATATATATATATTCAACAGGTACAATGGGGGAGTTTTTATTGTAGGTACACTTCAACTATGAGAGACAGAATCTAAAAAAATTCAGAAAATCACATTGTAGGATTTTTAAATAATTAATTAGCATTTTATTGGATGAATTTAAGCAGTTTATACCATGGAAAAACAGAACATAATATTTAGTACAGAAACAAATTACAGAGGTCATACTTTCCTGTATTTTTTGACCAAGTTTGCAGCCAGTATTTTGGCCCAGTCAGATTTTCGAGGCAAATGGAGTTTATACTAAAAAGTTCTATTTTGTGCCTGGACATGTGCTGGCATGAGCAAGGGGCCCTTGCAAGCCCTGCATGATTTTCATCCATGATGGCGTAGTGTCTTATGAATGGTAATCTTTGAAACTGTGTTCCCAGCTGACCTTTCTCAGAATTGTCCTTACCCCAGGAGATTAGATCTTGCATGGAGCCCCAGACCGAGGATCTACTGTTTCTTCCATTTTCTAATAATTGTGCCAACAGTTGTCTTCTCACCAAGCTGCTTGCCTATTGTTCTGTAGCCAATTGAGTCCTCGTGATGGTCTACAATTTTGTCCCTGGGGTCCTTAGACAGCTCTTTGGTCTTGCCCATGGTGGGAGAGATTGTAGTTTAACTGTTTGACTGTGTGGACAAGTGTCTTTTATAAAGGAAACAAGTTCTAACATGTAGAATTAATGCAGGTAATGAGTGCAGAGAAGGAAGAGCTTCTCCAAGGAAAACTGACAGCGCTGAAAGAGCCAGAATTCTTGCTCATTGGTAGGGGATCAAAAACTTATTTTAGTCAATAAAATGCTAAATAATTATCTAAACATCATGCAATGTGATTTTGTGGATTTTTTATATTCTCTCACAGTTGAACTTTACATACAATAAAAATTACAGACCTCATCATTCGTTGTAGGTGGGAATACTTAAAAGGGGGCTCCCAGGCTGTTTCCCCCATTTTTACAAAAAAATGGGGAAAAACGGCATGGGGTGCCCCCTATTGTTCAAATCAGCCAGATACAAAAAAGCAGCAGCAGCCTGCCATTACTGAGCTGGGATAGCCCACTGTTAGGGGGCTATTCCAGCGCAACAATAACAGCCTGCAGCCGCCCCACTACCTGACCATCTATAGACGGTCAGGTACTGGTTTGTACCCGGCTCTTCCCAGCACCCCTGGTGGCGGTGGGTACCGGGGTAATGGTATGGGCGTTAGTGTGAATTTGCCAAAAAAATTAAGACAAACACTAAGGCCAGCCCTTAGTAATGAGCACCGTCATCTAGCCGGCACCACTACTATGGCAAACTATGAAGAGTGTCGCAAAAAAAATAAATCACAACGTTTTTAACAAATATAAATTTTATTGAACAAAGAACGCAGACACACCCTCGTTGACCATTTTATTTGTTAGAAATGTCGGTCATCGACGTAATCCTTCGAATCCGAAGTAGTCCACAGCATGCACGGTCCTGGAAGACAAAAATAACACACACTGGCGGATGCACTGAATTATTGTGACATACACCCACTCAATAAGATGTCCCCAAAATGGTATTAATGTAAGTGTCATCTCATACCGCAAAAATGACACCTTAAAGAGGACCTGTCCCCCAGAAATTCGGCACTAGATGTTACTAAAGTAATCAGCTCCTAGTGCTAAACCAAACGCAGCGGTGTTACACAGAAACCTCTGCTAACGCTAACTAACACTGCCGCGCTGTACACTACAAACGCCGGACCGCTCTCAAAGTGGCGAATTCATGAAGGGGTGGGATTGTGGGCGGTGACTGCTGCATGACACGCGGGGCGCGTTCACACGGTGCGTTTTGCCTGCGTTTTCTTTGCGTTTGAAATGGATTACAACAGCTGAGAGGCGATTTGCCTAATTACATTACTGTTTACGCTTGTTAACGCATGCGTTGACATTGCGTTTAGAGTGCGTTCTGTAAATGGAAATGTTAACAGTAATTTAATTAGGCAAATCGCCTCCTCAGCTGATGTAATGCGTTTCAAACGCAATGAAAAGGCAGGACATAACACACCGTGTGAACGCACCCTCCTAGTGCTGTTTTTCAGGGTGACAGGTCCTCTTTACACAGCTCCGCACACCAAAGTGTAGAAAAGTTATTGGCCTCTAAGTATGGCAAAATTAAGAATTTTTTTTCTACAAAAGATTTACATTTTTAAAAAAAATCTAAAACACAATAATTCTTCTATAAATGTGGTGTCTCTCGTGCAGCCTCCAAGACCGCGCAGAGTTCCTCTATAGCCCGTGAGCCCTCCATAGACCGTGCAGCCTCATAAACACAGCCCTCATAGACCACGCAGCCCTCCATAGATCGTGCAGTTCTCCATAGACCGTGCAGTTCTCCATAGATCGCGCAGCCCTCCATAGAACGAGCAGCCCTCCATAGACCGTGCAGCTCTCCATAGACCGTGCAGTTCTCCATAGAACTGACGCAGCCCTCCATAGACCGGCAGCCTTCCCAGAACGCGCGCCCTTCATAGACCGCACAGCCCTCCATAGACCGGGCAGCTCCATAGACCACACTCCCTCCATAGACCGTGCAGCCTCCATAGACCGTGCAGGCCTCCATAGACCACACAGCCTCCATAGACCACACAGCCCTCCATGACCGTGCAGTTCTCCATCGATCGCGCAGCCTCCATAGAACGAGCTAGCCCTCCATAGAAGTGCAGCTTCCCATAGACCGTGCAGTTCTCCATAGATCGTGCAGCCCTCATAGAACGCGCAGCCCCTCCATAGACCGCACAGCCCTCCATTAGAGCGGGCGGCCCTCATAGAAGGGCGGCCCTACAGAGACCACACATCCCTCCATAGACCGTGCAGCCCTCCATAGACTGTGCAGCCCTCCATAGACCACACATCCCTCCATAGACCCTGCAGCCTCCATAGACCACACATCCCTCCATAGACCGTGCAGCCCTCATAGACCGTGCAGCCCTCCATAGACACACAGCCTCCATAGCCACACAGCCCTCCATGACCGCTCGGCCTCCATAGACAGTGCAGCCTTCCATAGACCACTCTCCCTCCATAGATCCGCCGCCCTCTATAGACCGCGCAGCCTCCATAAGACCGCCCAGCCTCCAGACCGCACAGCCATCCATAGACCGCTGTCCTCCATAGATCGCGCCGCCCTCTATAGACCGTGCAGCCCTCCATAGACCGCGCAGCCCTCCATAGACCGCACAGCCATCCATAGACCGCACAGCCCTCCATAGACCGACAGCCATCCAAGACGCGCAGCCCTCCATAGACCGCGCAGCCCTCATAGACCTCACAACCCTCCATAGACTGCGTAGACCCTCCATACACCGTGCCGCCCTCCATAGACCGCGCCCTTGCTACGAGGCGAGACACTTACGCTACAAGGTCACGGATGAGGGTTTCCCGGGCTAATCACAGCATTATTGTGTTTCACAGTTCGGATGAATCAATAAATCGCAACTCCCCGTATCCTGAGGATAGACGCTCCGCGCCTTCCGTCCCCCGTGTGCACATCAGGAATTTATTCTCCATTAAAAAATCCCTGACGTCAAGAAACAAACTTAGCGTCCACTGCACGGCTTCTGGGCTCCGCTAATTAGGGAACGGTTGTCCGGTCGCTGTGGGATGTGTGTTCCCTGGTAAAGTTGGGAAGTTAGTAGCTGGGGCTGGGGTCATTTGCTTTGTACTTGGAGGACGTTTTGGCTCGTTTTTACAGCACTTTAAGGCAGCGCTATAAAAAGCCGTGCAGTTCTCCATAGATCGTGCAGCCCTCCATAGAACGCGCAGCCCTCCATAGACCGCACAGCCTCATAGACAGGGCGGCCTCCAGACCGGGCGGCCCTCCATAGACCACACCATACCTCCATAGACCGTGCAGCCCTCATAGACTGTGCAGCCCTCCATGACCCACAATCCCTCCATAGACCCTGCAGCCCTCCATAGACACAAATCCCTCCATAGAACGTGCAGCCCTCCATAGACCGTTGCAGCCCACATAGACCACACAGCCCTCCATAGACCACACAGCCTCCATAGACCGCTCGGCTCCATAGACAGTGCAGCCTTCCAAGACCACTCTGCCCTCCTAGATCGCGCCGCCCCCTATAGACCGCAAGCCCTCCATAGACCGCACAGCCATCCATAGACCCACAGCCATCCATAGACCGCGCAGCCATCCATAGACCGCGCAGCCCTCCATAGACCGCGCAGCCCTCCATGACCTCACAACCCTCCATAGACTGCGTAGCCCTCCATACACCGTGCCGCCCTCCATAGACCGCGCCTCTGCTACGAGGCGAGACACTTACGCCCAAGGTCACGCTGAGGGTTTTCCCGGGCTATCAATCAGCATTATTGTGTTTCACAGTCGGATGAATCAATAAATCGCCACCTCCCGTATACTGAGTTGATAGACGCTCCGCGCATTCCGTCCCGTGTGCACATCAGGAATTTTTCTCATTAAAAATCCCTGACGTCAAGAAACAAAATTAGCGTCCACTGCACGGCTTCTGGCTCCGCTAATTAGGAACGGTTGTCGGTCGTGTGGATGTGTGTTCCCTGGTAAAATTTTGGGAAGTTTAGTAGCTGGCGGCTGCGGGGTCATTTGCTTTGTACCTTGCAGGGCGTTTGTGCTCGTTTTACAGCACTTAAAGGCAGCCGCTATAAAGCCGAGAAGTAATTGGGGAAAATAAACCAAAAAAACAAGCGGAATCTCGGCAATTATAATCAATACAACCCCAGGAAATTGGGAGACATAGGAGGAACATTTTACACTACAAAAAAAACTGGAGGGTCTGTCCCAGTGGAAAGTTATTGCCCAAATTTATACTGGTTATTAGGTTACACATTTAAAGGGGTTTTCCCGCCTGATATATTAAAGTCCAAAGCATGAGTATTGGGGAATCCAACATGCTCAGTGCAGACCTATACTATGATCAGAGCAGAAAGCTCCAATTGTAGTATGAGGACATCTGAACGGTGGGAATGCGAAAACTCATCAGTCATCAGTTTTGATGGGGGTGTTTCCTACACAGCTGTTTCTCTGTGCTCTCTGCAGCTAGTGTTAGGTATTGGCCCTGGAGACTGGTGAAACCATAACGTTAGTGTATAGCAGAAGGGCACATAAATATTCCAGGATTTTAGCTTCTCTAAATGCTCTTGGCACAGGTCCTCACACTGCTATGATCTGTGCTCTCCGCAGCCAATGTTAGGTAATTGGATCTGGAGCGATGTGTAAATATACCTTTGAGTGTGGTGTCAGTAGCAGCAGAGACTGTCAATATGGATTTATATTTTTCAGGATTGTAGCTTCTCTAGGGCACAGGGGGCATTTCCTCACACTGCTGTGATCTTTGCAAACAACGTTAGGCATTAGCCCTGGAACAGCGGCGTAACTACAGGGTTAGTAGCAATAGCAAGCCGCAGTAGTCCGGGAACTGAGGTATTGGGTGCGTATATGCTGTGTGTGTCTATTCTGATTGTATGGACGTGTGTATGTATGAATTGGCGGTATATATGTGTGTGTATATGTGATGTGTAGATGCTGCAGGTGTGTATATGGTACTGTATGGGTGTGACATGTTGTATTATATGGGGTGTAATACTTTTGTGTGTGGTATATGGTGTGTATATGCTGTATGTGTATTAAATGTGTATATAAATGTGTGTGATCATATACTACCCAAATATAAGGTTATAGGGGCCCCATGCAGAAGTCTGCTGTGGGGCCTGCCTCTCCAGTTACGCCTTGCCCTGGAGATCTATATAATATACCCTTGCGTGTTGTTTGTAGAATTTAGAAGAAAACTGATTTTATTCTAAGATAGAAACTTCCTCCAAGTGCTTAGGAGCATCTCCTCACACGCTGTGCTTCGGGCATTAAGCTGCTCCTCTTCTACACTTTGATGCACAGATTTAATATTTACTTAACAGGAGCCTTCCTACAGCTTTTATCAGAGCTGAGGAGAGGGTTGATCCATGCAGAGAGCTAAGAACACAGCAGTGTGAGGAACCCCCCCCCCACCCCACCATATGGAGATGCTACAATCCTGTTGTGTTACTAACTAAACCTCATCCTCTGACATCACATCTTCTTCATAGTGGAAGAAAAAGCAGTATTTTTTAGATTGTCTCTTTTAAATTACATCCCCGCTGCTCTACTTTTATGTGTTTTCCTGCGCCTCTGATGTGAATATCTGATTTGCATAGGGATATTTCACACAGTTCAAGACCTCGTGACAAAGAGGAGGCAAGTCACCCAACCCGAGGAAACCTCATCAAAGCCCGAAAACCTCCGCTGACATCTGAAAAAACCTATCGAGTCTGAGGAGCCACTTCAATCATCAGAAATATTTGAAGACACCAGAAATGGGCGCACGCCAATGGTTTCTCTATTATAAGGTTTCAGGAAAAATCGGACAGTTTCCAGGAAAATATAAGGTTGACATGTAGAATCTTACAGTATGACTCCTGTTTGTTGCCAATTTAAAACTAATAATAATAAACCTATCAAAGAAATGTTTTTTAAAAATTGGGGCAGATTACTACCCGGTCCATTCGCGATCCAGCGGCGCGTTCTCTGCGGTGGATTCGAGTCGACCGGGATTTATTATGTAGTTCCTCCGCCGTCCACCAGGTGGCGCTGCTGCGCTGAAAGCATCGGAACGCGCTGGAGTCACCGGCTTGGGCTGAGTGAAGGTAAGTGCAAGCTCCGCAACAGATTTGAGTTTAAATGCGGTGGTTTTTCCGAATCCGTTCAGGGTTTTCGTTCGGCCCAGCCCCCCGATTTCCGTTGTGTGCATGCCGGCGCCAATGCGCCACAATCCGATCCCGTGCGCCAAAATCCCGGGGCAATTCAGGGGAAATCGGCGCAAATCGGAAATATTCGGGTAAGTCGGGAAAACGCGAATCAGGCCCTTAGTAAATGTCTACGGTCACCAAGCCAATCACTGGTCAGAACAAAGACTTCCTGTTATGTTGATGACGCCAGGAAGTTGATTACAGTAGAAAACCAGAAATGGAGTGCTGAGGCTGCTGGACCCAAGGCTTGAGGAGGAGGGTGATAATAAACCCAGAGAGTGCAAGTTACAGCAAAGTCTTAAAGGGATTTTCAGGAATCGGAATCAGGGGTAACCAAATGCATGCTCCCAACGTCCGATTTTAACGGGACTTTCCCGTTTTTCGTACCTCTGCCCGCGTCACGGGCAGCTATGAGATTGTCACGGATTTTCCTCCCAGTCCCGGCGCTGTGTCCCCATAGTAATACTTTGAAAGCAGAACTGATGTAGAGCGGGCTTCTACAGACATCGGGCAGGGAACCTTTTCAGAGAAGTGTCGGGCTTAGCGGAAGAGCAGGGACCAAATCATCAGCTTCAGATCACCATCTCTCCATATATGGTCACTGCATCTCTAGGGTTCCCCAGAGCAGACATCGGGAGGAATCCTTTCAGAGAAGTGTCAGGTGCGGAGAGCAGGACCACGTCATCAGGCTCAGATCAGCATCTGTCCCATATATGGTCACTGATCTCCTAGGGTTCCCCAGAGAGACTCGGGAGGGAACTCCTTTTCAGAGAAGTGTCGGGCTTAGCGGAGAGCAGGGACCACGTCATCAGGTTCAGATCACATCATCTCTCCAATATGGTCATGCATCTCCTAGGGTTCCCCAGAGCAGACATCGGAGGGAATCCTTTTCAGAGACAGTGTTGGCTTAAGCGGAGAGGAGGGACCACGTCATCAGTCGATCAGCATCTGTCCTATATGGTCTCCAGGGCTTCCCCAGGACACAAGCTCTTTTATTTAATTAAATAATTTTTGGCCACGGCTGAGATCGAATGACTGTTACACTGTGCACAGAATTCAACTGCCTTGGTATATAGGGAGGGGATCTCTCGAGATGATTATGTAATTAGTTGAGGACTATTATTATTATTATGGAGATATTATTATATTATGGAGATTATTATTATTATGAGACCTATTATATATTTATAAATTTTCTTATTTTTTATTATTATTGAGATGCTTTTAATAATAGTAAACTATAACTAATAATCTCAATAATAATAATATCTCCCTAATAATAATCTAATCTCCATAATAATAATAATAGTATCAATAACTTACAATAATCTCTGAGAACTCCCTCCCTATACCAAGGCAGTAATCTGTGTCACAGTGTAACAGATCTTAGTTTCTTAGTACCCAAACTTCTCCCCAAAGAATCACAGTAGGTTACTCAGTGTTTGGGCGTATGTCACTTATTATACATTTGACACTGGGAATTCGGTTCAAATCCCATGAGGATAATTTATTTTTTTTTTTTAATGTGAGATGATTTTATTTTATAAATGGCTAAATTTGGGTGTGTGGCCAGGGAGTGGATTGGGTGGGGTGTGGCTTAGGGGGATCGCTACGCGTGCCGCCATTTTGTCCCTCTTTCCCTTCACAATGTTGGGAGAGTATGCAAAGTACAACAAAAATGTACTAACCTCTGCCTTGTCCCCTGGTATAGCGCTGACTTCTGGTCTTGGTTCAGCTGGAAGAGAAAGTGATGTAAAGAAGGTCCTCTTGGCCACTGTTTGGGCAAAGTGGGTCTAGAAATCAGTAGGAAAGCGCGAACGTAACTGGGTACTGGAAGAAACTGGAAGATTCACGAAGAAAACCCTTTTAACTGTGCCCATATTTCACTGTCTTAGGCTACATTCACACACACGTTATGGGGACTGGGGACGTACATACTGCGGGTTATATAAAGTATATCGCCCCCCATACATGGCAATGGACGCACAGGCCCTAAGTGGCGGCACAGTGACTCTCCTATCTTTCTCCCGTAATTGGTGCCACGGACATATACACTATGGAGAGGGCGAGGGGTTAGAAGCGGATCC